>CM033628.1:1980593-2290593 GCA_019453435.1 Rhinogobius similis | reverse complement strand
AGTAAAAGTGTGCGTTTAATGAGTAAAAGTGTGCGCGTTTAATGAGTAAAAGTGTGCGTTTAATGAGTAAAAATTAATGAGTAAAGTAATGCGTTTAATGAGTAAAAGTGTGCGTTTAATGAGTAAAAGTGTGCGTTTAATGAGTAAAAGTGTGCGTTTAATGAGTAAAAGTGTGCGTTTAATGAGTAAAAGTGTGCGTTTAATGAGTAAAAGTGCGCTAATGAGTAAAAGTGTTTAATGAGTAAAAGCGCGTTTAATGAGTAAAAGTGTGCGTTTAATGAGTAAAAGTCGTTTAATGAGTAAAAGTGCGTTAATGAGTAAAAGTGTGCGCGTTTAATGAGTAAAGTGTGCGTTTAATGAGTAAAAGTGTGCGCTTTAATGAGTAAAAGTGTGCGTTTAATGAGTAAAAGTGCGTTTAATGAGTAAAAGTGTGCGTTTAATGAGTAAAAGTGCGCGTTTAATGAGTAAAAGTGTGCGCTTAATGAGTAAAAGTGTGCTGCTAATGAGTAAAAGTGCGTTTAATGAGTAAAAGTGCGTTTAATGAGTAAAAGTGTGCGCTTAATGAGTAAAAGTGTGCTTAATGAGTAAAAGTGTGCGTTAATGAGTAAAAGTGTGCGTTTAATGAGTAAAAGTGTGCGTTTAATGAGTAAAAGTGTGCGTTTAATGAGTAAAAGTGTGCGCTTAATGAGTAAAAGTGTGCGCTTAATGAGTAAAAGTGCGTTTAATGAGTAAAAGTGCGTTTAATGAGTAAAAGTGTGCGCTTAATGAGTAAAAGTGTGCGCTTAATGAGTAAAAGTGCGTTTAATGAGTAAAAGTGTGCGCTTAATGAGTAAAAGTGCGTTTAATGAGTAAAGTGTGCGTTTAATGAGTAAAAGTGTGCGTTTAATGAGTAAAAGTTATCGATTAATGAGAAAAAGAGTGCGTTTAATGAGTAAAAGTGCGTTTAATGAGTAAAAGTGTGCGTTTAATGAGTAAAAGTGAGATTAATGAGAGAAAGTGTGCGTTTAATGAGTAAAAGTGTGCGTTTAATGAGTAAAAGTGTGCGCTTAATGAGTAAAAGTGTGCGTTTAATGAGTAAAAGTGTGCGTTAATGAGTAAAAAGTCGTTTAATGAGTAAAGTGTGCGTTTAATGAGTAAAAGTGTGCGTTTAATGAGTAAAAGTATTAGTTTAATGAGTAAAAGTGTGCGTTTAATGGTAAAGTGTGCGTTAATGAGTAAAAGTGCGTTTAATGAGTAAAAGTGTGCGTTTAATGAGTAAAAGTGCGTTTAATGAGTAAAAGTGTGCGTTTAATGAGTAAAAGTGTGCGTTTAATGAGTAAAAGTGCGTTTAATGAGTAAAAGTGTGCGTTTAATGAGTAAAAGTGCGTTTAATGAGTAAAAGTGTGCGTTTAATGAGTAAAGTGTGCGTTTGTGCTTAATGAGTAAAAGTGTGCGTTTAATGAGTAAAAGTGTGTTTAATGAGTAAAAGTGTGCGTTTAATGAGTAAAAGTGTGCGTTTAATGAGTAAAAGTGCGTTTAATGAGTAAAAGTGCGTTTAATGAGTAAGTAATGCGTTTAATGAGTAAAAGTGTGCGCTAATGAGTAAAAGTGCGTTGAGTAATGAGTAAAGTGCGTTTAATGAGTAAAAGTGTCGTTTAATGAGTAAAGTGTTTAATGAGTAAAAGTGCGCGTTTAATGAGTAAGAGTAAAAGTGCGCGTTAATGAGTAAAAGTGTGCGTTTAATGAGTAAAAGTGTGCGTAATGAGTAAAAGTGTGCGTTTAATGAGTAAAATGCGTTTAATGAGTAAAAGTGTGCGTTTAATGAGTAAAAGTGTGCGTTAATGAGTAAAAGTGTGCGTTTAATGAGTAAAAGTGCGTTTAATGAGTAAAAGTGCGTTTAATGAGTAAAAGTGCGTTTAATGAGTAAAAGTGTGCGTTTAATGAGTAAAAGTGCGTTTAATGAGTAAAAGTGTGCGTTTAATGAGTAAAAGTGTGCGTTTAATGAGTAAAAGTGTGCGTTTAATGAGTAAAAGTGTGCGTTTAATGAGTTAAAGTGTGCGTTTAATGAGTAAAAGTGTGCGTTTAATGAGTAAAAGTGTGCGTTTAATGAGTAAAAGTGCGTTTAATGAGTAAAAGTGTGCGTTTAATGAGTAAAAGTGTGCGTTTAATGAGTAAAAGTGCGTTTAATGAGTAAAAGTGTGCGTTTAATGAGTAAAAGTGTGCGTTTAATGAGTAAAAGT
Organism: Rhinogobius similis; assembly: GCA_019453435.1. Lineage (NCBI taxonomy): Eukaryota > Metazoa > Chordata > Actinopteri > Gobiiformes > Gobiidae > Rhinogobius > Rhinogobius similis. The sequence goes on along the minus strand of CM033628.1, from coordinate 2,288,374 downwards.
GTGCGTTTAATGAGTAAAAGTGTGCGTTTAATGAGTAAAAGTGTGCGTTTAATGAGTAAAAGTTAATGCGTTTAATGAGTAAAAGTGTGCGTTTAATGAGTAAAAGTGTATGCGTTTAATGAGTAAAAGTGTGCGTTTAATGAGTAAAAGTGCTAATGAGTAAAAGTGTGCGTTTAATGAGTAAAGTGCGTTTAATGAGTAAAAGTGTGCGTTTAATGAGTAAAAGTGTGCGTTTAATGAGTAAAAGTGTGCGTTTAATGAGTAAAAGTGTGCGTTTAATGAGTAAAAGTGTGCGTTTAATGAGTAAAAGTGTGCGTTTAATGAGTAAAAGTGTGCGTTTAATGAGTAAAAGTGTGCGTTTAATGAGTAAAAGTGCGTTTAATGAGTAAAAGTGTGCGTTTAATGAGTAAAAGTGTGCGTTTAATGAGTAAAAGTGTAAAAGTGTTTAATGAGTAAAAGTGTGTGTTTAATGAGTAAAAGTTTAATGAGTAAAAGTGTGCGTTTAATGAGTAAAAGTGTGCGTTTAATGAGTAAAAGTGTCGTTTAATGAGTAAAAGTGTGCTTAATGAGTAAAAGTGTGCGTTTAATGAGTAAAAGTGCGTTTAATGAGTAAAAGTGTGTGTTTAATGAGTAAAAGTGTGCGTTTAATGAGTAAAAGTGTGCGTTTAATGAGTAAAAGTGTGCGTTTAATGAGTAAAAGTGTGCGTTTAATGAGTAAAAGTGTGCGTTTAATGAGTAAAAGTGTGCGTTTAATGAGTAAAAGTGTGTTTAATGAGTAAAAGTGTGCGTTTAATGAGTAAAAGTGTGCGTTTAATGAGTAAAAGTGTGCGTTTAATGAGTAAAAGTGTGTTTAATGAGTAAAATTTTAATTAGTAAAAGTGTGAGTTTAATGAGTAAAGTGTGCGTTTAATGAGTAAAAGTGTGCGTTTAATGAGTAAAAGTGTGCGTTTAATGAGTAAAAGTGTGCGTTTAATGAGTAAAAGTGTGCGTTTAATGAGTAAAAGTGTGCGTTTAATGAGTAAAAGTGTGCGTTTAATGAGTAAAAGTGTGCGTTTAATGAGTAAAAGTGCGTTTAATGAGTAAAAGTGTGTGTTTAATGAGTAAAAGTGTGCGTTTAATGAGTAAAAGTGTGCGTTTAATGTGTAAAAGTGTGCTTAATGAGTAAAAAGTGGTGCGCTTAATGAGTAAAAGTGTGCGTTTAATGAGTAAAAGTGCGTTTAATGAGTAAAAGTGTGCGTTTAATGAGTAAAAGTGTGCGTTTAATGAGTAAAAGTGTCGTTTAATGAGTAAAAGTGTGCGTTTAATGAGTAAAAGTGTGCGTTTAATGAGTAAAAGTGTGCGTTTAATGAGTAAAAGTGTGCGTTTAATGAGTAAAAGTGTGTGTTTAATGAGTAAAAGTGTGCGTTTAATGAGTAAAAGTGTGCGTTTAATGAGTAAAAGTGCGTTTAATGAGTAAAAGTGTGCGTTTAATGAGTAAAAGTGTGCGTTTAATGAGTAAAAGTGTGCGTTTAATGAGTAAAAGTGCGTTTAATGAGTAAAAGTGCGTTTAATGAGTAAAAGTGTGCGTTTAATGAGTAAAAGTGCGTTTAATGAGTAAAAGTGTGCGTTTAATGAGTAAAAGTGTGCGTTTAATGAGTAAAAGTGTGCGTTTAATGAGTAAAAGTGTGTGTTTATTGAGTAAAAGTGTGCGTTTGTCAAGTAAAAGTGTGCGTTTGTGTAGTAAAAGTGTGCGTTTAATGAGTAAAAGTGTGCGTTTAATGAGTAAAAGTGTGCGTTTAATGAGTAAAAGTGTTCGTTTAATGAGTAAAAGTGTAAAAGTGTGTTTAATGAGTAAAAGTGTAAAAGTGTGTTTAATGAGTAAAAGTGTGTGTTTAATGAGTAAAAGTGTGCGTTTAATGAGTAAAAGTGTGCGTTTAATGAGTAAAAGTGTGCGTTTAATGAGTAAAAGTGTGCGTTTAATGAGTAAAAGTGTGCGTTTAATGAGTAAAAGTGCGTTTAATGAGTAAAAGTGTGCGTTTAATGAGTAAAAGTGTGCGTTTAATGAGTAAAAGTGCGTTTAATGAGTAAAAGTGCGTTTAATGAGTAAAAGTGCGTTTAATGAGTAAAAGTGTGCGTTTAATGAGTAAAAGTGCGTTTAATGAGTAAAAGTGTGCGTTTAATGAGTAAAAGTGTGCGTTTAATGAGTAAAAGTGTGCGTTTAATGAGTAAAAGTGCGTTTAATGAGTAAAAGTGTGGGTTTTTGGATTAAAAGTGCGTTTGTCAAGTAAAAGTGTGCGTTTGTGTATTAAAAGTGTGCGTTTAATGAGTAAAAGTGTGCGTTTAATGAGTTAAAGTGTGCGTTTAATCAGTAAAAGTGTTCGTTTAATGAGTAAAAGTGTAAAAGTGTGTTTAATGAGTAAAAGTGTAAAAGTGTGTTTAATGAGTAAAAGTGTGTGTTTAATGAGTAAAAGTGTGCGTTTAATGAGTAAAAGTGTGCGTTTAATGAGTAAAAGTGTGCGTTTAATGAGTAAAAGTGTGCGTTTAATGAGTAAAAGTGTGTGTTTAATGAGTAATAGTGTAAGTTTGTTGAGTAAAAGTGTGCGTTTGTGTATTAAAAGTGTGCGTTTAATGAGTAAAAGTGTGCGTTTAATGAGTTAAAGTGTGCGTTTAATCAGTAAAAGTGTTCGTTTAATGAGTAAAAGTGTAAAAGTGTGTTTAATGAGTAAAAGTGTGTGTTTAATGAGTAAAAGTGTGTGTTTAATGAGTAAAAGTGTGCGTTTAATGAGTAAAAGTGTGCGTTTAATGAGTAAAAGTGTAAAAGTGTGTTTAATGAGTAAAAGTGTAAAAGTGTGTTTAATGAGTAAAAGTGTGTGTTTAATGAGTAAAAGTGTGTGTTTAATGAATAAAAGTGTAAAAGTGTGTTTAATGAGTAAAAGTGTTTGTGGAGTAAAAGTGTGTGTTTGTGGAGTTAAAGTGTGCGTTTGTTGTGTTAAAGTGTGCGTTTGTGGAGTAAAAGTGCGTTTGTGGAGTAAAAGTGTGTGTTTGTGGAGTTAAAGTGTGCGTTTGTGGAGTAAAAGTGCGTTTGTTGAGTTAAAGTGTGCGTTTGTTGTGTTAAAGTGTGCGTTTGTGGAGTAAAAGTGTGTGTTTGTGGAGTTAAAGTGTGCGTTTGTGGAGTAAAAGTGTGTGTTTGTGGAGTTAAAGTGTGCGTTTGTGGAGTAAAAGTGCGTTTGTTGAGTTAAAGTGTGCGTTTGTTGTGTTAAAGTGTGCGTTTGTGGAGTAAAAGTGTGTTTGTTGAGTTAAAGTGTGCGTTTGTTGTGTTAAAGTGTGCGTTTGTGGAGTAAAAGTGCGTTTGTTGAGTTAAAGTGTGCGTTTGTTGTGTTAAAGTGTGCGTTTGTGGAGTAAAAGTGTGTTTGTTGAGTTAAAGTGTGCGTTTGTTGTGTTAAAGTGTGCGTTTGTGGAGTAAAAGTGCGTTTAATGAGTAAAAGTGCGTTTAATGAGTAAAAGTGTGCGTTTAATGAGTAAAAGTGCGTTTAATGAGTAAAAGTGTGCGTTTAATGAGTAAAAGTGTGCGTTTAATGAGTAAAAGTGTGCGTTTAATGAGTAAAAGTGTGTGTTTGTGGAGTAAAAGTGCGTTTGTCAAGTAAAAGTGTGCGTTTGTGTATTAAAAGTGTGCGTTTAATGAGTAAAAGTGTGCGTTTAATGAGTTAAAGTGTGCGTTTAATCAGTAAAAGTGTTCGTTTAATGAGTAAAAAGTGTAAAAGTGCGTTTAATGAGTAAAAGTGTAAAAGTGTGTTTAATGAGTAAAAGTGTGTGTTTAATGAGTAAAAGTGTGCGTTTAATGAGTAAAAGTGTGCGTTTAATGAGTAAAAGTGTGCGTTTAATGAGTAAAAGTGTGCGTTTAATGAGTAAAAGTGTGCGTTTAATGAGTAAAAGTGCGTTTAATGAGTAAAAGTGTGCGTTTAATGAGTAAAAGTGTGCGTTTAATGAGTAAAAGTGTGCGTTTAATGAGTAAAAGTGCGTTTAATGAGTAAAAGTGCGTTTAATGAGTAAAAGTGTGCGTTTAATGAGTAAAAGTGCGTTTAATGAGTAAAAGTGCGTTTAATGAGTAAAAGTGTGCGTTTAATGAGTAAAAGTGTGCGTTTAATGAGTAAAAGTGTGCGTTTAATGAGTAAAAGTGTGTGTTTGTGGAGTAAAAGTGCGTTTGTCAAGTAAAAGTGTGCGTTTGTGTATTAAAAGTGTGCGTTTAATGAGTAAAAGTGTGCGTTTAATGAGTTAAAGTGTGCGTTTAATCAGTAAAAGTGTTCGTTTAATGAGTAAAAGTGTAAAAGTGTGTTTAATGAGTAAAAGTGTAAAAGTGTGTTTAATGAGTAAAAGTGTGTGTTTAATGAGTAAAAGTGTGCGTTTAATGAGTAAAAGTGTGCGTTTAATGAGTAAAAGTGTGCGTTTAATGAGTAAAAGTGTGCGTTTAATGAGTAAAAGTGTGTGTTTGTGGAGTAAAAGTGCGTTTGTCAAGTAAAAGTGTGCGTTTGTGTATTAAAAGTGTGCGTTTAATGAGTAAAAGTGTGCGTTTAATGAGTTAAAGTGTGCGTTTAATCAGTAAAAGTGTTCGTTTAATGAGTAAAAGTGTAAAAGTGTGTTTAATGAGTAAAAGTGTGTGTTTAATGAGTAAAAGTGTGTGTTTAATGAGTAAAAGTGTGCGTTTAATGAGTAAAAGTGTGCGTTTAATGAGTAAAAGTGTAAAAGTGTGTTTAATGAGTAAAAGTGTAAAAGTGTGTTTAATGAGTAAAAGTGTGTGTTTAATGAGTAAAAGTGTGTGTTTAATGAATAAAAGTGTAAAAGTGTGTTTAATGAGTAAAAGTGTTTGTGGAGTAAAAGTGTGTGTTTGTGGAGTTAAAGTGTGCGTTTGTTGTGTTAAAGTGTGCGTTTGTGGAGTAAAAGTGCGTTTGTGGAGTAAAAGTGTGTGTTTGTGGAGTTAAAGTGTGCGTTTGTGGAGTAAAAGTGCGTTTGTTGAGTTAAAGTGTGCGTTTGTTGTGTTAAAGTGTGCGTTTGTGGAGTAAAAGTGTGTGTTTGTGGAGTTAAAGTGTGCGTTTGTGGAGTAAAAGTGTGTGTTTGTGGAGTTAAAGTGTGCGTTTGTGGAGTAAAAGTGCGTTTGTTGAGTTAAAGTGTGCGTTTGTTGTGTTAAAGTGTGCGTTTGTGGAGTAAAAGTGTGTTTGTTGAGTTAAAGTGTGCGTTTGTTGTGTTAAAGTGTGCGTTTGTTGTGTAAAAGTGTGCGTTTGTTGAGTTAAAGTGTGCGTTTGTTGTGTTAAAGTGTGCGTTTGTGGAGTAAAAGTGTGTTTGTTGAGTTAAAGTGTGCGTTTGTTGTGTTAAAGTGTGCGTTTGTGGAGTAAAAGTGTGTTTGTTGAGTTAAAGTGTGTGTTTGTTGTGTTAAAGTGTGCGTTTGTTGAGTTAAAGTGTGTGTTGTGTGTTTGTTGTGTTAAAGTGTGTTTGTTGTGTTAAAGTGTGCGTTGTGTGTTTGTTGTGTTAAAGTGTGCTTTGTGTGTTTGTTGTGTTAAAGTGTGTGTTTGTTGTGTTAAAGTGTTTGTTGTGTTAAAGTGTGTGTTTGTTGTGTTAAAGTGTGTGTTTGTTGTGTTAAAGTGTGTGTTTGTTGTGTTAAAGTGTGTGTTGTGTGTTTGTTGTGTTAAAGTGTGCGTTGTGTGTTTCAGAGGACCAGTCGGTGCTGTCGGTTTGGAGCGCTGATTTGCCCAAAGAGGCGCGAGATCTGAGCCGTGTCTGTGAGAAAAGAGACAAGATGGCCGCCCGCATGAGGGAGGAGCTTCTGCCGTGAAACAGACAGGTGCAGCGACACAGACAGGTGCAGCGACACAGACAGGTGCAGCGACACAGACAGGTGCAGCGACACAGACAGGTGCAACGACACAGACAGGTGCAGCGACACAGACAGGTGCAACGACACAGACAGGTGCAGCGACACAGACAGGTGCAGCAAGATTCTACACAACATAAAAGCAACGTGAAAAAAGTGTCGAGGCTGTGAACCATGGATGTATTAAATGAACTGGATAAGCCCCGCCCCCTCTGTCTGTGTCCCAGACATGGATGTATTAAATGAACTGGATAAGCCACGCCCCCTCTGTCTGTGTCCCAGACATGGATGTATTAAATGAACTGGATAAGCCACGCCCCCTCTGTCTGTGTCCCAGACATGGATGTATTAAATGAACTGGATAAGCCACGCCCTCTGTCTGTGTCACAGACATGGATGTATTAAATGAACTGGATAAGCCACGCCCCCTCTGTCTGTGTCCCAGACATGGATGTATTAAATGAACTGGATAAGCCACGCCCCCTCTGTCTGTGTCCCAGACATGGATGTATTAAATGAACTGGATAAGCCACGCCCCCTCTGTCTGTGTCCCAGACATGGATGTATTAAATGAACTGGATAAGGTACGCCCCCTCTGTCTGTGTCCCAGATTGATTAGTGGTCGTGTGAGGTACTGCAGCCTCTTGGGCCCAGCCTTTTTCTATCATTGCACATTATAATCACAGACAGGACTGAATTATTATCAGTATTTAAATAAAATAGAAGGAAATGTTCTTTTCTACCGTTTCTAAAATCACAGAAATTACCGTTTTTATATGAAGTGGGGGATTGTGGTCACGTGGCGCCCTAAAGCAAAGATGGCCGCCATCATTTCAGGAAGTAAAACAAAGATGGAAGCCTCCGTATCAGGAAGTAAATGCGGAAGTAAGAAACTTTTTTGGGGTCATGCGCCAATGAGCACTCTCCATAGGGATAAACAGGGCGGCCATCTTGGATTCATCTTCCAGGTTTTATTATAGTTCTATGGTCCCAGATTGATTAGTGGTCGTGTGAGGTACTGCAGCCTTTTTCTATAATGTCACATTATAATCACAGACAGGACTGAATTATTATCAGTATTTAAATAAAATAGAAGGAAATGTTCTTTTCTACCGTTTCTAAAATCACTGAAATTACCGTTCAATCAATCTGGGACACAGACAGAGGGGGCGTACCTTATCCAGTTCATTTAATACATCCATGGTCAGGATGCGGAAGTAAGAAATGTTTTTGGGGTCATGCACCAATGAGCTCAGGCCACAGGGAGGAACAGGGCGGCCATTTTGGATTCATCTTCCAGGTTTAATAACAGTTCTAGGCTGTGAGTCCGGCCAAAGGAGCGTCCACACAGTATCGAAGGCTGTGAATCCTTCTGTCCGTGGGATTTATCAGGTTTTTATTTTTAATTAATTTGCAACAATTTAAAAAACAACTTTTTTCACGTTGTCTTTATGGAGCGTTCTGTAGAATCTTGTGGAAAAATAGATTTAATCCATTTTGGAATAAAGCTGTGACATAAAAACGTGTGAAAAGTGACTTGTTTTTCTGTCACTTTTCTTCAAAAACATCAAAGTTTTTTCAAGAAAACAACAACAAAACTGTAGAATCTGCTCTTCTTTTCATTGAATCCACTTCATTTTTCTTTGTTCTGTTAAAGCAGCTCCTGAACCAAACTTTACAAAACACCAGGGTTTGTCCAGATCTGATTCTAAACCAGATTTATTACAGTTTTAACGCCAAAAAACGAGCCGAGATTATAGGTTTAAGGCAGTTTACTGGAATACTAAATATAAATAATCCACTTTGCACATTTTTTAAAATTCAACAAAACGATGCAATAAATTTAAACCTGTCCATTTTTCAGATTGAAATGTCCCAAATATGTGACATTTTTGCTGGGTTTTTTTCACATAAAATGCCTGATTTCTACTTGAAAACATGACATGATGAAAAACTTGTAATACATGTTTTGTCTTTTTTAGATTTAAGATTGATTTCTCTAAATTTAAGGATCGTTTGTGTCTGAAAATCATCACTAAACAGATTGTGTGGTGCATGTCATTCTCCGTTTGGCCTGAAGAGGGCAGTATTTACCTGAGCAACTTTTCCATTTAATCCCGTTTTCTTGTTTGTGCGATTTAAACACGTCGCACATCTTTCATTTTGATAATTATTTTGGATATATTTAGTAAAAGTTGGTGTTTTCGATGCAAAATTTATCATCTTCAAACAAATGTGAGATTTGTTTAAAATGAACATCCAAATGTCTTACAAAACTTAAAATGTACATAAGATATATTTATTTATTATGTTATTTATTATTATTTTTACCACATCTTTTTGTACAAATGTTTATTGGACACAAGGCACAGACAAAAGGTTCACTGTATTTAAAGGTGCTGTGTCACTTTTCTGTTTTCTTTCTACTTTATTTAAGTTAAAACACAACGGATGGACAGGAAAAACATTGACTTTGATGATATTAATTACAAACTTCTCCTGTAGTTTAGTCACATAATTGTAAGAAAAAATATAGGACCATTTTTTTCTTTATGTCATGTTTTCATGTAGAAATAAGGCATTTTATGTGAAAAAACTGACAAAAATCCACATCTTTGTGACATTTAAATGTGAAAAATGGACAGATCCAGGTTTACATTTCTTGGTTCATTTTGTCACTTATTAGTTATAAAAATGTACAGAGGGTTTGGATTTATTATTTAGTTTTAAGTAAAATAGATCTGACTGAAAGTTGTGTTTTTGTTGTTTTTAGTTGCATTTTTGTCATTCTACGTCACGTTCTTGGTGAGTTTAGATGCATTTAGTTGCTTTTGGTTGTGTTTAGTTACATTTTTGTTGCTTTTAGAGGCGTTTTTGTCCCTTTAGTCAAATCCTTGTGTTTGGTCTAAATGTGTTGAGTCCAGATTGTACAGTTTGTGTGGATCTACTTTAGGCTGATCTTTATGTCTCGAGGGACAAAAATGAAGAAAACAATGTCAGAGAAATCTATGGATGAAGTGGATTCAATGGAAGAATCAAACATCAGGAGCAGATTGGACACATGAAAGTCCAGACGAGAGAGAAAAGTGAACAACAAAAAAACAAAAAATTAAAAAAAAAAAGTTTTGCTGCAGAGTCTGGCCTTAAGGTGAAGAAGCATTTGTGACAAAATGTATGCGTCAATAAACAAAATAGTAAGAATAATAATAATTAAAACATTAACTGTAAATAACTAAATAAATCAATAAAGCAGCTGAACAGTTACTAAACATTAAATTAAATCAAATACGAACTCATTTTGTTTGTAATGTTGTTCAGAAATAAAATACAAACAAAATATTTATATATGTAGCACTGTGGAACATTCTCGTCAATTCCATGACGTCTCCATGGAGAAGAGCATCCATCATAAAAGTGGCCCGGTGCAGCTTTATTAACGTGATGGAATGTTTGTGTTTTTGTTTTTTTTTCCCCAGAATGCACTGAAAAAGGGATCAACTCCAAACAGACGATTCAACCGTGACATCGCTTTATCGACAAAAACGATGACAACAAATGGACGATTCAAACGTGACGTCACTTTATCGACAAAAAGCCACGATGACAAACGGACGATTCAACCGTGACGTCACTTTATCGACAAAAACGATGACAACAAATGGACGATTCAAACGTGACGTCACTTTATCGACAAAAAGCCACGATGACAAACGGACGATTCAACCGTGACGTCACTTTATCGACAAAAACGACGACAACAAACGGACGATTCAAATGTGACATCACTTTATCGATAAAAACCACAACGATAAATGGACGATTCAAATGTGACATCACTTTATCGACAAAAAGCCACGATGACAAACGGACGATTCAACCGTGACGTCACTTTATCGACAAAAACGACGACAACAAACGGACGATTCTAATGTGACATCACTTTATCGATAAAAACCACAACGATAAATGGACGATTCAAATGTGACATCACTTTATCGACAAAAAACCACAACGACAAACGGATGATTCAACCGTGACGTCACTTTATCGACAAAAAGCCACGATGACAAACGGACGATTCAACTGTGACATCACTTTATCGACAAAAAAGGCGACAACAAACGGACGATTCAACCGTGACGTCACTTTATCGATAAAAACCACGACGATAAATGGACGATTCAAATGTGACGTCACTTTATCGACAAAAGCTACGACAACAAACAGCCAATTCAAATGTGACGTCACTTTATCGACAAAAACTACGACAACAAACGGCCGATTCAAATGTGACGTCACTTTATCGACAAAAACCACGACAACAAACGGACGATTCAACCGTGACGTTACTTTATCGACAAAAGCTACGACGATAAATGGACGATTCAAACGTGACATCACTTTATCGACAAAAACCACGACGACAAACACAGACTTTAAAGATGTTTTAAAAGGGACTCTTTGTGGAACCAAAACCGTCTGAAGTTCGTCCTGTGAGTTGTTTTTGACGTGAAACTTGAGCACTCCAGTTTTTATCGAACATAAATGTGTTTGTTTAGAGTTTTGTAAAATATAAATGTGTGAAAATATTGAATGTTTTGTAAGAAATTAATAAAAAAGTTTTGAATCTGATGTAATTATTTAATAATTATTGTTTAAAGTATTTTATGTTATTTCTGTGAAACCAGGACTGAACCAGGTCTAGAACTGGACTAAAACTGGACTTAAACTGATCCAGACTAAACCAGGACAAACAAGAAATAAACCAGGACTGAATCGGGTTTAAAGTTGTCATAAAACAAGACTTGAAACAATTATTAAATCAGGATTAAATCAGACTAAATCAGAGTTTAGCGAGATCTAAACCAGCTCTAAATTCAGACTAAACCAGGACTAAAACAAGATCTAAAACCAGGGCTAATACAAGGTCTAAATTAAGACTAAACCAGGATTAAAACAAGATCTAAACCAGGACTAAAGCAAGGTCTAAACCTGGTCTAAATTCAGACTTAACCAGGACTAAAACAAGATCTAAAACCAGGACTAATACAAGGCCTGAACCAGTTCTAAATTGAGACTAAACCAGGTCTAAATTGAGACTAAACCAGATCTAAATTGAGACTAAACCAGGACTAAAACAAGGTCTAAACCAGGTCTAAATTGAGGCTAAACCAGGTCTAAACTAAATAAAAATAAATTGATTTGATTTTATTAAACTGAGACTAAACCAGGACTAACACAAGGTATGAACCAGGTCTAGATTAAGACTAAACCAGGACGAAACCAGGACGAAACCAGGTCTAAACCAGGTCCAGGATTGGGTTCTACAAAGCACAGAGACCCAGTTTTGGACCAGAGTCTGATCTTTATTTGAGAGAAAAGAAGGACACGCTGCGTTTAAAGCCGTTCGATGGAAACACATTATTTACAGAAAGTGTTAGTAAAAAACAAAGAACAAACATGAGACGACGAGAAACTTCAAAACAGAGAGGGTTTGTACATTTGACATTTTCATCTGGACTCAGGCACATCATCGTCTCAAACTGTGGCTCCTGGACGACAACGAGCAGACCAGGACTAAACCAGGACTAAACCAGGACTAAACCAGGACTAAACCAGGACTAAAGCAGGACTAAACCAGGACTAAACCAGGACTAAAGCAGGACTAAACCAGGACTAAACCAGGTCTAAACCAGGACTAAACCAGGACTAAAGCAGGACTAAACCAGGTCTAAACCAGGACTAAACCAGGACTAAAGCAGGACTGAACCAGGACTAAACCAGGACTAAACCAGGACTAAAGCAGGACTGAACCAGGACTAAACCAGGTCTAAACCAGGACTAAACCAGGACTAAACCAGGTCTAAACCAGGACTAAACCAGGACTAAAGCAGGACTAAACCAGGTCTAAACCAGGACTAAACCAGGTCTAAACCAGGTCTAAACCAGGACTAAACCAGGTCTAAACCAGGACTAAACCAGGTCTAAACCAGGTCTAAACCAGGACTAAACCAGGTCTAAACCAGGACTAAACCAGGTCTAAACCAGGACTAAACCAGGTCTAAACCAGGACTAAAGCAGGACTAAACCAGGTCTAAACCAAAACTAAACCAGGTCTAAACCAGGAGTAAACCAGGTCTAAACCAGGACTAAACCAGGTCTAAACCAGGTCTAAACCAGGTCTAAACCAGGACTAAACCAGGTCTAAACCAGGACTAAACCAGGACTGAACCAGGACTAAACCAGGTCTAAACCAGGACTAAACCAGGACTAAACCAGGTCTAAACCAGGACTAAACCAGGGCTAAACCAGGACTAAACCAGGACTAAACCAGGTCTAAACCAGGACTAAACCAGGACTAAACCAGGTCTAAACAGGATAAACCAGGACTGAACCAGGACTAAACCAGGTCTAAACCAGGACTAAACCAGGTCTAAACTAGGACTGAACCAGGACTAAACCAGGTCTAAACCAGGACTAAACCAGGTCTAAACCAGGACTAAACCAGGATAAACCAGGGCTAAACCAGGACTAAACCAGGACTAAACCAGGTCTAAACCAGGACTAAACCAGGACTAAACCAGGTCTAAACCAGGTCTAAACCAGGACTAAACCAGGACTAAACCAGGACTAAACCAGGTCTAAACCAGGTCTAAACCAGGACTGAACCAGGACTAAACCAGGACCAAACCAGGACTAAACCAGGTCTAAACCAGGACTAAACCAGGACCAAACCAGGACTAAACCAGGTCTAAACCAGGACTAAACCAGGTCTAAACCAGGGCTAAACCAGGACTAAACCAGGACTAAACCAGGTCTAAACCAGGGCTAAACCAGGACTAAACCAGGTCTAAACCAGGACTAAACCAGGGCTAAACCAGGACTAAACCAGGACTAAACCAGGACTAAACCAGGACTAAACCAGGACTAAACCAGGACTAAACCAGGGCTAAACCAGGACTAAACGGTGGGCCACATGAGCCACAGCTTCTCCAGCATTTCCTTTGACCTGAAGTGAAACGTTCTTCCAACTTAAAGGGTCTTCTATAATCTTTGGAAACATTCTCTTGCTGCAGTTACAGTTTTGTCATTGTGGGTTCTGAGGTTGTGGGTTCAGATCCCGACTCTGAGTTTGTGTCTGAGCCTCAAACCGACGCGAACTTTGAGAAAATACTCGGACAAATGTAAACTCGACTGTGACGTTTACGTTAAAGATTATTAAATGTTATCATTTAAGTTCGTCAAGGTTGTGTTCTGTTTCCTGTGGCTCAGGAGGTAAAGCTCTGGTTAGACGAGGGCTGATGCTGAGGTTGCTGGTTCGATTCCTGGTCCCCTCACAGACTCAGACTGAGGCATGTTCTTTTGGAGTGAAACCTGTGAAAATGAGAAACAAAAACACACATGAAAGTCTGGAGGTCGGGGGGCCAGTGGAGGAGCAGGAGAGCGCCCACCACAGCAGGGACCAGCTGGATCTAGAGGTCGCTGGTTCAACTCCCGCCCTGCTGCATTCACCAGAGGCTCAACAGGTCTAGTCCAGCTCTGGGCTCAGAACAGTCTCAAATACAGGTCCAGTCCAGGCTCAGAGCTGTCAGGTCACTCACACACTCGCTTGGCAACGCCAAGCGAGTGTGTGAGTGACCTGACTGTAATAAAAGTGACAAAGTTTTACTTCAATAAGTTTTTCTTTTTAAAGTATTTTTCTAAAGTTTGTCTTGTGTCAGACTTCTTCAACAGTGAGATATGAACTCAGAGCCAGAGTCAGGTTTAGAACCCACAACCTCAGAACAGCACAGACTTAAAGTCCATGGTCTTAACCTCTGAACCACAAACACACAAAGGTCTCTGTCATTTAGATTGTTTTAGAGTTAGATTTGCACACGTTCAGTCTAATGTTTTTCTCTCACATCTGATTGTTCTCGTTCAGGTTCCTGTGGCTCAGGAGGAAAAGCACTCGTCTGGAAGAGTCTCAGGGTTTGATTCTGAGGATTCTGGTTCAAGTCCTTCTTTCACACAAACTGGACCATGTTCTTTTCACGATTATCAAATGTGTGTGCCAAAGTAAACTTCCAGGTTTGAACCCACAACCTCTCATCAGGCTGTCGTGGGCTTCAGTGCGTCTCATTAACCTCTGGACCAAAGTGTCCCACAAGAGTCCAACATATTCAGATTGTTTGAGGGTAAGATTTGCACAGCTTTACTCTGATAGTTGTATCTCACATTTGAAGTGCGTTGTTCGGTTTCCTGTGGCTCAGATGGTTTGTCCTCTTGTGCAAAGGTTTCTGGTTTGAATCCCGCTCTCACAAGGGCTCAGGTGGCTAAAGACTACACCTTTACAAACCCAAAATATAGCTATGACAGTTACATTATTGGAGTTCTGTGTCAGTTTCATGTTTTATCTAAATTATAAAAACATTTTTTTCAAATATTCTTCATATGTGGTCAAGGCAAAAATCAGGATTCGAACCCTCAGCCTGGAGTCAGGCTGGTCATGTTACGTGTGTTTATCTCCTGAACCACTGCAGTTCACGTTTCACTCAAGTTTGTGAACATTACAGTCTGGTTTGAACTTAGCAACGACTTAAAATGGCTGAACGAGACGATCGGGCTTTGAACCCACAACCTGATGTCATGCTGGCTGTGTCTACTGCATTTATCACCTGAACCACTGCAGCTCAGGACACACTCAAGTCTGTGAACATTATGAGTCTGGAGATTCAGTTTTGGACTTAGTAAGTACTTCCAGATTTGAACGAATGTGTTCTGTTTCCTCAGAATTGTAAAGCCATGATTATGAGTTTAAGTCTTAATTATTGGTTTAAAAGTTTTTTTTTTAAATGTGACTTTTAAAGTCAACATTTAAAGTTTAAAAGTCATAATTGTTCAACTGGAATAACTTGACTTGGGCTTCTTACACAACAGATACATTTCAATAAAATCATTCAAACGTGGCACACTCCATAAGCCTCCACTTTATCCAGAGTTGTTCAGTGTTAAAATGTTAAAATGCAAATAACTCATGAACCCGGAGCGGGTTTTGGGTCACGTCCTCGACTGGAGCTCGATCCAGGAGCAGAGTTCCTCCTGATTCTGCAGCGGAGCCTGAAGGACCACTGTGTACAAAGATAAATGTTTGGCTCTAACCAGCCCAACGACGAGGTCCAAACCACGAGGTCCAAACCACGAGGTCCAAACCACGAGGTCCAAACCACGAGGTCCAAACCACGAGGTCCAAACCACGAGGTCCAAACCACGAGGTCCAAACCACGAGGTCCAAACCACGAGGTCCAAACCACGAGGTCCAAACCACGAGGTCCAAACCACGAGGTCCAAACCACGAGGTCCAAACGACGAGGTCCAAACCACGAGGTCCAAACCACGAGGTCCAAACGACAAGGTCCAAACCACGAGGTCCAAACCACGAGGTCCAAACCACGAGGTCCAAACCACGAGGTCCAAACGACAAGGTCCAAACCACGAGGTCCAAACCACGAGGTTCAGCGTGCGCGCGATTCAACCGTGACATCGCTTTATCGACAAAAACGATGACAACAAATGGACGATTCAAACGTGACGTCACTTTATCGACAAAAAGCCACGATGACAAACGGACTGTTCAACCGTGACGTCACTTTATCGACAAAAACGATGACAACAAACGGACGATTCAAATGTGACATCACTTTATCGATAAAAACCACAACGATAAATGGACGATTCAAATGTGACATCACTTTATCGACAAAAAACCACAACGACAAATGGACGATTCAACCGTGACGTCACTTTATCGACAAAAACGACGACAACAAACGGACGATTCAACCGTGACGTCACTTTATCGACAAAAACGACGACAACAAATAGACGATTCAAATGCGGCGTCACTTTATCGGCAAAAGCTACGACGATAAATGGATGATTCAAACATGACATCACTTTATCGACAAAAACCACGACAACAAACGGACGATTCAAATCTGACGTCACTTTATCGACAAAAACCACGACGACAAACACAGACTTTAAAGATGTTTTAAAAGGGACTCTTTGTGGAACCAAAACCGTCTGAAGTTCGTCCTGTGAGTTGTTTTTGACGTGAAACTTGAGCACTCCAGTTTTTATCGAACATAAATGTGTTTGTTTAGAGTTTTGTAAAATATAAATGTGTGAAAATATTGAATGTTTTGTAAGAAATTAATAAAAAAAAATTTAATCTGATGTAATATTATTGTTTAAAGTATTTTATGTTATTTATGTGAAACCAGGACCCAACCAGGTCTAGAACTGGACAAAAACTGGACTTAAACTGATCCAGACTAAACCAGGACAAACAAGAACTAAACCAGGACTGAATCGGGTTTAAAGTTGTCATAAAACAAGACTTGAAACAATTATTAAATCAGGATTAAATCAGACTAAATCAGAGTTTAGCAAGATCTAAACCAGCTCTAAATTCAGACTAAACCAGGACTAAAACAAGATCTAAACCAGGACTAATACAAGGTTTAAATTCAGACTAAACCAGGACTAAAACAAGATCTAAACCAGGACTAAAACAAGGTCTAAACCTGGTCTAAATTCAGACTAAACCAGGACTAAAATACGATCTAAAACCAGGACTAATACAAGATCTAAACCAGGACTAAAACAAGATCTGAACCAGGACTAAAACAAGATCTAAACCAGGACTAAAACAAGATCTGAACCAGGACTAAAACAAGGTCTAAACCTGGTCTAAATTTAGACTAAACCAGGACTAAAATACGATCTAAAACCAGGACTAATACAAGGCCTGAACCAGTTCTAAATTGAGACTAAACCAGGTTTAAATTGAGACTAAACCAGATCTAAATTGAGACTAAACCAGGACTAAAACAAGGTCTAAACCTGGTCTAAATTGAGACTAAACCAGGTCTAAACTAAATAAAAATAAATTGATTTGATTTGATTAAACTGAGACTAAACCAGGACTAACACAAGGTATGAACCAGGTCTAAATTAAGACTAAACCAGGACTAAACCAGGTCTAAACCAGGTCCAGGATTGGGTTCTACAAAGCACAGAGAAGACCCAGTTTTGGACCAGAGTCTGATCTTTATTTGAGAGAAAAGAAGGACACGCTGCGTTTAAAGCCGTTCGATGGAAACACATTATTTACAGAAAGTGTTAGTAAAAAACAAAGAACAAACATGAGACGACGATAAACTTCAAAACAGAGAGGGTTTGTACATTTGACATTTTCATCTGGACTCAGGCACATCATCGTCTCAAACTGTGGCTCCTGGACGACAACGAGCACAACCAGGACTAAACCAGGTCTAAACCAGGGCTAAACCAGGACTAAAGCAGGGCTAAACCAGGTCTAAACCAGGTCTAAACCAGGATTAAACCAGGACTAAACCAGGGCTAAACCAGGACTAAACCAGGACTAAACCAGGATTAAACCAGGGCTGAACCAGGACTAAACCAGGTCTAAACCAGGATTAAACCAGGACTAAACCAGGTCTAAACCAGGATTAAACCAGGACTAAACCAGGGCTAAACCAGGTCTAAACCAGGTCTAAACCAGGATTAAACCAGGACTAAACCAGGACTAAACCAGGTCTAAACCAGGACTAAACCAGGACTAAACCAGGACTAAACCAGGTCTAAACCAGGGCTAAACCAGGACTAAAGCAGGTCTAAAGCAGGGCTAAACCAGGTCTAAACCAGGTCTAAACCAGGACTAAACCAGGACTAAACCAGGACTGAACCAGGGCTAAACCAGGTCTAAACCAGGACTAAACCAGGACTAAACCAGGACTGAACCAGGGCTAAAGCAGGGCTAAACCAGGACTAAACCAGGGCTAAACCAGGACTAAACCAGGACTAAACCAGGTCTAAACCAGGACTAGACCAGGACTAAACCAGGACTAAACCAGGGCTAAACCAGGACTAAACCAGGGCTAAACCAGGGCTAAACCAGGTCTAAACCAGGGCTAAACCAGGACTAAACCAGGTCTAAACCAGGTCTAAACCAGGACTAGACCAGGACTAAACCAGGGCTAAACCAGGTCTAAACCAGGACTAGACCAGGACTAAACCAGGACTAAACCAGGTCTAAACCAGGACTAAACCAGGACTAAACCAGGACTAAACCAGGATTAAACCAGGTCTAAACCAGGTCTAAACCAGGTCTAAACCAGGACTAAACCAAGGCTAAACCAGGATTAAACCAGGACTGAACCAGGACTAAACCAGGGCTAAACCAGGACTAAACCTGGATTAAACCAGGACTAAACCAGGTCTAAACCAGGACTAAACCAGGGCTAAACCGGGACTAAACCAGGACTAAACCAGGACTAAACCAGGGCTAAACCAGGTCTAAACCAGGACTAAACCAGGACTAAACCAAGGCTAAACCAGGATTAAACCAGGACTGAACCAGGACTAAACCAGGACTAAACCAGGGCTAAACCAGGACTAAACCAGGACTTTATCTCAAACGTTCTTCCTGATCATTTCTTCTCGTTTCGTTTAAATCCGTCGTGTTTCGTCTGACTCGTGTTTCTTCAAACGTCTCAGTTAAAAACACGACACGTCCAGGAGCCTCGAGTCCAAAACCGTGAAAACACAACCCCAAACGGACGAGACTCGAGTCATTTACAGCAGAAACACAAAGTCACCTCTGAACCTTCAGTTTCTCACAAAACAAAGGTTTTTGGCGCACGATCAGTACAATTTTTCTAATAAATAAAATGTTAGTTAAAGAGGAATAATAGTAAGAAATCTCTATCACACGAATGGAATAAATGTGTCGTTCCATTGTCGAACTGCAGGGGGCACTGTGTTTGGATTAAATCTGCGACGAATGGAGTATTTTACTTTTAACATATTTTTTCAAACAATTTAAACCCCTTAATGTCTCTTAAGTTGTAAAAACATTTGAACAACAGTAAAAGTCCTAAATGCAGAGTCTGAAACATTTCCAGCTAAATTTGGTACAATTTTAGCCAAAACATTCCTAAATACAAATTGTGCAAAGAGCATTCGTGGAAGCATTCGGTTCCATTTTATTTCAGCCAATTCTCAAAACACAGCTAGATTTAACCACATCATTTAAGTGCTGATTTTATTATTTTCATTAAGTGCAAAAATATTAATATCACCAAAATGGATTGTCTGTGGCTCTGTGCAGCAGCGGCAGGCGGCTAAGCTAACCGTTTCTCACAGCTAATGCTAAACTTTATTCAAACTTTAAAATATAGCGAAGCAACCAATTACATTTTAAAGTAAAGATTGTCCGATTGTTTTTATTTATAGATTATCAAAGTTTGTTACTTAAAATGTTAAATGTATTTATTATAACAAAGGTTAGCATTAGCATCATTGGAGAAAGCCTGAGTTTTGTCTCAATGCTGAAGGCTAACATACATTAACTTAAAAATAAAGCAGACAAACTTGATAAAAGTACATTGAATATCAGGGCGACTGTTGCTGTAAACAGGTTAGTTCAGTTTGTGGAGTTATTTTAACGTTATTGATTACATTTCATTTAAGTTAGCATTAGCATTAACTTTGAGACCGAAACACCACCTTTTATAAAACACAGGTTTCCTCCTGGTTTCCTTTATTCCGTCCAGATGTGATTATCAGCTGTTACTCGCTCTCAGCTTTGTGTTCATCGATTTATTTTAGCGAGACTCGGCTAATTCTCCAAAAACAATGAATGGAGCAGGAAGTGAAGGGCCGCAAGTTAAAGCCACCGGAATTAGCCGAGCGCTAACGTGAAAGAACCGGAGGAAGTGGTAACGCTAACACTGAGCTAACTCTGAGCTAACACTGAGCTAACTCTGAGCTAACACTGAGCTAACTCTGAGCTAACACTGAGCTAACCGCACACATTCATCGACGTGAAAGTCTCGCTCGCTGCTCAGCATGATGCTACCAGGCCTCACGTCAAATCAAATGCTCCGTCACAAATAAATGCTAAAGCTGATACACATATTCAAGTATACAACACTTTCATTTCATGATATTAATGTCATTTGCCTGCTCTTCTCACCAGTGACATGTAAAAAGGTTGTTCAGTGGTCACTAGATGCTTATAAGAAGCAGACATCAAAGAAATTTCAGTTTAAAGTCAGTTAGCCTTTAGCGCAGGTTACACTAATTATGATCTAAAACAAAATACCAAAAGGTTTAAACACTGAATAATGACTTGTAACGAGGCTTTAACTTGGTGGTAACATCTGACACTCTGGATTATTTATAACTTGCGTGTTTTGCAGACTAATGCTAACAGCTAATGCTAACGGTTATAAGTAAATACATGAAACTTCAGCTGGAGTCTTTCAAATCATACCGGACTAGCCGCGTTGCTAAGTGGTTGATAGCATGAGCATCGAACGCCACATCACTTATTTATGTGACTATGGAGCTAACACTGAGCTAATACTGAGCTAACCCTGAGCTAGCCGAGCGCTGCTGCACACAGAGCCCTTTGGATTAATCACAGCCAATGTTTTAATTATGATTTAGAGCAATGATCAAAGTTTTAGCCACATTTTAGTCTTAAATATAAAAAACATACAGTTGACTCTTTTGCATTGATTAATACACTTTACAATAATTTCGAAGTTAAAGGACGAGCTCGAATTTGGAATTGAACAAGACATTTTGGTTGACAACACTTTTGGTTCCATAATTTCAAGATGCGTTCACAAAAACCCACATTATTTACATTCATTTTAGAAGTTATTTGACTGTTCTTTTGCATAAATCCGTAGGTTTATGTACTTTTTTAAGCACACAAACACTCGGAGTTCGAGATTGAAGCGTGTTTTGGAGGAAAATCGTCCAATAACCAGAAGTCTGCAGGTTCAGATCCTTCTTTGGGCAAAACACTTCACCTTCATTTCCTGTTTGAACACGATCAGGTGTCGAGAGAAGCACAAAACAAAGCATTTACTCATAATGAACATGTTTTAAACACAAATCCGAACATGTTAAGTGCCTTTTTGTTGGACTAACGCAAAACAAATATGGCTTCACAGTCCATTGGTCCATGTTGCTAAGCTAAGTTTTATTGCTAACTCGAGCTAAAAGCAGGTGAAGAGGTGATTTTGAGTTTGTTTTTTAAAGGACACATCTTACGCTTTATGTTTGTTGTTATTGACCTTTAAACTTGCTCGTGTAGCTTTACTTTGGCGTCTCATGTTTTAGAATAAAGCTGCAACTAACGATTATTTTAGTGGTCGATGAGTCAAATGAATATTATTAACGAACACTGAGACTTTTTAAACAGATTTTAACCAAATAAAGGTTGAAATATGGGACTGACGGCTTCTAGAGAGAAAATATTTATGAATAAAGTGTGTTATTGATGAAAATTAGAATTTATTTATTATTTTTTTGACATTTTACTTCATTTACACTCTTATTTTTCTTTTAAACTGTTATTTCATATGTATTTCAGAGTCTGTTTAGTTCAGAGAAACATTAAAATTACAGAAATAAGACTACGATTATTTTTTGCAGTCGACTCATCACAATTAGTCGCGCACAACGCCGCATTAGCTAGCTCATTGTTTCTCAACGCTAATGCTAACTTTTAATAAAATGTAAAATAAACAGTCAAGTACATTTTCAAGTAAAGACTCCAATTGTTTTATCTGAAGATTATTTCAGTATGTTTATTTTAATGCCTCAACAGTAGCATTAGCGTTAGCATTGAGACACCACAGAGCCCATTAAAACTATTTAAAAGGCTGCCAAATAAGCAGTTTAAAAAAATATATAACAAACTTGCCGTGTAATCTTTAAAATAAAAAGAATAATGTGATGTTTCTGCACATTTTTTTGTAAATTTTACAGTCTTATTATGTTTTATGTCATACTTCAATCGTAAAAAAAAGGATATTTTAGCATATTTCAAATTTTACAGTATTATCCAGATAACACCAGAAAATATTGAGATATTCATTGTCAATATCACCCAGCTCTAAACTCAAGGGTACATTTATAGAACATGTTTAAAGCTCATCTTGTTAAAGGAATGAAGTTTCAAAACATTTTCAGAACTATTTTAAGGC
Organism: Rhinogobius similis; assembly: GCA_019453435.1. Classification (NCBI taxonomy): domain Eukaryota; kingdom Metazoa; phylum Chordata; class Actinopteri; order Gobiiformes; family Gobiidae; genus Rhinogobius; species Rhinogobius similis. The sequence goes on along the minus strand of CM033628.1, from coordinate 2,266,459 downwards.
ATTATTTACTATCTGTTTTGAACAAAAGTGTGTTAGAGCCATTTAGTGAGTAGATTTGTGAGTTTTAACGCTCGAATTTACCGGGAAACAACACTAGAATACGTTTAAAAGCTCAAAAACACGTACATTTTGCATAACGCGTGTCCTTTAAAACATGTTTCGACCGTTTTACAACTTAAAATCGCCTGAAGCCACGTCGACACGAGCAGAATATCTACAGACACTTTACAAACGCGGAGTATTTTACAGGTTTCCTCTTTACTGCGTTCCTCTGGCGTCTACAAGTCTGACTCGGGCATGTCGGGCAGCTCGGCCAGGAGGTAGCCCGTGCCGTAGCGCCCGTTGGCCTCGGCCTCGGCCGCCGGGCCGTTGGCGCCGTGTTTGCGGTAGATCCCGGGCATCGGCGACGGCTCCTGGCTCGGGCTCTTGCCGTGGATGAGGCTGGCGTCGTCGGCGTCGTCGCCGGGCGCCGTCTCCGCGATCATCCGGCCCTTTTTGTAGGACACGGAGGACAGGCCGCCGGGGCCGTCCTCGATCACGTTACAGACGCGCAGAAGGAGGACCACGGGCACCGGGAGGATCGCCATGACGACCAGAGAGATGCACACGACCACGCCCCAAACAGGAAACACCTGCCTCTGCTCGGACGCCTGCAGAGAGAGGAGTACACTGTTTGTCAGAGTATTATGAGAAACAATCATAGCATTAGTCTGCTGTTCATTTAAGTTCATTTAAATTAAAAAAGTGCATTTAAAGGGCGTATGACAGGTTTTCGTGATTCTCTTATTTTGACTTTATTCGGTGTGTTAATACCTGCTGGAAATATAAATTATAGTTTTACACCAATCGAGCTGCCGTTTGTGGAGAAAAGTTTAAAAATCCGTCGAAAATTACAGGAAGTAAACAAACTGATGACATCACACTGGGAAGACAAAAGTTATGCATAATTTACACAAAAAGGCGTGTTTATTTTAATCCTTTATACAATATTTCAACAAAAAAGATGTTCACATGTGTTTTTCATTTGAAAAGGTTAAAAGATCTGTGACATTAGATGAATTTGGGTGGTTGCTATGGTAATTTCCTACCGTGATATCATTTACAACCAGGAAGTGAAACAAAAAACAAACAAAAAAAAATAGCTAAACTGGGATAAAATTTGTGAAGTATTTTAGCAAAATTTGAAATATATTTATCTAAACTACATTTTAGTGAAATGAGTAGTTCAACCTGTCAGAGGCCCTTTAAGATGAAAAAAAGAGTTCACTTGAGTTAAAAAGTTAATTTGGACATTTAAGTTAACAAAAAGTTGTTATGTTAAGGGGAAAAAAAGTTTTTAAAAAAGAGGTTATTTGAGTTTAAAATTTGTTAGGTTAAGAAAAATTAATTGAGTTAAAAATTGAGTTAAAAATAGTTGCATAGAGTTAAGAAAAAATGTTTCTTTACTTAATTTAAGTTAAAAAAAAAAAAAGTTAATAAAAAAGTTAATCTGAGTTAAAAAAAAAAAAAAAAAAGAAGAAGTTCGTTTTTTAAAGAAGTTGTTAAATTAAGTTAAGAAAAATTAAGAAAAAAAAGTTTTAATACTTAAAAAAATAGTTTGAGTCAAAAAAAGAGTTCCATTAAGTTAAGAAAATATGTCAATTTGAGTAAAAAAAAAAAAAGTTAATAAAAAAGTTAATCTGAGTTTAAAAAAAAAAAAAAAGAAGTTGAATTTAGTTTTAAAAAAATTTTAAAAAGTTTATTTTTAGACAAAGACAAATAAAACCCTGCTGTAATGACAAATCTGACACTGCTTTATCTGTTTGCTCTGGTTCATGTTTTGACTTATATTTAACTTCAAATGAACTAAAGAGTCAAATAAATCGAGAGCAGTAAATGATTGTAAATGGTGATATTAACTGAAACTGTCCCGTCGTCTTCTGCCTCTTGTCCCTGATTTAACCTGCACTGCTCTGGCGCTGGTCTGTGGCACAGATCGGCCGCTCACCGTCTCCTGGATCCAGGCGCTGTATCCGGGCGGAGTCAGGATGAGTTGGATGAAGCTGGAGCCGAGCAGCACCAGGAGCAGGATGGGAGTGATGAACTTCCACATGTAAAAGTAGAACCTGCTCGGAGAGAAGCCCAGCATGTCCCGCAGGTCCTCGAAGAACCTGGAACAAACAGGACACTCACACACGGTTCACCAGAAAACACACTTTAACCACATTTAACCTTTGGGCAGAGAGAAAACTAACCTTTATTTAAACGTCTGACTGTTTCTATTGAACAGTGAGACTTTTTAAACTTATTTTGGTACCACTTTATAATAACTGCACCTTTTTTTGCCTTAACAAAGTTTATTAAGCACGATTCAGTCTTAATAACTACTCAATAAAGGTTAAGGTAAGGGTTAGGGTTAGGAATCAGACTTAGATTATTAGTTACGTAGCTATTAAGTGAACCATTTATCAATGCTTTATTAAGGCAGGAATAATTGTAGTTATTATAATGTGTTATATATTTTATATTTTTAACCAATTAAAGGTTGAAATATGAAGCTTTTAGAGAGAACATTTATGAATAAAGGTCTTTCATATGTTTCATTTTACGGTTGGTCAAAGGACAACGTTTGAATCCCGTTCTTCAATAAATCGTCGTAAAAGCCTCAGAGTTTGTTTATGGAGCGTCGTTGTCTCACAGTCGAGCCTCGAAAACACGGAAGCTTTGGGCGAGAACAACGCCACGTCATTTTAGTCAGAGTTTTAGTTTGTTCGATGATCGTAGAAAGGGTTTCAGGGGTTGTCTTCCGGACGCCGTTTGAAGATCGAAGATAGGTACCTTAGATCTGGTACGGGAGCTTGAGAATACAGCCTCGATCTTCAAACGGCGTCCGGATGACAACCCCTGAAACCCTTTCTACGATGGACCACACCTGGACGAATGAGGGTTTACATCGGCGAATGCTGATCGATGATTTTATTTCAATTTCTTTAGTTTTAGTCAGAAAAAAGTAAGTGATCGAACACATAAGACGCTGTTATAGTGTTGTTTAAAAGTCTGTTTGTTTGTTTGTTTGTCCCTTTGTTTGTCCCTTTGTTTGTTTGTGTTTGTTCCCTTATTTGTTGTTTTGTTCGTTTATTAGCTTGTTTGTTTGTTTGTTTGTTCTTTTATTTGTGTGTTTCTTTGTTTGCTTATTTGTCCCTTTGTTTGTTTGTCCTTTCATTTGTTTGTTCTTTCGTTTGTTTGTTCATTTGTCCTTTCGTTTATTTGTTTGTTTGTTCTTTCGTTTGTTTGTTTGTTCTTTTGTTTGTTTGTTTGTCCTTTCGTTTGTTTGTTTGTTATTTCATTTGTTTGTTTGTGTTTATGTGTTTGTTTGTTATTTCATTTGTTTGTTTGTTTATGTGTTTGTTTGTTTATGTGTGTGTTTATGTGTGTGTTTGTTTGTTTATGTGTTTGTTTGTTTGTGTGTGTGTTTATGTGTTTGTTTGTTTATGTGTTTATGTGTTTGTTTGTTTTTTTATGTGTTTGTTTGTGTGTGTGTTTGTTTGTTTGTCCTTTCATTTGTTTGTTTGTGTGTTTGTTTGTTTGTTTATTTGTTTGTGTGTGTTTGTTTGTTTGTCCTTTCATTTGTTTGTTTGTGTGTTTGTTTGTTTATTTGTTTGTGTTTATGTGTTTGTTTGTTCTTTGCTTTGTTTGTTTGTTTATGTGTGTGTTTATGTGTTTGTTTGTTTATGTGTGTGTTTATGTGTTTATGTGTTTGTTTGTTTGTTTATGTGTGTGTTTATGTGTTTGTTTGTTTGTTTATGTGTTTATGTGTTTGTTTATTTGTTTGTTTGTTAGTGTGGCTCACTTGTCGACGCCGTAGACCCAGGCCACAGCCACGTTCTCCAGGATGACGACGATGAGCAAAGGTAACGTGGCCGAGTAATCGTCAAACATGGCCACGAAGTAGTTTCCAGATCTTTGCACGAAGATGAGCCCAATGGAGAAGGCCAGGACGCAGCAGCCCACTGGACAGAGGGGGCGGGGCACAGAGGGGGCGGGGCACAGAGGGGGCAGGACACAGAGGCAGGCGTTAACTCAGGGGCGGGACAGGGACAGGGGCGGGGTACAGAGGCAGGGGTTAACGGGGGCGGGAAAGAGGGGGCGGGGCACAGAGGCAGGCATTAACGGGTGCGGGGCACAGAGGGGGCGGGGCACAGAGGTAGGCGTTAACTCAGGGGCGGGACGGGGGCGGGACAAGGGCGGGGACACAGAGGCAGGCGTTACACTCAGGGGGGACAGGGTGGGGCACAGAGTCAGGCGTTAACAGGGGAGGGGCGGGGGCACAGAGGCAGGGGTTAACTCAGGGGCGGGGCAGGACGGGGGCGGGGCACAGAGGCAGGGGTTAACTCAGGGGCGGGGCAGGACGGGGGCGGGGCACAGAGGCAGGGGTTAACTCAGGGGGGGCAGGGGTAGGGTCTCTGTGGGTCTGAGTGGGTCTCTGTGGGTCTGAGTGGGTCTCTGTGGGTCTCTGTGGGTCTGAGTGGGTCTCTGTGGGTCTGAGTGGGTCTCTGTGGGTCTGAGTGGGTCTCTGTGGGTCTGAGTGGGTCTCTGTGGGTCTGAGTGGGTCTCTGTGGGTCTCTGTGGGTCTCTGTGGGTCTGAGTGGGTCTCTGTGGGTCTCTGTGGGTCTGAGTGGGTCTCTGTGGGTCTCTGTGGGTCTCTGTGGGTCTGTGGGTCTGTCTGAGTGGGTCTCTGTGGGTAGTCTCTGTGGGTCTGTGGGTCTCTGTGGGTCTCTGTGGGTCTGGGGTCTCTGTGGGTCTCTGTGGGTCTGTGTGGGTCTCTGTGGGTCTGAGTGGGTCTCTGTGGGTCTGAGTGGGTCTCTGTGGGTCTCTGTGGGTCTGAGTGGGTCTCTGTGGGTCTGAGTGGGTCTCTGTGGGTCTCTGTGGGTCTGAGTGGGTCTGAGTGGGTCTCTGTGGGTCTGTGTGGGTCTCTGTGGGTCTCTGTGGGTCTCTGTGGGTCTCTGTGGGTCTCTGTGGGTCTCTGTGGGTCTCTGTGGGTCTGAGTGGGTCTGTTTGTGTCTCTGTGGGTCTCTGTGGGTCTGAGTGGGTCTCTGTGGGTCTCTGTGGGTCTGTTTGTGTCTCTGTGGGTCTCTGTGGGTCTGAGTGGGTCTCTGTGGGTCTCTGTGGGTCTCTCTGTTGGTCTCTGTGGGTCTGTGTGGGTCTGTGTGGGTCTCTGTGGGTCTGAGTGGGTCTCTGTGGGTCTCTGTGGGTCTCTCTGTGGGTCTGAGTGGGTCTCTGTGGGTCTCTCTGTGGGTCTGAGTGGGTCTCTCTGTGGGTCTGAGTGGGTCTGAGTGGGTCTGAGTGGGTCTCTGTGGGTCTGTGTGGGTCTCTGTGGGTCTCTCTGTGGGTCTCTGTGGGTCTGAGTGGGTCTCTGTGGGTCTCTGTGGGTCTCTCTGTGGGGTCTCTGTGGGTCTCTGTGGGTCTGAGTGGGTCTGTGTGGGTCTGTGTGGGTCTGTGTGGGTCTCTGTGGGTCTCTGTGGGTCTCTGTGGGTCTGAGTGGGTCTGTGTGGGTCTGTGTGGGTCTGTGTGGGTCTCTGTGGGTCTGAGTGGGTCTCTGTGGGTCTCTGTGGGTCTCTGTGGGTCTGAGTGGGTCTGAGTGGGTCTCTGTGGGTCTCTGTGGGTCTCTGTGGGTCTCTCTGTGGGTCTGAGTGGGTCTGAGTGGGTCTGAGTGGGTCTCTGTGGGTCTCTGTGGGTCTGAGTGGGTCTCTGTGGGTCTGAGTGGGTCTCTGTGGGTCTCTGTGGGTCTGAGTGGGTCTCTGTGGGTCTCTGTGGGTCTGAGTGGGTCTCTGTGGGTCTGAGTGGGTCTCTGTGGGTCTCTGTGGGTCTGAGTGGGTCTCTGTGGGTCTGAGTGGGTCTCTGTGGGTCTGTGTGGGTCTCTGTGGGTCTCTGTGGGTCTCTGTGGGTCTGTGTGGGTCTCTGTGGGTCTCTCTGTGGGTCTCTGTGGGTCTGAGTGGGTCTGTTTGTGTCTCTGTGGGTCTCTGTGGGTCTGAGTGGGTCTCTGTGGGTCTCTGTGGGTCTCTCTGTTGGTCTCTGTGGGTCTGTGTGGGTCTGTGTGGGTCTCTGTAGGTCTCTGTGGGTCTCTGTGGGTCTCTGTGGGTCTGTGTGGGTCTGTGTGGGTCTCTGTAGGTCTCTGTGGGTCTGAGTGGGTCTCTGTGGGTCTCTGTGGGTCTCTCTGTGGGTCTGAGTGGGTCTCTGTGGGTCTCTCTGTGGGTCTGAGTGGGTCTCTCTGTGGGTCTGAGTGTGTCTGAGTGGGTCTGAGTGGGTCTCTGTGGGTCTCTCTGTTGGTCTCTGTGGGTCTGTGTGGGTCTGTGTGGGTCTCTGTAGGTCTCTGTGGGTCTGAGTGGGTCTCTGTGGGTCTCTGTGGGTCTCTCTGTTGGTCTCTGTGGGTCTGTGTGGGTCTGTGTGGGTCTCTGTAGGTCTCTGTGGGTCTGAGTGGGTCTCTGTGGGTCTCTGTGGGTCTCTCTGTGGGTCTGAGTGGGTCTCTGTGGGTCTCTGTGGGTCTGAGTGGGTCTCTCTGTGGGTCTGAGTGTGTCTGAGTGGGTCTGAGTGGGTCTCTGTGGGTCTGTGTGGGTCTCTGTGGGTCTCTCTGTGGGTCTCTGTGGGTCTGAGTGGGTCTCTGTGGGTCTCTGTGGGTCTCTCTGTGGGTCTCTGTAGGTCTGAGTGGGTCTCTGTGGGTCTCTGTGGGTCTGAGTGGGTCTGTGTGGGTCTGTGTGGGTCTGTGTGGGTCTCTGTGGGTCTGAGTGGGTCTCTGTGGGTCTCTGTGGGTCTGAGTGGGTCTGTGTGGGTCTGTGTGGGTCTCTGTGGGTCTCTGTGGGTCTGAGTGGGTCTGAGTGGGTCTCTGTGGGTCTCTGTGGGTCTCTCTGTGGGTCTGAGTGGGTCTGAGTGGGTCTGAGTGGGTCTCTGTGGGTCTCTGTGGGTCTGTGTGGGTCTGTGTGGGTCTGAGTGGGTCTCTGTGGGTCTCTCTTTGGGTCTCTGTGGGTCTGTGTGGGTCTGAGTGGGTCTCTGTGGGTCTCTGTGGGTCTCTGTGGGTCTCTGTGGGTCTGAGTGGGTCTCTGTGGGTCTGAGTGGGTCTGTACCTGTGAGCAGCTCCTTGCGGACCTTGAAGGTGTCGATGAGGGGTGTGAGGATGCCCTCGATGGTCCCGAACATGCTGCCCAGCCCCAGGTTCACCAGCATCAGGAAGAACATGACGGACCAGAACGGAGAGGCCGGGAAGTGGGTCATGGCCTCAGTGAAAGCGATGAAGGCCAGACCTGTGCCCTGGACCGTCTGTGGAGGAGAGGAAAGGGTTAAACCTGGAATCGTCTGTGGAGGAGAGGAAAGGGTTAAACCTGGAATCGTCTGTGGAGGAGAGGAAAGGGTTAAACCTGAGCGACTGGAGGAGAGGGTTAAACATGAGCGTCTGTGGAGGAGAGGAAAGGGTTAAACATGAGCGACTGGAGGAGAGGGTTAAACATGAGCGTCTGTGGAGGAGAGGAAAGGGTTAAACATGAGCGACTGGAGGAGAGGAAAGGGTTAAACCTGAGCGACTGGAGGAGAGGAAAGGGTTAAACCTGAGCGTCTGTGGAGGTGAGGAAAGGGTTAAACCTGAGCGTCTGTGGAGGTGAGGAAAGGGTTAAACATGAGCGTCTGTGGAGGAGAAGAAAGGGTTAAACCTGAGCGACTGGAGGAGAGGAAAGGGTTAAACCTGAGCGTCTGGAGGAGAGGAAAGGGTTAAACCTGTGAGGATTATTCCGGTTACAATGAGGTCTAATAATTTTAGAGGCAAAATGAAGTCCTTTCAATCTACACTCTAAAGTCACGCTGTGTTCAGAGCGTGCGTGTGTCGTGCGGCGTCGCTCCTGAGCAGTAAACATGGGCTCGGCGACTCGTCTGGGTCCACCACATACTTCAGAAGTTATCCAGGTTTAATGGATATCATTTTTTGGGTGCGTCTCTGCGTGAGCTCTGATTGGCTGCCGTGTCATGTCGAGCGCCAAAACTTCAGCTGTTTATTTCAGACGCCCTCGTGGACTGTTCCTGGTGTAAACTGGACGCCACTGGACGCCGTGGTCTGAACGCACCGTAAAACCTTCAAAAAGTAACGTCCACTAAGGACATGGAGGAATTCTGTTCACCAGGACAGTCCCAGGACGGTCCCAGGACAGGCCCAGGACGGCCCCAGGACAGGCCCAGGACGGCCCCAGGACGGCCCCAGGACGGCCCCAGGACGGCCCCAGGACGGCCCCAGGACAGACCCGGGACAGTCCCAGCACAGTCCCAGGACGGTCCCAGGACGGTCCCAGGACAGGCCCAGGACGGCCCCAGGACGGCCCCAGGACAGACCCGGGACAGTCCCAGCACAGTCCCAGGACGGTCCCAGGACGGTCCCAGCACAGTCCCAGAACGGTCCCAGGACAGTCCCAGGACAGACCCTGGACGGACCCAGGACAGTCCCAGGACGGCCCCAGGACGGTCCCAGGACAGACCCAGGACGGTCCCAGGACAGCCCCAGGACAGTCCCAGGACAGACCCAGCACAGTCCCAGCACAGTCCCAGCACAGTCCCAGCACAGTCCCAGGACAGTCCCAGCACAGTCCCAGCACAGTCCCAGGACGGCCCCAGGACAGTCCCAGGACAGACTCAGGACGGCCCCAGGACAGACCCAGCACAGTCCCAGGACAGACCCAGCACAGTCCCAGCACAGTCCCAGCACAGTCCCAGGACAGTCCCAGCACAGTCCCAGCACAGTCCCAGGACGGCCCCAGGACAGTCCCAGGACAGACCCAGCACAGTCCCAGGACGGTCCCAGGACGGTCCCAGGACAGACCCAGCACAGTCCCAGGACGGTCCCAGGACAGACCCAGCACAGTCCCAGGACGGTCCCAGGACGGTCCCAGGACAGACCCAGCACAGTCCCAGGACGGTCCCAGGACAGACCCAGCACAGTCCCAGGACGGTCCCAGGACGGTCCCAGGACAGACCCAGCACAGTCCCAGGACGGTCCCAGGACAGACCCAGCACAGTCCCAGGACGGTCCCAGGACAGACCCAGCACAGTCCCAGCGCGGTCCCAGGACGGTCCCAGGACACTCCCAGGACAGTCCCAGGACAGTCCCAGCACAGTCCCAGCACAGTCCCAGCACAGTCCCAGGACGGCCCCAGGACAGTCCCAGGACAGACTCAGGACGGCCCCAGGACAGACCCAGCACAGTCCCAGGACGGTCCCAGGACGGTCCCAGGACAGACCCAGCACAGTCCCAGGACGGTCCCAGGACAGTCCCAGCACAGTCCCAGGACGGTCCCAGGACAGACCCAGCACAGTCCCAGGACGGTCCCAGGACGGTCCCAGGACAGTCCCAGGACAGTCCCAGGACGGTCCCAGGACGGTCCCAGCACAGTCCGGCTCTTTCAGGAGAGTCCTGGTTCAGAGGGAATGTTTTCGAGGGAGAATCCAGCCTGTATTTTTTTTTTTACAAACGACGTCTGGTCTCTGAGTTCAGATGGTGTGATTGACAGGTGGATTAGCCAATCAGGGACATGGCTGGGCGTGGTTTGTGTGTAGTTTGTTGTGTACATTGCATGTAGTTTGCATGTAGTTTATATACAGCGCACGTGTAGTTTTATGTACTTTGTGTGTAGTTTACCTGTAGTTTGCATGTAGTTTCTATATAGTTTCTGTGTAGTTTGTATGTATTTTCCATGTATTTTCCGTGTAGTTTCTGTGTAGTTTCCGTGTATTTTCAGTGTATTTTCTGTGTGTTTTCCGTGTATTTTCCGTGTAGTTTCTGTGTAGTTTGCATGTTTTTTCCGTGTATTTTCCGAGTGGTTTCCGTGTAGTTTCTGTGTATTTTCTGTGTAGTTTCTGTGTATTTTTTGTGTAGTTTCTGTGTAGTTTCTGTGTATTTTCATGTATTTTCCGTGTATTTTCCGTGTTCTTTGCTGTAGTTTGCTGTGGTTTGCTGTAGTTTGCTGTAGTCTCTCACCTGGTTGAGCTCCTTCTCGATGCTGCAGGTCTCCAGGCCCAGTTTGGGGAAGTCGTCCTCTTGGACAGAGACGATGATGGAGATGATCTTCTGATAGTCGTCGGCCGTGACGCTCTCTGGAGCCGACAGGTTGATGTGGTGAGGGATCAGGCCGGGGTCGATACTGGAGCCCAGGAGGGACACAATACGGTTTGTGTTTCTGCAACGACAGGAAGGTTCAACAGACACTTTTTATTTTACTTTAGAGAATTATTTAAGGAGAGACACTGCAGGCAAGACTCTTTTTTTTCAATTTTTTGTTTTTTGTTCACTTTTCTCTCTCACATCGACTTTCATGTCAAAACGACAAATGTGTCCAATCTGCTCCTGATGTTTGATTCTTCCATTGAATCCACTTCATCCATAGATTTCTCTGACATTGTTTTCTTCAAATGCATTTTTGTCCCTCGAGACATAAAGATCAGCCTAAAGTAGATCCACACAAACTGTACAATCTGGACTCAACACATTTAGACCAAATGTACAGAAGGATTTTTTGATATCTGATTCTAAAACTCATTTATTGAAGTTTTAAGTAAAAAAAAATTGAATTTTTAGGACAATTTTCAGTTCAATCTAGTTTATTTAAAAACTAAATAATAAATCCAAATCCCCTCTGTACATTTTTATAACTAATATGTTACAAAATGAACAAGAAATGTAAACCTGGTTCTGTCCATTTTTCAGATTTAAATGTCACAAATATATGACATTTTGGCTATTTCTTACATTAAATGCCTTCTTTCTACATGAAAAACGTATTTAATTATTTAAACTATTTTTTTTTTCTTACATTTATGTGATATCTTTAAATTAATTTTTTTTTTTTCCCGTTCACCTGCAGCGTCTCTCCTTAATGTCTGTAAAATGTGTTTTCTTGTCCATGGAGATTTTATTTAGCTCAAGTTAAGTTGTGTGCTGACTGTGTCTGATCATAAAGCGTTTTTTTCTCGTCAAAGTACAAGGAAGTGCGCTGTTAGCATGCTAGCTGCTTTCCCCTGATGACGACAAAACTCCTCCTTGACTGTCTGAAGTTGTGAAAAGTTAAAATTGATGAATAATTAGGATGCTAAGAATGTTTTAGGAAAGTGAGGGATAACTTAGATACTGCCAACATTTTTGCTCATTCATAACAGCAGTTTGGGGACACAGCTTTGTTCCACCACAAAGCCCCAGTAAAGGAAAGGACAAGGGCGCAGCACCATTTGCTTTCGCTTGCGGCTTTAATTTACACTGTTTTTGTACAATACACTTTTTCATAATTCAACTGTTCCGTCAGTTGTTATTATTTACTGACCCCTCCCCTCCAGCAGCCGTTCCTGGTCTTTCTGATCAATTAGCCTACATTATTCAGCCTCACAGCTATTACACATTTGTTGGTAACATGGTAATAACAACCACTCGTCATTTGTTGTTGCAGATTTTCTTCTGAGTTTACATTTGTTTACATCAGCGACCGGAGCCAAGATGGCCGCCGGCGGCACAGTCGCACTTGTGTTGGTGGAATGTGCTGTGTCTGGTGCAGGCGTCGGACTCACGCGGCGACACATTTGTCGTTCATGATGTTGGCCTTGAACCCGAGCACGGCGAACACGACCAGCGTGGCCAGCACCGACGTGAAGAAGTTGATGAAGGACACCATGACGGCGTCGAAGTGGCAGTTGTTGTTGCGTTTGTTGTAGCTGGAGAAGGCGATGACGCCCCCGAAGCCCAGACCCAGAGCGAAGAACACCTGAGTGGCAGCCTCTCGCCAGACTTTAGGGTCCAGCATGATGTCGATCTGAAGAGACCAGGGATTAGACCGGGATTAGACTGGGATTAGACCTGGGTTAGACCGGGATTAGACCGGGATTAGACCTGGGTTAGACCGGGATTAGACCGGGATTAGACCTGGATTAGACCGGGATTAGACCGGGATTAGACCTGGATCAGACCTGGATCAGACCTGGATTAGACCTGGATTAGACCTGGGTTAGACCTGGATTAGACCTGGATTAGACCTGGGTTAGACCTGGGTTAGACCTGGGTTAGACCTGGGTTAGACCTGGGTTAGACCTGGATTAGACCTGGGTTAGACCTGGGTTAGACCTGGATTAGACCTGGATTAGACCTGGGTTAGACCTGGATTAGACCTGGGTTAGACCTGGGTTAGACCTGGATTAGACCTAGATTAGACCTGGATTAGACCTGGGTTAGACCTGGATCAGACCTGGGTTAGACTTGGGTTAGACCTGGATCAGACCTGGATTAGACCTGGGTTAGACCTGGATTAGACCCTGATTAGTCCTGGTTTAGACCTGGTGTAAACCTGGTTTAATCCTGGATTAGTCCTGGATTAGACCTGGTTTAGTCCTGGTTTAGACCTGGTTTAGTCCTGGATTAGTCCTGGATTAGTCCTGGATTAGACCTGGATTAGACCCTGTTTAGTCCAGGTTTAGTCCTGGTTTAGTCCTGATTTAGTTCTGGACTAGACCTGGATTAGTCCTGGGTTAGCCCTGGTTTAGTCCTGGTTTAGTACTGGTTTAGACCCTGTTTAGACCTGGTTTAGTCCTGGTTTAGTACTGGTTTAGACCCTGTTTAGACCTGGTTTAGTCCTGGTTTAGACCTGGTTTAGTCCTGGTTTAGTCCTGGTTTAGACCCTGGTTTAGACCCTGTTTAGTCCTGGTTTAGTCCTGGTTTAGACCCTGGTTTAGACCCTGTTTAGTCCTGGTTTAGACCCTGGTTTAGACCCTGTTTAGTCCTGGTTTAATCCTGGTTTAATCCTGGTTTAGTCCTGGTTAATCCTGGTTTAGACCTGGTTTAGACCCTGTTTAGTCCTGGTTTAGTCCTGGTTTAGTCCTGGTTTAGACCTGGTTTAGTCCTGGATTAGTCCTGGATTAGTCCTGGATTAGACCTGGATTAGACCTGGATTAGACCTGGATTAGACCTGGTTTAGTCCTGATTTAGACCTGGTTTAGTCCTGATTTAGACCTGTTTTTTTCCTGGTTTAGACCCTTTTTAGTCCAGGTTTAGACCCGGTTTAGTCCTGGTTTAGTCCTGGTTTAGTTCTGGATTAGACCTGGATTAGTCCTGGTTTAGTCCTGATTTAGACCTGGTTTAGTCCTGGTTTAGACCCTGTTTAGTCCTGGTTTAGTCCTGGTTTAGACCCTGTTTAGTCCTGGTTTAGACCTGGTTTAGTCCTGGTTTAGACCCTGTTTAGTCCTGGTTTAGTCCTGGTTTAGTCCTGGTTTAGTACCTTGGGGGTGAACATGTGTCTTATTCCGTCCACAGATCCTTTCAGGAGCAAAGACCGGACCAGGAAACAGATCAGGACGACGTACGGGAACAAAGAGCTGAAGTACATCACCTGAACACGGACAACGGGAGGTTAGTGCTCTCGCCTCACAGCCACAGGGTCCCCGGTCCAACAAAGACCCGCCAAGTCCCACAAAGTCCAGCAAAGTCCCACAAAGTCCTGCAAAGTCCCGCTAAGTCCCGCAAAGTCCATCAAAGTCCCACAAAGTCCCGCAAAGTCCCACAAAGTCCTGCAAAGACCCGCCAAGTCCCACAAAGTCCAGCAAAGTCCAGCAGAGTCCCACAAAGTCCTGCAAAGTCCCGCTAAGTCCCGCAAAGTCCCGCAAAGTCCCGCAAAGTCCCGCAAAGTCCAGCAAAGTCCAGCAAAGTCCCGCAAAGTCCCGCAAAGTCCATCAAAGTCCCGCAAAGTCCCGCAAAGTCCATCAAAGTCCCGCAAAGTCCCGCAAAGTCCCGCAAAGTCCCGCAAAGTCCCGCAAAGTCCAGCAAAGTCCCGCAAAGTCCAGCAAAGTCCCGCAAAGTCCCGCAAAGTCCAGCAAAGTCCCGCAAAGTCCATCAAAGTCCATCAAAGTCCCACAAAGTCCCGCAAAGTCCCGCAAAGTCCCGCAAAGTCCATCAAAGTCCCACAAAGTCCAACAAAGTCCAACAAAGTCCCACAAAGTCCAGCAAAGTACAACAAAGTCCAAGTAAGTCCTACAAAGTCCCGCAAAGTCCTGCAAAGTCCCGCAAATTCTTGCAAAGTCCCACAAAGTCCCACAAAGTCTCACAAAGCCCCACAAAGTCCCACAAAGTCTCACAAAGTCCTGCAAAGTCTCACAAAGTCCCACAAAGTCTCACAAAGTCCCACAAAGTCCCACAAAGTCCCACAAAGTCCAGTAAAGTTCCACAAAGTCCAGGAAAGTCCCGCAAAATCCAACGAAGTCCCAGAAAGTCCCGCAAAGTCTCACAAAGTCCAACAAAGTCCTGAAAAGTCTCACAAAGTCCAGCACACAAGATGAAGAAAGTGTTGTACTGAAGAAAACAACAAATAGTTTATTATTTTTCATCATTTTCATAAAAACACCAGGGTCTTTCTGATAAATCGTCTTGGCATTTGTTTTAGATTCTGTGGAACATTCATCAGATCATCCACAGCTGCAGAGGCTCAAACCCTTCGTCCATCTGCGTCACCTTGTGGTCAAACGGGCGTGTACGGTGAAAATGTGATGCTCGTTATCGTTAAATGTGAGCGTCTGAACAGGACACGCCTCCAACGACCGAACGTTCACCTCCACGGACTCTGAACGAGGCGGACGAGACGCAGATCTGACTCAGCACGGCTCACTCCAGCCTGGATTACAGCCTGACTCGTCTCACCAGCGGCGTACGGCAAAGTCTGTCATTCTGACCTGGTTGTTGATTTTGTGTAAACTGTGCAGAACCTTTGGATGGGCGGAGTCTCACAGTGTGATGTCATCAGTTTTTTACTTCCTGTCATTTCAAACTGATTTTTCCACTTTTCTCCACAAACTACAACTTGACTGGTTTAAAGCAGGATTTTTTATGTACAATATGTATCAATGTACGGAAACGTATTGCATTCATTTGAATAATAAAAGTTTCTGTTTTAACGAGAAAAGTTTCTGTTTTAACGAGAAAAGTTTCTGTTTTAATGACAATAGTTTCTGTTTTAACGAGAAAAGTTTCTGTTTTAACGAGAAAAGTTTCTGTTTTAACGAGAAAAGTTTCTGTTTTAACGAGAAAAGTTTCTGTTTTAACGAGAAAAGTTTCTGTTTTAATGACAATAGTTCCTGTTTTAACGAGAAAAGTAATTTCTGTTTTAACGACTAAAATGAATCCTGTTTTTACGAGAAAGGTTTCTGTTTTTCCGGGTTAAATAAGTCTGTTTTTATGAGACAACATATGTTTTATTGATACTATTGGAGACGCTCAAACAGAGGTGGAGCTAAAAGCCTATCAAACTGGATAAATCGTACATTTGAGCCTCGGTAGTAGCATCTAGCCAGCTCCGCCTAAACTTACAGCCCTGAGGAAACACCGTGTTCTGCTCATAAAACACTTACTTTTCTCGTTAAAACACGATTTATTTTTCTCATAAAAACAGAAACTTTTCTCATTAAAACAGAAACTTTTCTCGTTAAAACAGAAAACAGAACTTTTATTATTCAAATGAATGCAATACGTTGCCGTATTAATGCACCAAATAAAATCAAAAAGAGAAAATCGTTCAAACCCGTCATAGGCCCTTTAACTCTCAGGGGCCCTCTGTGTTCTGGACAAACAACTAAAATGTGAAAGAGCTGCTCCAGTCACAGAATAAATATGAACTGTGCACGTCTGAAATCAAGTTATTGTGGTATTTTATTTATATTGTGTACAGAGATTTTGATTTATTATTATTGAAAAACCATAACTGAAAAAATAAAACAAAAAATGATTAATAATATCATAATAGAGTCGTCATAAATTAAACAACATCAGATCAGAAATTAAACAAGTCTTTGACAACAAAAAATAAGCAACAATTTGAATGACTAATGTACAAATGTCAGTTAGTTTGGTTTTCTGTTACAAAAATACAGTTTTCTGACCTCAAAACTGTATAATTTGAGTTAAAGTCTGTAATATATCTGTAAATAAAAGTAAAAACTATTGTGGGCTCAACATTTCTGTGAATATTTATCCAGTAAAACCTCAAAAATCATCAAAAAAGCTAAGTGTGTGTCATAATGTGCTTTAAATGTGCAGTAAATACAGTCAAATCCAGTGTTCTATAACTCTGTCCCACTGAGAACGTCGACCAATCAAAGCAGGCGCCTCACAAACCCAGTCATATCTGTGTTTTTGGAGCCTCGTCTTGTCCTTTCAGTCCGTCCTGGTTTGTCCTTTTCTCTCGTGTTTTCTTCTGCTCTGCGTCTGCCTTTCCTTTCCTTTGACGCCTCCCGACCGGAGCCGAGCCGTAAAGAGCGGGAGTCGCCATGGAGACGGGCCCGGACCGCCCACCCACGCTCTGGAAGTCCGGGTCCAGGCCAGGTCTAGTCCGGGCTCAGAGCGAGGTCCAAAGAGGGTCATTAGGATTCTTTTGTGGAGCGGTTCAAAGCCAGAGGGGCCCCAGAGAAAACTACAAAACCCCAAGGGATTATGGGGGATGTGTCCGCTCTGAGCACGTGCAGACGACATGAACGCGCTCCTTTAGTGAACGAACGAGGGACGTTTGAGCGTTAAAGTGCTTTTACAGATATTGAGCAGAGAGAAGAACTGGTTTGAAAGAGGAGTAAAGGAGGCTATTTTTGTCAAAAGAGAGAATCCGTCTCTAAACAGGAACGGGGGCTTAAGATTTAAAGGGCCTATGACAGGTTTAAAGGGCCTATGACAGGTTTAAAGGGCCTATGACAGGTTTAAAGGGCCTATGACAGGTTTAAAGGGCCTATGACAGGTTTAAAGGGCCTATGACAGGTTGAAGTACTAATTTGATTAAAACACAGTCAAGATCATCATATTTAAGATTCTGCTTAAGAATTAACTTTTTTATTCCAGTTTGGCAGTTGTTTAGGTTAAAATTTTTACTTCCTGGTTGTAAATGATGACATCACACTAGGAAATTGTGTTGCTGTTACTTAGCAACCATGTTATACACTGGGCCAAAACACCTCTAATGTCACAGAAATTATTATTTAACAAATAAAAGCATATAGGAAAAGGTTTATTTTGCTGAATTGATGTTTAAAGGATCAGAAACATGTATTTTTTGGTTTAATGTGTCTCCCTAGTGTGATGTCATCATGTTTTGCAACTCTGCTCTACTTCCTGTAAATTTCAACATATTTTTCAACTTTTCTTCACAAACTGTCTCTTGATTGGTGTAAAACCATCATATATATTTAGAATAGAGTTAAACCCACCAAATAAAGTCAAAATTAGAAAATCATAAAAACCTGTCATACGCACTTTAATTTGGCTTATGACAGCCTCCTAACACCTTGGTCCAAATCAATAGACCAGTCAAATGCTAATGAGGTCATCAGCAGTGATGAGGGAGCAACAGCTATCAATAGAACAATAGATCTAAGACAATAATAGACCTTAGCCACCGGTGGACTGGGCAGGGCCAACTATTAAACTAACAAAGACAGACCAATTATCAAGTTTCAGGGACAAACAAACAATTTTCCAAACAAAGACAGGTATTCAGTGACTCCTCCCTGTGGGCAGGACTCTCTCTACTTAGAGGAGCATATAATCCTGAGTTCCCAGACCAGCGCTCAGATTGACAATGACTTTTGGATAAAAGTCGAAACGTCTCGATCTTCAAACAGCGTCCGGATGACGACCCTGAACCCCTTTCTACGATGCTTTTACAGAGTCAGACTCACTTTTCAGTTCATCTTCTCATCAAAATAAAACCCGGAGTCGGGATTTGTTACGATTATTGTGAGAAAAACAACACAATTTGAAGATAATTCACTGATTACTAAGAACAAAAACAGTGCAATCTTTCATTTCGTCATCTAACGCGTTACTGTTCGTTAAGTTTGTTTGAGCGTTATGAATTTATTGAACTTTCTGAATGAAAAAATAAAGTTAATATGACAAAAGCAGCCACATAAAAAGTGTTTTACATTAGATGACATTCTTTTTTTAACCAATAGATTGTGGATTTAGCCAAAAACAAATGAGAGAAATGACATTTTCACAACTAAAATGTGAAAGAGCTGCTTCAGTCACAGAATAAATGTTAACTGTGCACGTCTGAAATCAAGTTATTGTGGTATTTTATATTTATATTGTGTACAGAGATTCTGCTTTATTATTATTGAAAAACTAAAACTAAAATTAATTAAAGCCGCAAAGCGGCGATGGTGGCCCTCGCCCCGCACGCGACCGCCTTCCCACGCGGCCTCGGCCGGTCCCAAACCGCCCCGGTGCACCGTCCTCCTCCTCTGAGCGTCACCCGGGCCCCTGTGACCTCCCCTCCCCCGCTCACACCGGGTGGCGTCCCTATAGAAGTGGATTGGCGGGCGCTGCTCTCCAGAAGTGGCCAAACCGCCCAAAACCTGATTTCGATGTAATTGACTTTTTCGATTGAAATCCTCTAAATAATGCGTCTGCCGAGTTTCACTGACTTTGCTCGAAATAATTGTGGCCTCTCCAGACTTGTGCCATGTCTCATAGGAAATGCATGGGGAATATGCGTGGCCCCACAGGCAAAACGATCCAAAATAGGGCATTGATGTAATTGACTTTTTTGCAGCTTTTGACACTTAAAATTAGATTCCAAGATTTCGTGGCAATCCGAAAATTTTGGTACTTTTACATGACCAGCAGGGGGCGCTATAGTGAAAAGTGCTCATGTGCTCCTGTGTCTGTTCTGTTTAATATTTGATTCGGCATCTGTGGTTACAGTTTGTGCTCTGTACGGCAATGTCTGTGGCTTGGAGAACAATTTTAAGAAACAGGAAATGAAGGCGATTTGCGATGGCGAACCATGGCTATACCGTAAACGCTATCATCAAAAATTGGTTTTTAATCGAATTTCAATGCGTCCTGATCTGGAACGTGTATGTTAGACTGATGTGGGCCCAAAAACCTAGGACCCTTTTGCAATGGAAAAAAAAAACTTAAAGTGGCGTCTAAAATTAAATTCAATATGGCCGCCTTGTCGTTTGTCTAAGCACTGCGCACCAATTATGTTTTAGGGTCGTCTTTATGTGTACTATCACTGTGGCAAATTTCATAGGCCTCCTCCAAAATAAATGTGTCTCCCTTTCCATAGGCCTGACCCAACAGGTGGCGCTGTAGAGGCTGTATTTGAGTTGCATGAAAAATGGTGTTATGGGGCATTTATTTTCCTTAAAAGGAGTCACTGTATTAAGTTTGGTGGCTGTTACTCACTGCTTAGTGGGTTTTTGCTGCATCTTTGTGTGATGAGAGCCAGACCCCCATAGAGAATGAATAGGAGCTCTGGAGGGCCCTAGAGGCAAAAGTGTGAAAAATAGGCCATGGGTCTCATTGACTTTTTTGCATCTTATATAGCAAATAATCATCTCCCAAGATTTGGTGTCAATCGGACAATCTGGACACTTTTAACTGAACTGTAGGGGGCGCTATAGTTATTAGTGGTCCTGTGCTCCCTAGTCTATTTTGTGTAATATTTAATTCTCCATCATTGGTGGCAATTTGGGCTCTGTAGGCACAGTCCAAGTGTCTTTGAGGAGCGGGCAAAGAAACAGGAAATTAAGGCGATTTGAGACAGGATGTCACCACTAAACGTGTGAGATAGGCCAAAAATGTTGGATCAGTATCAAAGTTCAATGCGTCCCGATCAGGAACGTGTATGTTAGACTGATGTGGGTCCAAAAACCAAGGACCCTTTTGCAATGGAAAAAAAACAAACTTAAAGTGGCGTCTAAAATTAAATTCAATATGGCCGCCTTGTCGTTTGTCTGATGAGTCTGCACCAATTATGTTTTAGGGTCATAATTATGTGTACTATCACTGTGGCAAATTTCATAGATCTCCTCCAAAATAAATGTGTCTCCCTTTCCATAGGCCTGACCCAACAGGTGGCGCTGTAGAGCCTGTATTTGACTTGCATGTAAAATGGTGTTATGGGGCATTTATTTTCCTTAACAGGAGTCACTGTATGAAGTTTGGTGGCTATTCCTCACTGCTTAGTGGCTTTTTGCTGCATCTTTGTGTAAAGAGAGCATATTCTCCCATAGAGAATGTTTAGGAGCTCTGGAGGGCCCTGGAGGGCCCTAGAGGCAAAAGTGTGAAGAATAGGCCATGGGTCTCATTGGCTTTTCGATCAGGAGGCCGTCTAGGATTTGTGTGCAAATTTTCAAAAATAAAAGTCAAAGTAATTGTTTTTCTCCCCATTGTAATTTAGTGCGCTCCTACAGGTGGCGCCGTAGGGTTGATTGTTATTGTGCGCACATAAATGGATTCAGCTGCTTGACGTTTACGTGTGTTTCAAATTTCATGTCGATCGGAGAATGCGTGTGCGTGCAGGAACTATTTAAATGATTTCGTGAGTACTCTTTGCGCCCCTGGTGGCCAACGGTGATAAATGCACCATATCACTAATTAAGTTTTTTTCATGGCGCCCTACACTGGACATATGCCCCAAGTTTGGTCAAAATCGGACAATGTTGACTTTTCACTTAATAGGTAGGGGGCGCTAGCGAGTACTTTTAATTTATTTTTATTAATGCATTACATTCAGATCATAATTACGCACTCGTGACTGAAATTACAGCTCTCTCAGTCCAAGCGTGTAGCCGCGACATGCGATCGGAAAAACAGGAAACGAAGGCGTTCGTCGATGGCGAGCCACGGCGAAACCGTTCGAGATATCCGAATAAAAGTGGCAGATTATTAAATTTCAATGCGTGCCGATCGCAGAAATGTGTGCCAGACCCACGTCAGGCAAAAGCCCTAGTCCAAGTTCTCCGTCAAAAAAAAAAAGTCAAACTGGCGTGGCGACTTCGGTCCAATATGGCCGCTGCGGCGCTTTGGTCCGAGGGCCGCGCTCCAATGTCATGTTTTGCTCGGGTCACTGTTCTCTATCACTGCTCCGAGTTTCGTGCGCGTCGGGCAAAATTTGCTCGTCCCATCCCCATAGGGGTCCGATTCGGGCCGGTGCTGCTCGTTCGGTTCGGGTCGGACGCTCTCGAGACGCGCGAAATACGAAATTTTTTTCCGGGCCGATCGCGACTATACCCCCATTGAAGACTTTTCGTGCATGTTTACTGGGTCAAAAAGGGCCGCGAAGAGTATGAAAACGTGCAAAATAACGAAGAACAATGACCCTCGCCAGTTTACTGGCTCGGGCCAATTAATAATATCATAATAGAGCCGTCATCAGATCTAAATATTAATAATTTTTAGTCTTTAGTCAACAAAAACTAAGCAACAATTTGAATTAAAGCCGCAAAGCGGCGATGGTGGCCCTCGCCCCGCGCGCGACCGCCTTCCCACGCGGCCTCGGACGGTCCAAAACCGCCCCGGTGCACCGTCCTCCTCCTCTGAGCGTCACTCGGGCCCCCGTGACCCCTTCCCCGCTCACGCCGGTGGCGCCCCTATAGAAGTGCATTGGCGGCGCTGCTCTCCAGAAGTGACGAAACCGCTCAAAACACGGCTTCGATGTAATTGACTTTTTCGATCGGAATGCTCTAAATAATGCGTCTGCCGAGTTTCACTGACTTTGCTCGAAATAATTTTAGCCTCTCCATAGACTTATGACATGTCTCATAGGAAATGAACAGGGGATATGCGGGCCCCCCAGGCCAAACAATCCAAAATAGGACATCGATGTAATTGACTTATTTGCAGCTTTTGACACTTAAAATCAGATTCCAAGATTTCGTGGAAATCCGATAATTTTGGTACTTTTACATGACCAGCAGGGGGGGCTATAGTGAAAAGTGCTCATGTGCTCCTGAGTCTGTTCTGTTTAATATTTGATTCCACATCTGTGGTTACAGTTTGTGCTCTGTACGGCAATGCCTGTGGCTTGGAGAATAAGTTTAAGATACAGGAAGTGAAGGCGAATTCTGACAGAAAGTCATGACTAAACCGAATGAGACAGGCCAAAAATGTGGTTTATTATAAAATTTCAATGTGTCCTGATCAGGAGCGTGTATGTAAGACTGATCTTAGCCCAAAAACCTAGGACCCTTTTGCAATGGAAAAAAAAAACCTTAAAGTGGCGTCTAAAATTAAAGTCAATATGGCCGCCTTGCCGTTTGTCTGATCACGGCGCACAAATAATGTTTTAGGCTCGTCTTTATGTGTACTATCACCGTGCCAAATTTCATAGGCCTCCTCCAAACTAAATGCATCTTCCTTTCCATAGGCCTGACCCAACAGGTGGCGCTGTAGAGGCTGTATTTGACTTGCATGAAAAATATGGTTATGAACCATTAATGTCTCTTATATGTAGACATTGTATTAAGTTTGGTGGCTGTTACTCACTGCTTAGTGGGTTTTTGCTGCCTCTTTGTGTGAAGACAGTCTGACTCCCATAGAGAATGCATGGGAGCTCTGGAGGGCCCTAGAGGCAAAAGTGTGAAAAATAGGCCATGGGTCCCATTGACTTTTTTGCATCTTATATAGCAAAGAATCATGTCCCAAGATTTGGTGTCAATCGGACAATCTGGACACTTTTAAGTGAACTGTAGGGGGCGCTATAGTTATTAGTGGTCCTGTGCTCCCTGGTCTATTTTGTGTAATATTCAATTCTCCATCATTGGTGGCAATTTGGGCTCTGTAGGCACAGTCCAAGTGCCTCTGAGGGATAAGCACAAAAACAGGAAATGATGGCGATATTTGACAGGAAGTCACGCGCAAACCCTAAGAGATATCTCCAAAAATTGGTTTTTTATTGAATTTCAATGCGTCCTGATCAGGAACGTGTATGTTAGACTGATCTTAGCCCAAAAACCTAGGACCCTTTTGCAATGGAAAAAAAAAACTTAAAGTGGCGTCTAAAATTAAAATCAATATGGCCGCCTTGTCGTTTGTCTGATCACTGTGCACCAATTATGTTTTAGGGTCGTCTTTATGTGTACTATCACCGTACCAAATTTCATAGGCCTCCTCCAAACTAAATGCATCTCCCTTTCCTTAGGCCTGACACAACAGGTGGCGCTGTAGAGGCTGTATATGACTTGCATGAAAAATGGTTTTATGGGGCATTGATTTTCCTTAACAGGAGTCACTGTATTAAAGGTGGAATGGAGGATTTCTCGCCGATTTGAAAATCTGCGACTGTTAGTCCTTTTTTTGAAAAAGCGCATGCGCAGGTTCCCCCTCCCTCCCGCCCCGTTTCTCCTGACTGAACGCCTAGCAAACCTCGTGAACGAGCACGCCCAGCAGCACTGCCCATGCGCATTTGTTTACAAGACGATTGGTGTCGCTTTCTCACGACAACCTCCGCGAAGAAGATTTAATAATACACTCCACATACAATAAGCTAAAAAAAGAGTCAGATAAACAGTTACCTGTCCAGCAGAAAGTTTGCAGCGGAGGCATCAGCCTGTTTTGCGCTTTCAATGCTCGCCAGCCGTAAACGATTCCCCCAGAATAACACGCGTTTTGTTTCTTTCCTCTGCAGACTTTCGTCTCTTCTGTGAAAGCTCGAAAACAGTCTTTCTCTTTCGTCCCTCAGCCATTTCCCGGTACTTCATGCGCGGATGAAAGTTTAGACTTACAATGACGGAACTCGCCGCTAACCTGCTACATAAACACACTAGCATATCAACCACGCATGCGCGGCGACCAGGGGAAGCGGCGTTTCCCTGGACGAGCCTGTGGGCGTGCACTAGCACGCACAGAATGATTGACACCTGAGCGGACCAGTTATTTGTGCTACCCACGAGGAAATGAGATTCTGATTTGTTGCCCGAAATCCTCCATTCCACCTTTAAGTTTGGTGGCTATTCCTCACTGCTTAGTGGGTTTTTGCTGCATCTTTGTGTGATGAGAGCCAGACCCCCATAGAGAATGAATAGGAGCTCTGGAGGGCCCTAGAGGCAAAAGTGTGAAAAATAGGCCATGGGTCTCATTGACTTTTTTGCATCTTATATAGCAAAGAATCATGTCCCAAGATTTGGTGTCAATCGGACAATCTGGACACTTTTAAGTGAACTGTAGGGGGCGCTATAGTTATTAGTGGTCCTGTGCTCCCTGGTCTATTTTGTGTAATATTCAATTTTCCATCATTGGTGGCAATTTGGGCTCTGTAGGCACAGTCCAAGTGCCTCTGAGGGATAAGCACAAAAACAGGAAATGATGGCGATATTTGACAGGAAGTCACGCGCAAACCCTAAGAGATATCTCCAAAAATTGGTTTTTTATTGAATTTCAATGCGTCCTGATCAGGAACGTGTATGTTAGACTGATGTAGGCCCAAAAACCTAGGACCCTTTTGCAATGGAAAAAAAAAACTTAAAGTGGCGTCTAAAAATAAAATCAATATGGCCGCCTTGTCGTTTGTCTGATCACTGTGCACCAATTATGTTTTAGGGTCGTCTTTATGTGTACTATCACTGTGGCAAATTTCATAGGCCTCCTCCAAACTAAATGCATCTCCCTTTCCATAGGCCTCACCCAACAGGTGGCGCTGTAGAGGCTGTATTTGAGCTGCATGTAAAATGGTGTTATGGGGCATTCATGTTCCTTAAAAGGAGTCACTGTATTAAGTTTGGTGGATGTTACTCACTGCTTAGTGGGTTTTTGCTGCCTCTTTGTGTGAAGACAGTCTGACTCCCATAGAGAATGCATGGGAGCTCTGGAGGGCCCTAGAGGCAAAAGTGTGAAAAATAGGCCATGGGTCTCATTGGCTTTTCTGATCAGGAGGCCGTCTAGGAATGGTGTGCACATTTTCACTAATAAAAGTCAAAGTAATTGGTTTTCTCCCCATTGTAATTTAGTGCGCTCCTACAGATGGCGCCGTAGGGTTGATTGTTATTGTGCGCACATAAATGGATTCAGCTGCTTGACGTTTACGTGTATTTCAAATTTCATGTCGATCGGAGTATGCATGTGCGTGCAGGAGCTATTTAAACAATTTCGTGATTACTCTTTGCGCCCCTGGTGGCCAACGGTGATAAATGCGCCATATCACTAATTCAGTTTTTTTCATGGCGCCCTACACTGGACATATTCCCCAAGTTTGGTCAAAATCGGACAATGTTGACTTTTCACTTAATAGGTAGGTGGCGCTAGCGAGTACTGTTTATTTATTTTTATTAATGCATTACATTCAGATCATAATTACGCACTCGTGACTGAAATTACAGCTCTCTCAGTCCAAGCGTGTAGCCGTGACATGCGATCAGAAAAACAGGAAACGAAGGCGTTCGTCGATGGCGAGTCACGGCAAAACCATTTGAGATATCGTAAAAAAAGCGGATAACTATTGAATTTCAATCCATGTAGATCGACTACGTATATGCCAGACCCATGTCGGACCAAAACCCTAGGACTCATCGGAGCTCAAAAAAAAAAAGTCAAACTGGCGTGGCGACTTCGGTCCAATATGGCCGCCGTGCGCTTGGTCCGAGGGCCGCGCTCCAATGTCATGTTTTGCTCGGTTCACTGTTCTCTATCACTGTTCCGAGTTTCGCGGCGCTGCCGGGCAAAATTTGCTCGTCCCATTTCCCATAGGGGTCCGATTCGGGCCGGTGCTGCTCGTTCGGTTCGGGTCGGACGCTCTCGAGACGCGCGAAATACGAAATTTTTTTCCGGGCTGATCGCGACTATACCCCCATTGAAGACTTTTCGTGCATGTTTACTGGGTCAAAAAGGGCCGCGAAGAGTAAGAAAACGGACGAAATAAGAAGAATTAAAGCCGCAAAGCGGCGATGGTGGCCCTCGCCCCGCACGCGACCGCCTTCCCACGCAACCTCGGACGGTCCCAAACCGCCCCGGGGCGCCGTCCTCCTCCTCTGAGCGTTACTCGGGCCCCCGTGACCCCCCCTCCCCCCACTCACACCGGGAGGCGTCCCTATAGAAGTGCATTGGCGGGCGCTGCTCTCCAGAAGTGGCAAAACTGTCCAAAACACGGCTTCGATGTAATTGACTTGTTTGATTGAAATCCTGTAAACAATGCGTCTGCCAAGTTTCACTGACTTTGCTCGAAAAAATGTTGGCCTCTCAATAGACTTATGACATGATTATTTAATTTCAATATTTTCAGAGCAGGAATGTATCTGTCAAAATGTGTGCGTGTGAAATAAAAATCAATATGGCCGCCATGTCGTTGGTCTGATGACTGAGCACCAAATATGTTTTAGGGTGGTTTTTATGTGTACTATCACTGTGCCAAATGTTATGGGCCTCCTCCAAAGTAAATGTGTCTCCCTCTCCATAGGCCTCACCCAAAAGGTGGCGCTGTAGAGGCTGTTTATTAGTTTCATGAAATATACAGTTCTGACCCATTAATGTCTCTTAAAAGGAGTCTCTGTATTGAGTTTGGTGGCTGTCCTGCAGGTTTTAGTTGTTTTTTATTGCAGCCTTGTGTGAAGACAGTCTGAGTCCCATAGACAATGAATGGGAGCTCTGGAGGCCTCTAGAGGCAAAAGTGTGAAAAATAGGCTATGGGTGTCATTGGCTTTTCTGATCAGGAGGCCGTCTAGGAAATGTCTGCAAATGTTCACTAATAAAAGTCAAAGTAATGTTTTTTTTTCCCATTGTAATTTAGTGCGTTCCTACAGGTGGCGCCGTAGGGTTGATTGTTATTGTGCGCATATAAATGGATTCAGCAGCTTTATGTAGACGAGTGTTTCAAATTTCATGTCGATCGGAGTATGCTTGTGCGTGCAGGAGCTATTGAAATGATTTGGTGAGCAGTCTTTGCGCCCCTGGTGGCCAACGGTGATAAATGCACCATATCACTAATTAAGTTTTTTTCATGGCGCCCTGCACTGGACATATTCCCCAAGTTTTGTCCAAATCGGACAAAGTCGATGTTTGACTTAATAGGTAGGGGGCGCTAGCGAGTACTTTTAATTTATTTTTATTAATGCATTACATTCAGATCATAATTACGCACTCGTGACTGAAATTACAGCTCTGTCAGTCCAAGCGTGTAGCCGTGACATGCGATCGGAAAAACAGGAAACGAAGGCGTTCTTCGATGGCGAGCCACGGCGAGACCATTCGAGATATCCGAATAAAAGTGGCAGATTATTAAATTTCAATGCGTGCCGATCGCAGAAATGTGTGCAAGACCCACGTCAGGCAAAAGCCCTAGTCCAAGTTCTCCGTCAAAAAAAAAAAGTCAAACTGGCGTGGCGACTTCGGTCCAATATGGCCGCCGTGCGCTTGGTCCGAGGGCCGCGCTCCAATGTCATGTTTTGCTCGGGTCACTGTTCTCTATCACTGTTCCGAGTTTCGTGCGCGTCGGGCAAAATTTGCTCGTCTCATTTCCCATAGGGGTCCGATTCGGGCCGGTGCTGCTCGTTCGGTTCGGGTCGGACGCTCTCGAGACGCGCGAAATACGAAATTTTTTTCCGGGCCGATCGCGACTATACCCCCATTGAAGACTTTTCGTGCATGTTTACTGGGTCAAAAAGGGCCGCGAAGAGTATGAAAACGTGCAAAATAACGAAGAACAATGACCCTCGCCAGTTACCCTCGCCAGTTTACTGGCTCGGGCCAATTAAAGCCGCAAAGCGGCGATGGTGGCCCTCGCCCCGCGCGCGACCGCCTTCCCACGCGGCCTCGGCCGGTCCCAAACCGTCCCGGGGCACCGTCCTTCGCCCCTGAGCATCACCCGGGCCCCCGTGACCCCCGCTCACACCGGGAGGCGTCCCTATAGAAGTGCATTGGCGGGCGCTGCTCTCCAGAAGTGGCAAAACCGTCCAAAACACGGCTTCGATGTAACTGACTTTTTCGATCAAAATGCTCTAAATAATGCGTCTGCCGAGTTTCACTGACTTTGCTCCAAATAATTTTGGCCTCTCCATAGACTTATGACATGTCTCATAGGAAATGAACAGGGGATATGCGGGCCCCCCAGGCCAAACGATCCAAAATAGGACATCGGTGTAATTTACTTTTTTGCAGCTTTTGCCGCTTAAAATCAGTTTGCAAGATTTCGTGGAAATCAGGAAATGTTGGTACTTTAACATGACCAGCAGGGGGCGCTATAGTGAAAACTGCTTATGTGCTCCTGAGTCTGTTCCGTTTAATATTTGATTCTACATCTGTGACTACAGTTTGGGCTCTGTAGGGCAGTACCTGTGACTGGGAGAATTATTCATATAAACAGGAAATTAAGGCGTTTGTTGACAGGAAATCACGATGAAACCGTGCAAGAAAGGCCAAAAAAATTGGCAGATTATTAAATTTAAATCTGTCTTGATTAGGCACGTGTATGTTAGACCGATGTCGGTACAAAACCCTAGGACAGGTTCTCAATGGAAAACAAAAACTTAAAGTGGCTTTAAAATTAAAATCAATATGGCCGCCTCGTCGTTGGTCTGATGAGTTTGCACCAATTATGTTTTACGGTGCTTTTTATGTGTACTATCACTGTGCCGAATTTTATGGGCCTCCTCCAAAGTAAATGTGTCTCCCTCTCCATAGGCCTCACCCAAAAGGTGGCGCTGTAGAGGCTGTTTATTAGTGTCAGGGAAAATATGGTTATGACCCATTAATGTCCCTTAAAAGGAGTCACTGTATTGAGTTTGGTGGCTGTCCTGCAGGTTTTAGTTGTTTTTTATTGCAGCCTTGTGTGAAGAGAGTCAGACTTCCATAGACAATGAATGGGAGCTCTGGAGGGCTCTAGAGGCAAAATTATGGAGAATAGACCATGGGTCTCATTGACTTTTTTGCATCTTATGAAGCGAAGAATCATATCCCCAAATTTGGTGTCAATCGGACAAGCTTGGAGCATTTAACTGAACTGTAGGGGGCGCTATAGTGATTCGTGGTCCTGTGCTTTCTAGTCTATTGTGTGTAGTATTTAATTCTCCATCATTGGTGGCAATTTGGGATCTGTAGGCACAGTCCATGTGTCTTTGAGGAGCATGCAGAGAAACAGGAAATGGAGGCGATTTTTCACAGGAAGTCATGACTAAACCGCACGAGATAGGCCAAAAAAAATGGCAGATTATTAAATTCCAATCTGTCTTGATTAGACACGTGTACGTTAGACCAATGTCGGCCAAAAACCCTAGGACAAGTTCTCAATGGAAAATAAAAACTTAAAGTGGCGTTTAAAATTAAAATCAATATGGCCGCCTTGTCGTTGGTCTGATGACTGAGCACCAATTATGTTTTAGGGTGCTTTTTATGTGTACTATCACTGGAGGAGGCCCAAAAAATTTGGCACAAAGTAAATGTGTCTCCCTCTCCATAGGCCTCACCCAAAAGGTGGCGCTGTAGAGGCTGTTTATTAGTTTCAGGAAAAATATAGTTATGACCCATTAATGTCCCTTAAAAGGAGTCACTGTATTAAGTTTGGTGGCTGTCCTGCAGGTTTTAGTTGGTTTTTATTGCAGCCTTGTGTGAATAGAGTCCGACTCCCATAGACAATGAATGGGAGCTCTGGAGGGCCCTAGAGGCAAAAATGTGAAAAATAGGGCATGGGTCCCATTGACTTTTTTGCATCTTATGAAGTGAAGAATCATCTCCCCAAATTTGGTGTCAATCGGACAAGCTTGCAGCTTTTAACTGAACTGTAGGGGGCGCTATAGTGATTCGTGGTCCTGTGCTCCCTAGTCTATTGTGTGTAGTATTTAATTCTCAATCATTGGTGGCAATTTGGACTCTGTGGGTCCAGTCCATGTGCCTTAGAGGAGCACGCAGAGAAACAGAAATTGAGGCGATATTTCACAGGAAGTCATGACTAAACCACGCGAGATAGGCCAAAAAAAATGGCAGATTATTAAATTTGAATCTGTCTGGATTAGGCACGTGTACGTTAGACCGATGTCGGGACAAAACCCTAGGACAAGTTCTCAATGGCAAATAAAAACTTAAAGTGGCGTGTGAAATAAAAATCAATATGGCCGCCTTGTCGTTGGTCTGATGACTGAGCACCAATTATGTTTTAGGGTGCTTTTTATGTGTACTATCACTGTGCCAAATTTTATGGGCCTCCTCCAAAGTAAATGTGTCTCCCTCTCCATAGGCCTCACCCAAAAGATGGCGCTGTAGAGGCTGTTTATTAGTTTCATGAAAAATACAGTTATGACCCATTAATGTCCCTTAAAAAGAGTCACTGTATTGAGTTTGGTGGCTGTACCACAGGTTTTAGTTGTTTTTTATTGCAGCTTTGTGTGAAGACAGTCTGACTCCCATAGACAATGAATGGGAGCTCTGGAGGGCCCTAGAGGCAAAAGTGTGAAAAATAGGCCATGGGTCTCATTGGCTTTTCTGACCACGAGACCGTCTAGGAATTGTGTGCAAATTTTCACAAATAAAAGTCAAAGTAATTGTTTTTCTCCCCATTGTAATTTAGTGCGCTCCTACAGGTGGCGCCGTAAGGTTGATTGTTATTGTGCGCACATAAATGGATTCAGCTGCTTGACGTTTACGTGTGTTTCAAATTTCATGTTGATCGGAGAATGCGTGTGCGTGCAGGAACTATTTAAATGATTTTGTGAGTACTCTTTGCGCCCCTGGTGGCCAACGGTGATAAATGCACCATATCACTAATTAAGTTTTTTTCATGGCGCCCTGCACTGGACATATTCCCCAAATTTCGTCCAAATCGGACAAAGTCGATGTTTGACTTAATAGGTAGGGGGCGCTAGCGAGTACTTTTAATTTATTTTTATTAGTGCATTACATTCAGATCATAATTACGCACTCGTGACTGAAATTACAGCTCTGTCAGTCCAAGCGTGTAGCCGGGACATGCGATCGGAAAAACAGGAAACGAAGGCGTTCTTCGATGGCGAGCCACGGCGAAACCGTTCGAGATATCCGAATAAAAGTGGCAGATTATTAAATTTCAATGCGTGACGATCGCAGAAATGTGTGCAAGACCCACGTCAGGCAAAAGCCCTAAGACATGTTCTCCGTCAAAAAAAAAAAGTCAAACTGGCGTGGCGACTTCGGTCCAATATGGCCGCCGTGCGCTTGGTCCGAGGGCCGCGCTCCAATGTCATGTTTTGCTCGGGTCACTGTTCTCTATCACTGTTCCAAGTTTCGTACGCGTCGGGCAAAATTTGCTCGTCCCATTTCCCATAGGGGTCCGATTCGGGCCGGTGCTGCTCGTTCGGTTCGGGTCGGACGCTCTCGAGACGCACGAAATACAAAATTTTTTTCCGGGCCGATCGCAACTATACCCCCATTGAAGACTTTTCGTGCATGTTTACTGGGTCAAAAAGGGCCGCGAAGAGTAAGAAAACGGACGAAATAAGAATAAGCAAGAAACGGACGAAACACAATGTCCCTCGCCAGTTTACTGGCTCGGGCCAATTACTAATGTACAAAGGTCAGTTAATTTGCTTTTCTGTTACAAAAATACAGTTTAATTTGAGTTAAAGTCTGTAATATATCTGTAAATAAAAGTAAAAACTATTGTGAGCTCAACATTTCTGTGAATATTTATCCAGTAAAACCTAAAAAATCATCAAAAAAGCTAAGTGTGTGTCATAATGTGCTTTAAATGTGCAGTAAATACAGTAAAATCCAGTGTTTAAAGTGTTCTGAGGCTTTTACCGACACAAAAACACATGTATTTTTCATATTTTGTGACATTCCGAGGTCAATCCCAGTTTTTCCAGTGAATCACGTCATGTTCCGCTTCACTTTTGCCTCCATTTCTGAATTTACAATGTTTTTTATGATAAACACGAGCACGTCTTTGTCTTTCTCTTTTAAAGGCCCGGTGGGTGTTCTCTCTGAGCTTCTGTTTGTTCTGCCGTCGTCTGAGCGGCGGCCATCTTTGTCTGAGACCGAGGGCGGCTAAAATAAGAGCGGCTATTCTTAACTTCAGAGGCTCGTGCAGATGTGACGGGAAAACACAGGAATTCTACTGGAACAACTGGGATTGTGTTTGAACGAAGAGGGCCACTGGACGAAAGAAAGAAAAAAAAAAAAAGCTAAAAACACGCAAATCTGCCAGAAAAAACATGCAAATTTACGTGTTTTTAAACATGCAAATTTACTAGTAAAAAGAAGCTAATTTGCTCGGAAATTATTATTTTTTTGTGCATTTTAGCCGCCTTTTTTGTCTTTTTCAGTCACATTTAGTCGCTTTTGGTTGTGTTTTAGTAGCTATTAGCCACATCTCACAGCAGCAAACTCAGAATTATTATATGTCTGTTTGTGAATCGTTCACATTGGCCTTTGACACATTTAAGTTGCTTTTAGTTGTGCTTTTTCCCTTTTAGTCACATATTGTTGCTTTAAGGTATATTTTTGTTCTTTTTACTCACATTTTTGTCGCTTTTTGATGCGTATTAATAGCAGTTTTGTTGCTCACAGTCGCTTTGTTTGCTTTAACTGTGTTTCCATCACTTTTTCAGCGTTTTTAGTTGCTTTTTGGTCTTTTTCGGTCACGTTTTAGTCGCTTTACTAAACGTCTCTTTGCAAATCACTGAGATCAGGCTCAGGATTAAAAAAGTATAATTCAGGTACAATTTAAGCTTTATTCATTAAGCAAACTTTTGTTTTCGTGTAGCAGACTCTTTATTCTTTCTGTCAGCTCTACTTTTTTTTAACTGTTTTATAAAGTTCCCAGAAAAGTTAAACGTCTTTCCGTCCACTTGACGAGGGCCACTTGACGAAAGAAAGAAAAAATAAAAGAATAGTTAATTTTTGAGTTTAAACACACAAATCTGCCAGAAAAAACATGCAAATTGATATCTGCTTTTTTGTGTTTGTTTTGGCCTGAATCTGACACACAGCACCTTTAATCCCGATCAAATCTACGGAGGCCTATTAGGGCCACTTGAAGAAAGAAAGACAAAAAGATAAGCAAATTTTCGAGTTTAAACACACAAATCTGACAGAAACAAATACGCAAATTTACTAGAAAAAAAACACACATTTACGAGTTATTAAACATGCAAATTTACGAGTAAAAAGAAGCTAATTTGTGTTTATGTTGACCCTGTCATCGCTCAATTTGAGTTGTTTGTCAAATTTGCGTTTTTTTGCTTTTGATGCACTTTAGTCACAGTTTTGTCACTTTAAGTCATATTTTTATACTTTTTATAAAATCATTTTTGTGCATTTTAGCCGCATTTTTTGTCTTTTTCAGTCACATTTAGTCGCTTTTGGTTTGGTTTGGTTGTGTTTTAGTAGCTGTTAGCCACATCTGACAGCAGCAAACTTAGAATTACTAAATGTCTTTTTGTGAATCGTTGACATTGGCCTTTTTTTTGGTGACATTTTTGTTGTTTTTAGTCACATTTTAGTTGCTTTTAGTTGTGCTTTTTCCTTTTTAGTCACGTATTGTTGCTTTAAGGTATATTTTTGTTCATTTTACTCACATTTTTGTCGTTTTGATGCGTATTAATAGCAGTTTTGTTGCTTACAGTCGCGTTATTTGCTTTAACTGTGTTTCCATCACTTTTGCAGCGTTTTTAGTTGCTTTTTGGTCTTTTTCAGTCACGTTTTAGTCGTTTTTAGCCGCGTCTCTTTGCGAATCACTGAGCTCAGGCTCAGGATTAAAAAAGTATAATTCAAGTACAATTTAAGCTTTATTCATTAAGCAAACCTTTGCTGCGTTAGCGTGACGTCAGTTGCTCGTGTAGCAGACTCTGAAAACCTTTATTCTTACTCTCAGCTCCACTTTTTTATTTAACTGTTTTATAAAGTTCCCAGAAAAGTTAAACGTCTTTCCGTCCACGTCTGAGACACGTTAAAGTGGAGTGGACAGTGTTTAAGCCGTCGATATGAAGCGCATGTGACTTTAGCTTCGGAGATAGCGTGACTAGCACCTGAGCGGATTAGCGCAGCGGCTAAAGGTTAGCGCCGACCTCTTCAGGTAATCCTCCTGCACTATTTCCTCTTTTTATCCTCAGAACTGTACCGAGCGAGCGTGACGGTTCATCTGCAGAGGTCCCACTCCGGCTGGAGATAATTCCACAAAATGGCCCCCGTCTAAATCCACAGAAACGCTTTGATTCGGGGCTAATCGCTCCTCTGATCTCGGACTTACGCCAAATCCACTTCAGAGCTCGTTTCCGTCGCTCGTGATTCTTCATTCATGAAATGTGACCCATAAACTGTACCGAGGAAAACCTACATCTGAGAGAGTGGGTCAGGACCGGAGAGAAAGAACAAATGTGAGGAGGATCAGAACAGGACAGTTATTATTAGGCTCTACCTTTTACCCACAGAGCACTGTTTTGGCTTCATTAAAGCACATGATTGACGCTGAGACATGACTGAATCTCTATCTCGATTAAAATGGGATTAATTGTCCCATCCGATGGTGCGTTAGTCAAACTTTTGCCACATTTTATGCTTTAAATACGTTTTTTGAGCTGAAAAATCGCGCTATGGACATTAATTACTACCGAGCCTCTGTTGTGCCTTTAAACTCTTTATATTTGTAAAGAGTGTTTGGGCAACTATCCAGGGGAGGGTCCGGCTCCATCTTAATGTCAGTTACCATGTAACTATAGTTCTATGAGTGTATGAAGGGCCCTCAAACTGTTGTTTGATCATGTCGCCTAGATTTACCTGAAACATGTGCAACGGATCAACGTGAAATACAATTTATAGACTTGAACTGTAATTAGATAAAAGAAATCGCCGTGTTAGAAAACTTGTGGAGCACAGGCAGAGATCCGAGGCACACTGACTGAGTAAAAGTCCTTTATTGTGGACAGGGACGCCAACGCGTTTCGACCGTGGCGGTCTTCATCAGGGCATTTCTATCTATGTATCCAATTATCCTCGAAGAGCACCTGATCCTATTCACTAGTCTTCAGACCCAGTGAAGCGCTCACTTCTCCTTTGTTTTCTACCTAATTTGAACTGTAATTAGTTGGGCTTTTAAATAATGTATTTAGGTTTTTGAAAAAAAAAGTGTTGTAACATTTTCTTGAAGTTAAAAAAAACAAAAACAAAATGAACATCTGTATCTGGTTCTGTTTGTCTGAGTTTAGGCGCCATCTACTGGTGCATATCGCTTACACAAGCTAAACATGTTATGACTTGAGCCTTTGTGAAATGTGTGTGTTAAGCTAACAGCTACAGTGAAGGTGTTTAGAGGCAGAAATGCTCAGAACGAGTCTGTGATGGTTTAAGGACTAAAAACAGCAGAAGATTCTCAGATAAACGACGTCTATGATCTGAAAACAGCTCTGAGATGAAGGGAGTTCAGCAGGAAGTGTGTTTGATGGTGTAATAATGGTGATAACAAGCGCTGCACTCGTACCTTTCCGGACGACTGGATGCCTTTGATCATGGCGAGGCACACGATGGTCCAGGCGGCGAGCAGACACAGGGTCATCCTCCAGTTCAGGCCTCCGCTCTCTGAGATGCTGTCGGAGATGTCCAGGGCCTGACGGTACCAGAAGTACGTGGTGGCCGAGCTCTTCTCACACTCAGGGACCACGTCTGAGGACAATGGCATTTACTTTTATTATTACTGCTATTTTTTTTAATTTATTATCAAGTTCATCAAGGGAGGCGACAGTTCACTGGAGCTGCACAAAAGCATCGATATCACAATAAACCAAATATATAACCTTCATCTGGTGAATATAATGAATAAAATCTAGCTTTTTCAAACTAAATTAGCCTCAGTTTTGTATTTGTTCTTTTTTATTTTGATAAAACAGACTTTTTATTACATCAACAATCAGTAGAATAATCATAAAGTCGACTATAAACAATAAAGTCAGTCGTGTTTTGATGATGTCGTCGTTCTTTGGATTAAACAGACTATAAAACACAAACTTAAAGACTTTTAGAACAAACACAGTGACATTATTAAAGAAAAAGGCAAAAAAGCAAAGACCATTTCTGATTTTCCTCAATTCTACACTTTATTCATAAATATTCTCTCTCTAGAAGCTTCAGTCACGATTTTGTAACATTTATTTGGTTAAAAATGTTACTTTATTCTAAATCTCAATCTGCAATAGAAATAATCTCTGACCAGTGACGACTAAAATAATCGTTCGCTTCAGCCTTTGTTAAAAAGTGTGTTTAAATATCACAATAATATCGATATCACAGATCTTAATAAGCCCTTTAAAAGTTTGTAAAGTAAAACATTCTACATTCAGAACGGAGGCAAAAGTTTCAGTGGAACATGATGTGATTTCACTGAGAAACTGGGATTAACCTCAGATTATCACAGAATATGACAAACGTGTCAGAGCCTCAGACACATGTGAGTGACATCAGAGGCTCAAACACATTTATTATTGTATTTTACATCATGTTTGAGTAAATTATCATCAACTCTTTGCATTTTTGATGAAGAACAATCCAGATTTATGGGTTTTACTGGAAAAATACTCACAGAAAAGAGGGTTTTTGTCGCTTTTAGCCAAGTTTTTCTGTTTTTAGTTGGGTTTTTACTGCTTTCAGTCACGTTTTAGTCACTTTTAGTTGCGTTTAGACACTTTTCGCCATCATTTTTAAAAAGAACCATCCAGGGACGCACAGGTAGGAGGCGTGTTTGTCGTTTTTAGTTGTTTTTGTCACTTGTAGTCGTGTTTTTTCTGCTTTTATTCGTATTATTGTCGCATTTACTGTCACTTTTAATCTCGTTTCTGTCGCTTTTAGTCACATTTTTGTTACTTTTACTCATGTTTTTGATGGAATTAGTGACTCTTTGCATTTTTGATGAAGAACAATCCAGATTTATGGGTTTTACTGGAAAAATACTCACAGAAATGTTGAGCCCACAATCATTTTTCATTTTATCTAGAGATATATTAGATACTGTTCCATAAATTAGATTCTTTTGAAGCTAAAATACAATTTTAAGGCAAAATCATTGTATTTAGTCCATGGTTTGTTATAGAAAAGTAAACTAACTGACCTTTCTACTCTGGAAATTCAAATGTGTTGCTTTTTTCCAACAAACCATAGAATTCAGATCTGATGTGAGACAATCATTCAAACATTTACAGACGCCTCCTTCTGGACATTTATACACGTCACATTTAAAGGGTCTATCTTAGTTACAAAAACTTCACAGAGAGGATTTTGGATTTCTCATTTAGTTATCTGACTGAAAATTTGCCTAAAAATCTAATTTTGCCTCATTCTTTTAATTTAAAACTTTAATAAATCAGACTTAGAACTAAATATAGTATAATAAAGAATTTAGATCTAATGTGAGTTAATCATTGACACATTTAACCTGGTCCTGTATGAATTCTCCTGATATTTGTGAGTTCAAACTGGACCAATCAGAGCGCAGCCTTGTGGTTTGGGCGGGAGTCAAACACATGAACCTAAACAAACCTGTCGGCGCTGATGGACGTACTTCATTCTATTTGAACACATTTAGGACAATTTTTCTTTTGAAGTGGAGCCACAGAAGAGCTTTGTGCGTTTGAGGAGGAAGTCGGTGCTTTTCTCTGACTGGATTTATTGATTTCGCGGCTTGTTCCTCTTTTGTGACGCTGTGACCTTCAGTTCAAATGTTCGTCATGACGTCACGCATTATGGAGATAAGTCTGTTATCTGAAGTTCAGGAGCAGGACCACACCTCATCCACGCCCCTCCGGTGACTGCTCTATTGAAGCTTCCCGCTCACACACACCAGCGTTCGTTGTTTCGTGCCCCTCCCTCCCACCCACCCTCTTCTAATTATTCTGTTTTATCTTTTAGTCGGGGGGTATCGAGGCCCAGGAGCCTCAGCCCTCGTCACTAGAAGCCCCAAAACTGCATTTATCATCTACTCTCATGCCTTTTATCGTTGTTCTCGTTCAACAATAAACTTCTGCGTCCAGGTCTGAGGTTGTGGTCCTCGCAAGTGAATTCCCGAACGACAGATTATAATGTGTGGAACTGATTCAGAGCGAAACATCAATCTGGCCTGAGCAGATTATGAAACATTCACAGTCGGCTTCATTACGGACATTTTGACAC
This sequence comes from Rhinogobius similis, assembly GCA_019453435.1. Taxonomy (NCBI): domain Eukaryota; kingdom Metazoa; phylum Chordata; class Actinopteri; order Gobiiformes; family Gobiidae; genus Rhinogobius; species Rhinogobius similis. The sequence goes on along the minus strand of CM033628.1, from coordinate 2,228,607 downwards.
ATCACATTTTAAAGGGTCAGTAATGTCCTGTGCTAATCGGTGCTCGTTGTGTGGTGTTTCTGCTCCGGTGACGGGGGACACTCACAGGTGGACGTCCTGTTCTTGACCAGAGGACACTCGTGCCACGGCAGAGGCTGCTGGAACGACTGGGAGAAGTAGAACAGGCTCCAGCCGATGATCACGTTGTAGTAAAGAGCCACGAAGAAGCAAACCTGACGAGAAGAAAAACACACACGGGGGGTTAAAGGGCCTGCACCTGCTTTTAGTTACTCGTGTTAAATAGGGATGGGATAATAAACAATAATATGGTTTATAGTGATAAAAAGGGAAGACAATAATCGTTTGTGGTACATTTTGTTTAATAATCGCCAACAAAGATAATCGCCATTTTGTCACCAGGTTGTGCAGAAAAAAAGCAACTTACCCTTTATGTTCTCTTCTAGATCGTTTTTAGTACAAATATGTCAGAAGTTGTTTATAATGAGAAAGTAATGTCTTTATATGTCACATTTTCAAACTGTCAGCCATTTTAATAACTATCGTGATATTACTGTTAATCGCAATTATTTTGGCTGTGATAATCGTGACATAAAAGTTCAATATCGTCCCGTGCCTCGTGTTAAAGTCTATACGACAGGGTTAGACGTCGCAATTCATTAAAACGTAGAGAACATGATTATATTTAAGATTTTACTAAACATTTTTCCTGTCTGTCCCCATTTTATAAACACACTTTGTTTGCAAAGAACCAGAGCAGAAGTGTTTAACAGGGTCACCTCTTTTCAGCCAATCAGGCTCATCCATAGACCGTACATATCAGTGGACCGTGTTAGCATGCTAGCCGCCGTGTTCCAAACAGGAAGCAGCTCTGGAGGCTCCTGGCTCCATGAAGCCGAGCTTCATTCTCTTTCTGTGACACTGGAGCCTTTACTCTGTAACTGTTTCTGTCAAACTCACATCTGGAACTAAAATGTCTGACTCTCCACATGATCCTGGTGTTTTTTTCTCGTTGGTTCTTCATAAATCAAGTTATTACAACAATAACTGACCAATCAGGTGCTTCCTTTTCCAGGGGCCGTTTTTGCTCGTGTTAGCAACAGGTTTGATTGACAGCTAGTGCCGCACGTTGCCGCCGTCTCCTCCCACCGAGGGGCGGAGACTGTTAACAACCTCCTCCTGATTGGTCCGTGTGGCCACGATGCACACTCGGATTTAAATATGGAGTCTGGCTCCACTTTAGCCGCTATAACTGCTAGCTCCACTTTAGCCGCTATAACTGCTATCTCCGCTTTAGCTGCTATAACTGCTAGCTCCACTTTAGCCACTATAACTGCTAGCTCCACTTTAGCCGCTATAACTGCTAGCTCCACTTTAGCCAATATAACTGCTAGCTCCACTTTAGCCGATATAACTGCTAGCTCCACTTTAGCCGCTATAACTGCTAGCTCCACTTTAGCCGCAATGGGCTTCATTTGGCTGGAGTCAAACGCTATGGGTGACGTCACAATCCCACGGTCCACTGATATGGACGGTCTATGGGCTCATCGTACACTATGAATCATGGGTAAATAACTGCTCGACTCTGTCCCAGACTGTGATTCTGTCGTGGAGCAGTTTAAAAAGCGCTAAAAGCTAATTGTAAGAAGAGTCAGAGGAACATTATGGAAACAACTGCATCAGACGATTCCAGACAGTCGATTGAGTCGTGGAGCAAAACTGAGTGACAGGAAGGGCAATGTGGGCGGGGCTAACGGTTCAAACAAAAACATGCTCCTGTCGCACGGTTCAAAATCAGGTACAGGCCCTTTAAAGCAGTGGTTCTCAAACAAAAACAGCCACGTGACAGACTCGGACCCCAACGTGAAATGGAAATAACATTAGGAATAATTTAAAGTGTTAAGGCGTGTCATATCAGGTCTGATGTTGTTTATTTCAATAGTTTAGTGACTTTTTGAACCCTATTTAACTAAAAGATACTGTTTTTAATTTAAAAATAAAGTAAAACACAGTGTCTAATTTATCAAAAGTAAATCTTGAAATCAACTCGCAACCCCCACTTTGAGAACCACTGCTTTAAAGTACATATGACACCTTTTTATACTACTTTTTACTTCATTTGGTGGGATAAAACCCGTTGTTTAAGTGTAAGAGGCGTTTTACCCCAAATCAAGACGCAGTTTGTGAAGAAAAGTGTAAAAATAAGTTGAAAAACTAAGTAAACATATTGATGACATCAGACATTTTTCTGACCCTTTAAACATTAATTCAACAAAATAAAGGTGTTCTTGTATATGTTTATTTATTGAGCTTTGGCCCAGTGTAAAACATGGTTCAACAATGTTCAGTTACAGACACAGGACGGAGCTTTTTACTTTTTAGACAAAACAAAACTGAAACTGTGAACTGAAACTAAACTGAAACAAAAGGACGTTTGTTTTTATTTAATGGTTCATCCCAGCGTCATTGAGTTAATCTGTGGCTGGTCGGACACAGATTGTTTCTACTGTTCCTTTCTGTACTTTTTGTACCTTTTAATAAACACAAAATAGTTCACAAATGTTGCCTGTTTTTTGTCTCACAGAGCAGTCGGAGCAGATATCGGAGCCTTTAAACCAGGTATGTCCAAACTCAGGCCCGGGGGCCAAATGCGGCCCTCAGACCAATTTTTCTTGGCCCTTAGTCTTCCTGGTGAACTGGCCCACATTGTCCCGATAAGTACTATTTACAGCACATTTCAGATTTTCTACAATTCCAACCTAAATAACTAACATTTTGGTGCAGCACAGACCTGATATTAAGGCACTGAGACTGAATGTAGATGTGGTGGAGCTTAAAACATCAGATAAATGCAGCTTTTTTAAACATTTCACGATGGTTTTGTGGCCCTCCGCTTTGTCTATTTTTCAATATGCGGCCCTTGACGGGAAAAGTTTGGACACCTCTGCTTTAGCGGCTTTTTCACGACTTTAGATGGACTTTTAACTGACAAAGACCTTCATCAAAGTCAGCACGAAAAGCTCAGAATCACATAAAAAGGAAATAAATATTTAGTGCAGCACTTTAACCACACGTAGGGGAAGTTTGTCTGAAGATTTCTTTGAGTCTGTCGTGTTTGACCTTTGGCTAATCACCGACGCTAATCATTTATTACCATTTTCTCCAACTCACTACAACAAAGACAAACTCGTGTTTTCAAAAGCAGCTGTTCTTTTGTTCAATGTCATTAGTTGTTGTTAATTGTCAGAGCCACAGCTGACAGTAAGATCAGGACGGTTCTGATGTTTGAGCAGTTTATGCAGATTTCCTTCAGAGTTTACGTTTGTTTACATCAGCGACCAGAGCCAAGATGGCCGCCGGCGGCACAGGTCACGAGTCTGACAGGAACCGATCGTTTTATTGCACTAAAAATGTATAAAACCCATGTCCTTACAGTGAGCGGGCTTTCATCTCCACAAACTTGACTCCTCCTGCATGTTTCCATGGAAATGTTGTTTATCTGGTTGCAATATTCCACAGTATGGCATTAAACGTGTCGATCTGCATGAAGAAAGTGCAGAAGTCTGGTTTTCTATTTCCATGGATTCGTGCAGGAGACTTTGCACCTTCAGTTCTTTATACATTCTGTTGTGTCTGTAAATATAATTATCTGGACCGTTTTTAAGTCAGAGGGACCAAACAGCAGTGACGGTCGTGTTCTCACCACACAGCTGGCGAAGCCGATGCCTCCGAGTCGTGGACTGATGTAGTTCCAGACGCCGATGCTGCCACGGCGGATCCTCTGCCCCACAGCGAGCTCCAGGAAGAACAACGGGATCCCAATGAGAACCAGCAGGATCAGGTACGGAACCAGGTACGCGCCTAAAACACACAAAAAAACAACAGGGTCAGGTACGGAACCAGGTACGCGCCTAAAACACACAAAAAAACAACAGGGTCAGGTACGGAACCAGGTACGCGCCTTAAACACACAAACAAACAGAACAGGGTCAGGTACGGAACCAGGTACGAGCCTTAAACACACAAATGAACAACCACTGAACCACAAGAATATGACTAAAATTAGAGCTTACAGGACTATAAAAATAATGTTAGTAATATTTAGATAATGGTATGTTTCTCTGGACTAAACAGACTCTGAAACACACACAATAAGAGCCTTTATTCATGGGTTCAGCTTCCTGTTTCATGCAACATTTGAGGACTTTTCTCCATTTAAAAGATTTCATAATTTGTTTTAAACTACTTCCTAATTTCTTATCATTCTGAAACCCAGATAACAAAGACAGTGGCAGGCCCTTTGACTTTTTGTAAATGTCTTCACTTTTCTCCTCATCGGATCAAAGGAAACTTTCAGCTGCTAAAACATAAACAAAGCTGTAGCACTCGCATTTTCTGTCAAATCCACCATTCTGGGATGAATCAGCGTTAGTTTGTTCTCCAAACGAAAAAAAAATGTACTTGTACTTTTATATGGATTCACACTGGACTTCTCTCTCTCTCTTTTTTTTTTTTTTTACTTTATTACTAGCTTAGCTTTTAAATATGAATTGTCAAAACCAAGAGAAGCCCAAACAATCAGCGCCTCCTCCAGACTGTAGCTTTACTCTTCCTCATATTTACCGAAGAAACTGAGCTTGAGACACTTATAATTAGAGTAAATCAGATCCAGAGCCAAAACTACAGTCTCCAAAGATTCAGGAACAGCTTCAGTTTTAGAAAAAATATCACTTTGTTTGTAAATGTTCTCTGTCTAGAAGCCTTCAGTCCCATATTTAAAATGTCATTAGATTAAAAAATACATTTAAAAAGTCTCAATTCATAATCAAATAATAATTCGACTGTTGACTCGCCTTAACCACAAACAGGAGGATCAGGTACGGAGCCAGGTACGGGCTTAAAACAGAAAAAAAAAAAAGAAAAAAAAACAGAAACAAACTAATAATGAGACAAACTTATGACTCCAGGACATTTTCACTTGTGATGAACCGACTCTGAACTCGTGATCAAACTCTCATGAACGTCTTTGTTTTCGAGCGATGCCACTGGATACACACGACATCACACTCATTATCACCCGCTCTGAAATTCCACTTATTCCAGGAATTCTAGGAACATTTTTGTAAGTCGTTTTTCTTGGAGGAAAATCCCTGCAAAGAAACTGTGGCCTGTTCAGCTCACAACTCTCTCCTCACGAGACTCTGGTGTCTGGGTCAAGAAAACGTCTGAAACTCAGAAAAAAAGGCATTTCTGTGATAAATATTGGTCAAATCCGTCTGACACGATTATATTTATGACAAATAATCATCGTACACTCTTTATTTAACATGAATCTCACGTTATACATCAACGGACTGGATTATAGGGATCTTATTTAACAGTTCAAGCTAAAGTGAGTGGCTAACTTTACAGCTAACATTTTTTTAGAGACGTTTATTCACAATCATGGCTAACAATAGCAATTACACTGCTAACGATTTATTTAAGTTTGTTTTATTCATAAAGACGGCTAAGAGACTTTAACAGTTTATTAAAAAGTGGTTTTATTAATAATCCTGGCTAATGTTAGCAACTTTATGGCTAACGGTCTATTTAATAGTGGTTTTATTCATAATCACAGCTAATGTTAGCGACTTTATGGCTAACGGTTTATTTAAGAGTGGTTTTATTCATAATCCTGGCTAACGTTAGCAACTTTATGGCTAACGGTTTATTTAATAGTGGTTTTATTCATAATCTCGGCTAACGTTAGCGACTTTCTGGTTTATTTGAGAATGGTTTCCTCCATCAACATTAATTTAATTATTCAGTTAAGTTTTTATCATCCTTAATCGTACATATTTTAATCTTTGTAAACCTTTGGATAAAACTGTTTCAATTGTCTACATCATTTGACTTGATAAAACTAAAAGAAGACGGTGTTAAAAAGAACACTTTTTGTTGATTTTTCAAAATGGAGTTTAACTCTTCACTTGTTTAACACAAAGTAAAGACAGAGAAGTCACAGTTTAATATTGACTCTGGGTCAGACTCTGGGAAGATCTTTTGTTTCAAACTGTTTCCTGTTTAAGTCGATCAGAAAACACTCAACACTCCCCAAAATCAAACAAAACAAAAAGACTGATTATGTGTCTTTGTCACACACAGACACACACACACACACACACTCACAGACACACACAGACTCTGTGTGTGTCTGTGAGTGTGTGTGTGTGTCTGTGTGTGTGTGTGTGTGTGTGTGTGTGTGTGTGACTGTGTGTGTGTGTGTGTACAGTGTGTGAAAAGCCTCACACTCAGGGGCAGGAGGTTAATCTAATTACAGAGAACACAGAGAGAGACAGAGGAGTTAAAACAATATCAGGGACACACACCAGAGAGGGGGGGGAGAGAGGAGGGGGAGAGAAGAGAGAGATTGTGAGAAAGAGGGAGGGGGGAGAGAAGGAGAGAGCGAGGGAGAGAGGGGGGACAGAGAGAGAGAGGGAGGGGGAGAGAGAGAAGAGAGAGGGGGGAGGGAGAGAGGAGGCAGAGAAGGAGAGAGAAGAGAGAGGAGGTAAAACAATATCAGGGACACACACCAGAGAGAGGGGGGGGGGTGAGAGAGAGGGAGGGGGGAGAGAGAGGGGGGAGAGAGAGGGGGGGAGAGGGAAAGAGAAGAGAGAGAGGAGAGGGAGAGAGCGAAAGAGAGGGGGGGAGAGGGAGGGGGAGAGAGGGAGGGGGGAGAGAGGGGAGGGGGAGAGAGAAGAGAGCGAGAGGAGAGAGAGAGGGAGAGGAGGAGAGAGAGGGCGGGAGAGGAGAAAGAGGGAGAAGGAGAGAGGGAGAGAGAGAGAGAGGGAGAGAGAGGGGGGAGAGAGGGGGGGGGCAGAGAGAGCGAGAGGGAGGGCGAGGGGGGAAGAGAGGGTAAAGTCGCGTTTTGATGCATCGAGTCCCTTTTGAACACGTTTTTATGCTTTTGTCGCTCTTTTATTGCTTGTTTCAGATCACGTTTGTACAAATCCAAACTACAGTGTTTTGCTCTCGACTTGACTTTTCAGGGGCGGACCTGGGAAAACGGGGGCCCAAGGCAAAATTAAACACAGGCTCCTCCTCTCATGAATTGTCCTTGAAGGAAGCTTTTGCTGTTTTTGTTTTGTTTGTTTTGACATTTTAAAGTTTATATGTCCAAACAGTTTTACGTGGGGGGTTTGGGGGTCGTTCCCCAGAAGAATATTTGAAGGAAAAATGTTCAGCCTTTTCCATATTGTTTTTAGCCTTTAAACCTGCTCCTGAGCGCCGGAGAAATAATTACTAGGACTAGGATTACTATTCAACTAGTAAACCCATATATTTGCCCAAAAGTTAAGTTAAGGGAACCACAATTTTGTCACTTTTAGTCGCGTCTTTGTTGTGTCTTTGTCACTTTTAGTCACGTTTTTTGCGTCTTTTCTTCTGGTGTCAGTTACTTGTCGAAAATGTTTCATGCCTTACTTCCTTTTACCTCCATTTTAGATTTTAGACAGTATTTATGTCCAAACTTTTAAAGAATCTAAACGTAAAGTAAAAGTCGTATTCTCACCTCCTCCGTTCTTCTGATGTCAGTTATTTGTCGAAAATGTTTTGTGCCTTGCTTCATTTTACCTCCATTTTAGATTTTAGACAGTATTTATGTCCAAATTTTCAATGAATCTAAAGGTAAATCTAAAGTAAAAAGCCTCCTATCACCTCCTCCGTTCTTCTGGTGTCAGTTATTTGTCGAAAATGTTTTATGCCTTCATTTTACCTCCCTTTTAGATTTTAGACAGTATTTATTTCCGATTTTTAAAGAATCTCGGGGTAAGCCTCACCTCCTCCGTTCTTCTGACAAAGATACGGAAACCTCCAGACGTTTCCGAGTCCCACGGAGAAGCCGACCTGGGCCAGGATGTACTGCAGCTTGCTGTTCCACGCCGGCCGCTCCTCCTCCTCCTCGTCCCACCCCGCCTCCTCCGCCTCCTTGGCCCCGCCCCCCGTCACGTCGTCGCCGTTGACGATGAGCGCGGCCTTCTTGAAGGCGCCGTCGTCCGCCGCGGCAGAGTCCTCGTTGGAGAGCAGGTCGCGCGCCGACTCCGTGGCTTCATCGTCGTCCAGCTCCGCCCTCTTCGCGGATTTGCCGGTTTTGGGCATTGGACAGGGAGAGCGGAGGGGCGGGACGTCCGAACAGAGGCGCGGTGCGAGTGGGCGGGGCACGGGAAGCAGGAAGTGGAGAGGATGGCGCAGAGACGGCGGAGTCTTGAGCGGTTCGGTGGGATTTGGATGAGTTGGTTGAAAGATGAGACGACGATGATGGCGTTTATTTCCTCATGTTCACCACAAACCTGGAACAAACAGGAAACACAAACATCAAACTCCGCTCAGGTTCGTGTCTCGGAGGCGTCGGTTTATAATTCGTTTTCGGCACAAAAAATAGAAGAAATAACGCAAACACAAAAAGCTTTCAGTAGATTGAGTTCTTGTTTGGCAGATTTTCTCTCTCTCTAAAATCATTCTAAAATAAAGTTTGTATAATATAATACAATACAATATAATGCACTTTTTGGATTGTTATTCTTTAAAGATGCTCTTGAGGACCTTTAATTTGACATGTCATGTTTTGAAACAAAAAAGTTTATTATGAAATGATTTTTAATAAGTTTTTCTCAGCTGTCTGCAATAACACTTACTGAGTGTATCCAGCCAGCAGATGGCGCCTAGCACTTACACACGTTATCTCTTTAAGAGCCTGTACGATAAGCTGTTAGCAAGCTAGTACGAGCAGTGAACGAAGAAATGCTCAACCGAGTCTGGTGATGATTTCAGGACTTAAAGGTCCCATATTCTGCTATTTTCCCCTTCACACAGTCTGTTCTAAGGGCTTTGTTGATCAAATTTTGCATTGTGCAATATCCATAACATAACAGTTTCCAAAAAACACCCATTTCTTGGACTGGCCCCCCTCCTGCAAAAGCAAACGGCTCACTCTGAGATCTGACCCCCCCGAACAGAGAGCAGGCTGCTCCCCCGCCCAACTCGCGCGCCTCCCCCCGCCCAACTCGCGCCGAAGCCTAGAGCGGAGTTTGTGCGCATGCGCCGTGTGCTCCGGTAAACAGCGATACACAAACACGGGAATAAACCTTTTATCCGTCCTGACGGTGCGTCGTGCTGAGTCCTACGTCCTGGATCTGACCTGGAGTTTGATGTACACGCAGTACCTCGACGACGGACGTTGCCGTTTGGTAAATAACAAGCTAACTCTTCGATCTGTCGTATCCATCGTGTAATTACTGTGTAGCATTAGCATTAGCTGTTTTTATTCTGCGGCTGCGCGCTTCCCGGAGGCATGGCTTAAACACCGCGTCATCCATGGGAAGCCGCGTCATCCATGGGATGAGCCCCCGTCTGCCTGCTCAGCCGAGGGGGACGGAAAAGACAGTTCTCTAGCGAAAGCATGCGGGAATCAATCAAAAAACCACTTTGGGCACACATACGAGGCCCAAATAGCACTGTAGGAAGGTTAAAACCTCTGAAAAGTCGATTTTGCATGTTATGGGACCTTTAAGCAGCAGAATATTCTCAGATAAACGTCTTAGATCTGAACAAACGTCCCGGATCGAGAGAGTTCAGCAGGAAGTGTGTTTGACGCTCGGAGGGAGAGGATTTTCTAATAAACATTCCTCAAAACAGTGTGAATGAAGCAAAATCCAACTCCAGGTGTGTTTTTGATGAAGAACATTGTTAGACCAGGATTAAAGGAGAGAAAAGTCACTGGAGCAGAATGTGTCTCCTTTAAAGGGGCTGTACCTGTTTTTTACTGTTGTGAAAGTAAAAAAACAGAACTAGCTCTTTGCCTGACTCTATTCCAGTGAAATGAGACACAGCGTTTGATTCTACGAGAAGCAGGAAGTGCGCCGTTAGCATGCTAATGTTTGTTCGCTTTAGCGCACTGGGCTCAGACACTGGTGAAAAGTTCTTCTAAACTCAAGGAGGTGAATATTTAGGGAGCGTTTGTGACGGTCGGAGGACGAGGATTTACAAACCAGCGTCATCGAACAAACACGACTGAAGCTCCCGCTGCTCCAGGCGGGTTTTTGATGACGGGACAATGTCAGAAAGATCAACAAAGTCAATTTTACGTAATATTTGTCCTTTAAAGGCACAGTATGTGATGTATTTTATGTAAAAGAACACCCGCTAATGTCACTAATGTTTAATCGTTCGTGTTTGAAAATGAATGACGTGCGACAAACTTTAAATAAATACAGCAGTGTTGACCCAAGACTGAACGATAAATGGTCACAGATCAGCGTTTGTGAATGTTCCGTCATGTTCCACACCACTCCATCCAGACGTGGTTTTGTCCAAATACATTTCTCTCCCACAAAAACATAACGATGAGCCTTAAAGCAGCTCCTGCACCGAACTGTACGACCTGCACAATCCTGAGCAAAAAGAACAAATGGTGCATTTTCAAACATTGATTAACGCACTGGCAGCATTAAAGTTAGATATTCTGTTCATTTGGAGCCCGTTTGTGTTGAATCGCGTCTTTAACCAGAACCATAAACCCGTCACTGACACTCTGTGCTGCAGCTGGAGTTATTGTGTCGTGGCTGAATGCTTTTATAGATCCACGTTACAGACGCGTCTCTGTCTCTGTCGACGCTCAGACTTACGGCCGACGCTGCCCAGAGTTACGTTGAACTCTTACGAACGATGAGACAAAATCGCCAATTTAAACGTTTCTTTCATGATGTTTATGTCAGTGCTCCACCTGTGACGTTTAAGGAGGACGTTTGTGTCGTTGGAATCTCAATTTAAAGTCAGTTAGAACACTTACAAATACAAGGAAAAGGATCACGTCACACCAGCTTCAAGTGAGCTATTCACCTTATTCTGCCCCGCCCACTTTTGGCTCTTTTTGTCACAGATTCACACTTTTGTTGTAAACGCACTTCTGTTTGACGAGAACTCTGTTAAAGCTAATGACGAACGAGGGAAAAGTCTCGCCGCTAAAATGTTACATAAAGTCGATTGATTTGTGTAAAATGTTTAATGAACACGAGCAACAACAAGTCAACAACACAACGATTTCCTGAAAACGTCTTTTTAGTCGAGTAGAACTTATTTTCTGTTGAGCTCGTCTGCTCCGTGTGAACTACAACGGAAACAAGACGGCGGCGCGTCCCTCGTTTGTCGTTAGCTTTAACAGAGTTCTCGTCAAACGGGAGTGCGTTTATAACAAAAGTGTGATCTGTGACAAAAAGAGGCAAAAGTGGGCGGGGCAGAATAAGGTGAATATTCATGTTTTTGTTATTTTAATCACGTTTTTGTGATTTTAGTGACGTTTTTGTCGCTGTGTCATCTTAAGTCACATTTTTAGTCACGTTTCTGTCGCTCTTAGTCACTCATTTTTTGTTGCCTTAAGTCACATTTTTGTTGCTTATATTCATGTTTTTGTGATTTTAGTCACATTTTAGTCGCTGTGTCACCTTTTTACGTTTTTTTGTCATATTTTTGTCACTCTTAGTCACTTATTGTAATTTTTGTCACTTTTTTGTTGCTTATTCACTTTATTCCAGAATTTCCCGTACGCGCCGCCGTCTTGTTTCCGTTGTAGTTCACACGGAGCAGACGAGCTCAACAGAAAATAAGTTCTACTCGACTAAAAAGACGTTTTCAGGAAATCGTTGCGTTGTTGACTTGTTGTGTCTCGTGTTCATTAAACATTTTACACAAATCAATCGACTTTATGTAACATTTTAGCGTCAGACTTTTCGTGTTTTTGTCACTTATTGTCACATTTTCGTCACTTATTGCTGCATTTTTGTCACTTTATTCTGTTTTTTCCACGTTCTTGTTACGTTTTTGTCACTTATTGTCGTGCATTTGTCACTTTCTTCCGTTTTTTGTCACGTTTTTGTCACTTTTACTCACATTTTTGTCACTTTTACTCACATTTTCATTTAGTTACGTTTTTGTCACTTGTTGCGTTTTCGTCACTTATTGACGCATTTTTGTCACTTTATTAGTTTTTTTCCACGTTTTTGTCACTTTATTCAGTTTTTTTCCACGTTTTTGTCACTTTTAATCGCATTTTTGTCACATTTTTGTCTACTCGACTAAAAAGACGTTTTCAGGAAATCGTTGTGTTGTGACTTGTTGTTGCTCGTGTTCATTAAACATTTTACACAAATCAATCGACTTTATGTAACATTTTAGCGTCAGACTTTTCCCTCGTTCGTCATTAGCTTTAACGGAGTTCTCGTCAAACAGAAGTGCGTTTACAACAAAAGTGTGAATCTGTGACAAAAAGAGCCAAAAGTGGGCGGGGCAGAATAAGGTGAATAGAGAAAATACATGAGACTTCAGCCAGAGTCCTTCAAATCGCACCGGACTAGCCCCGTCGCTAGGTGGTTGTTAGCGTGAGCATCGAACCAACAGGTATTCAAGATTTATTTATTATTTGTTTTGTATTTTATGGTTTTATGAGTTTGCTTGGATAGTTTTACCAGCTGTAAGATCAAATCGAGTTCTTATATATTTAGTTTGTGTCGGTGCAGCACTTTGGACACAGCTCTGTTTGTAAAATAAAGTGGATTTGGATTTAAGATGTAGTTTGTTTAATCAGGGTTTTTAATTGTGTAATAAACAAGGAAATAATGACAATCGTAAACTCGAGGGTTGAAGATTACTCAATTAAACGTCATGAAGTGGGTGCACGGTGGCAGAGCGGCTAGAGCTTCTGCCTCTCAACAAGGAGATCAGGGTTCGAATCCCGGACCACCCCAACATCGTGGTTTTGAATTCTGAACCACCCCAACATCACACGATCTCTCTGGGTGGAGTCTGCATGTCCTCCCCGTGTTACCGTGGGTTCTCTCCGGCTTCCTCCCACCGTCCAAAGACATGATGTGTTCAGGTTAATTGGAAACTCTAAATTGTCCCTAGTGAATGAATGTGAGAGTGAATGGTTGTCTGTCCTTGTCTCTGTCTCTGTATTTGCTGCGATGAGTGTCCACTGTCCAGGGTGTACCCCGCCTAAGGCCCAAAGTCACTGGGATAGGCTCCAGTCACCCGCGACCCCTAACGGGAATAAGCCATAGAAAATGAATGAATGAACGTCATGAAGTGCCGGTTCATTTCTCAGACACGAGCTGCAGTCGGCCTTACTTTGTGACGAGAAAGTCTGGACCACTTTTGGAGCTTGAATTCTGGTCCGTCCTGCTCTTGTGTTTCGTGTCGGAGATAAACAGATCTTGGGTCTAGAAGATTCCGTGGTGGTCTCAGAGAAAGAGTGTGAGCGTGAGCAACTGCAATCATCAGCCTTCAGCATCAGAATGACTTTTACTCTTGAAGATTGTCCTCACTTTTAGTCCTTTAAACAAAAATTACATGAACAAATTTGACTCCTGAGTGATGAAAATGAAAGAAAAGTTCCAGGAAAAAGAGCTTTCACATCCAAAGGTAACACGTCTAGTTTTGTTCTGGAGAAATGTCCGTGTTCGGTCGGTTTTGGAGTAAAAAAAGGCCAAAAGTGTGTGAGTCTGAAGGAGGAGGACCCAAACAGAGGAGCGTCCCGTGAGGCTCTGCTCCGAGTCAAACCTTCACGGAGCGTCGTCTTCTTGTACAAGAAACGTCGGCGTTAATCGGTGATCGTGGCGTCAACCGCGACCGGTGAATATTAACAGATCATTTAACCATTGAACGACAAACTGTTAATGCGGTTCTGATCAGAGAGCGACGAAAACAACATCCAGGTCAGACACAGCAACAGAACAAGAACAAGACTTAAAGATATCAATGTGAGACTTTACTCACATAAAAGTAAGAAAAAATGTGTTCAAGTTTTTCATCGTGTCGTGTTTTCACGTAGAAATTGTATCCATTTTATGTGAAAACAGCCAAAAATCCACATATTTGAGACATTTAACAGAACCAGGTTTAAATTTCTTGGTTCATTTTGTCACATATTAGTTATAAAAATGTACAGAGAGGATTTGGATTTATTTTTTAATAAACTAGATTTGACTGAAAATTGTTCTAAAAATTAAAATTTTGCCTCATTTTTTTTTTTTTACTTCAACTTCAATAAATCAGTTTTAGAATTCGATATCAAAAATCCTTGTTTTGTCTAAATGTGTTGAGTCCAGATTGTACAGTTTGTGTGGATCTACTTTAGTCTGATCTTTATGTCTCGAGGGACAAAAATGTATTTGAAGAAAATGTCATTTGCAGCTTGTCGCTTTTTGTCGCATTTTTGTTGTGTTTTTGTTGAGTTTTTGGTGGTTTTAGTCGCCTTTTCTCACTTTAAGTTGTGTTATTGTCTCTTTTAATGACTTGTTTGTCACATTCTTGTTGGCTTTACTTGCATTTTTGTCTTTTTTGTCGCTTCAAGTTGCGTTTTTGTCCCTTTTAGTCAAATCCTTGTGTTTGGTCTAAATGTGTTGAGTCCAGATTGTACAGTTTGGTGTTGGATCTACTTTAAGACTGATCTTTATGTCTCGAGGGACAAAAATGCATTTGGAGAAAGCGGCCTTTGAAGTTACAATGTCCAGAGAAATCTATGGATGAAGTGGATTCAATGGAAGAAAAAGCTCGTAATTTCTAGAAACTGGGAAATAATGTTAATGCCTGAGTTGCAGAGTAGAACCTTTGACCTCTCACTTCGGCGGGCAACAGAAAAAGAATCAACTTAAGGCGAGACTCTACAGGCAAAACTCTTTTTTTCTGTTTTTTTGTTCAGTTTTCTCTCTCACATTTCGACTTGAAACAACAAACGTGTCCAATCTGCTCCTGATGTTTGATTCTTCCATTGAATCCACTTCATCCATAGATTTCTCTGACATTGTAACGTAAAAGGACATTTTCTTCAAATGTACAAATCCCCTCAGTCTCTCTGTTTCCTCTTGGTCCCGCCCACTGCCCCGCCCTGGCCCTTAAAGGGCCTCTGACAGGTTTAAAGGGCCTCTGACAGGTTGAAATACACTAAAATGCAGGTAAGATAAATATATTCAAATTTGTACTAAAATCTTTACAAATTTTACCCCAGTTTAGCGGTTTTTTAGGTTTTAAATGTTACTTCCTGGTTGTAAAGTATGACATCACACTAGGAAATTACCATAGCAACCAGACTGTAAATGGGCCAAAACTCATGTAACGTCACAGATTTTGTTCATTTGACAAAGAAAAACATGTGAACACCTTTATTTTGTTGAATTAATGTTTAAAGGGACAAAAAAGTAGTTTATTTTGTGTAAATGATACGTAACCTTTGTCTCACAGTGTGATGTCATCAGTTTGTTCACTTCCTGTAATTGCCAACGGATTTTTCAACTTTTCTCCTTTAACAGCTCCTGATTGGTGTGAAACTATCATTTATATTTACAAGACGCAATAATAAAATAAAGAAAGTCAAAATTAGAAAACTGTAAAAACCCGTCATACACACTTTAAGGCAACACCTTGTCCTTAGCTCCGCCCCAAACCTATCATTATTGAGCCCTTTGTCCTGAGGCTGGAGCTCTCCCAAAGCGGTGCGTAATGACAGTTGTATCTTTACTGATTATATATTTAATCCCGTTTATAGTTTATGTTTGATATAATTGACCCGTATTATCCCCTTTATGCCGCGCAGACGTCCCTCTGCTTCAGTAAATGTTTAAACCGGCCCTGGCTGCTGCGTCATTCACGACGTCGGAGACTTTACCTGGAATCAGATTGAATTAAGGACACAATACGGTCAATGTTTTTCTTCAAATGTATTTTTGTCCCTCGAGACATAAAGATCAGCCTAAAGTAGATCCACACAAACTGTACAATCTGGACTCAACAGATTTAGACCAAACAAGGATTTAAGATCGGATTCTAAAACTGATTTATTACAGTTTTAAGTCAAAATAATTAGGTGAAATTTGAATTTTTAGGACAATTCTCAGTCCAATCTAGTTTACTTAAAAACTAAATAAGATTTTTAACATTTTGTTACAAAATGAACCAAGAAATTTAAACCTGATTCTGTCCATTTTTCAGATTTAAATGTCCCAAATATGTGGATTTTTTGGTAGATTTTACATAAACTGTCTTCTTTCTAATTTCTACATGAAAACATGACATGATGAAAAACTTCAAATATATTTTTTTCATACATTTATGTGAATAAACTACAGGAGAATTTTATAATTGATATCTTTAAATGTAAATGTTTTTCTTTGAATGATTGAATGGTTTACTCACGTCTTGATTTCCATTTTGTGTAATAAAATATGTTGAATTTGAGCTTTTCCCCTGATCGAGCTTTAGTGAATGTACTTGTTTATTTGCTTATATCTTGTATTTATCTTTTCATGATGTTGCTGTTAAGAAGTGGAGTCTTGCATTTGCGCCGGAGTGACCAAATTAAAGGACAAATATTATGCTAAATTGACCTTTTCTCTCTTTTAATCCTGTTCTAACACTGTCCCATCATCAAAAACACACCTGGAGTTACACTTAGCTTCATTCACGCTAGTTCCTGGTTAGAAAACCTTCTCCCTCCGACGTCAAAAACACTTCCTGCTGAACTCCCTCGACGTGTGACGCGGCTCTGAGAATCTTCTGCTGTTTTTAAAGTTCTTAAATCCTCCTCAGACTCTGATCGTTTCTGCCTCTGAACCACTGCGTCAACAACGATCAACACGGCTAGCATAACAAGCAACGTGTATTTAAATGTGTGTAATTCCCTGTGCAGCCAGTAGATGGAGCCAAAGCTAAGTTACTCTGGCGTCTCCCAAAGCAGTGATAAATTATATTGTTTTTCTTTTTTTTTTTTAGCTCTAAAACATGAGACGTCAAAGTAAAGACACTCAAGAGTTTGTTTAAAGGTCAATAACAAACATAATGCATATTAAAGCCGCAAAGCGGCGATGATGGCCCTCGCCCCGCACGCGACCGCCTTCCCACGCAGCCTCGACCGGTCCCAAACCACCCCGGGGCGCCGTCCTCCTCCTCTGAGCGTCACTCGGGCCCCCGTGACCTCCCCTCCCCCCACTCACACCGGGTGGCGTCCCTATAGAAGTGCATTGGCGGGCACTGCTCTCCAGAAGTGGCAAAACCGCTCAAAACCTGACTTCGATGTAATTGACTTTTTCTATCGGAATGCTCTAAATAATGCGTCTGCCGAGTTTCACTGACTTTGCTCTAAATAATTTTGGCCTCTCCATAGACTTATGACATGTCTCATAGGAAATGCATGAGGAATATGCGTGGCCCCCCAAGCCAAACGAGCCAAAATAGGACATCGATGTAATTGACTTATTTGCAGCTTTTGACACTTAAAATCAGATTCCAAGATTTCGTGGAAATCCAAAAATTTTGGTACTTTTACATGACCAGCAGGGGGCGCTATAGTGAAAAGTGCTCATGTGCTCCTGAGTCTGTTCTGTTTAATATTTGATTCGGCATCTGTGGTTACAGTTTGTGCTCTGTACGGCAATGCCTGTGGCTTGGAGAATAAGTTTAAGATACAGGAAGTGAAGGCGAATTCTGACAGGAAGTCATGACTAAACCGAATGAGACAGGCCAAAAATGTAGTTTATTATAAAATTTCAATGTGTCCTGATCAGGAGCGTGTATGTAAGACTGATCTAGGCCCAAAACCCTAGGACAAGTTCTCAATGGAAAACAAAATCTTAAAGTGGCGTTTAAAATGAAAATCAATATGGCCGCCTTGTCGTTGGTCTTATGAGTGAGCACCAATTACGTTTTAGGGTGCTTTTTATGTGTACTATCACTGTGCCAAAATTCATAGGCCTCCTCCAAAGTAAATGCATCTCCCTTTCCATAGGCCTGACACAACAGGTGGCGCTGTAGAGGCTGTATTTGACTTGCATGTAAAATATGGTTATGAACCATTAATGTCTCTTATATGTAGACATTGTATTAAGTTTGGTGGCTGTTACTCACTGCTTAGTGGGTTTTTGCTGCCTCTTTGTGTGAAGACAGTCTGACTCCCATAGAGAATGCATGGGGAGTTCGGAGGGCCCTAGAGGCAAAAGTGTGAAAAATAGGCCATGGTTCCCATTGACTTTTTTGCATCTTATATAGCAAGGAATCATGTCCCCAATTTTGGTGTCAATTGAACAATCTGGACACTTTTAACTGAACTGTAGGGGGCGCTATAGTTATTAGTGGTCCTGTGCTCCCTGGTCTATTTTGTGTAATATTCAATTTTCCATCATTGGTGGCAATTTGGGCTCTGTAGGCACAGTCCAAGTGCCTCTGAGGGATAAGCACAAAAACAGGAAATGATGGCGATATTTGACAGGAAGTCACGCGCAAACCCTACGAGATATCTCCAAAAGTTGTTTTTTTTATTGAATTTCAATGCGTCCTGATCAGGAATGTGTATGTTAGACTGATCTAGGCCCAAAACCCTAGGACAAGTTCTCAATGGAAAACTAAAACTTAAAGTAGCGTTTAAAATAAAAATCAATATGGCCGCCTTGTCGTTGGTCTTATGACTGAGCACCAATTATGTTTTAGGGTGCTTTTTATGTGTACTATCACTGTGCCAAATGTTATGGGCCTCCTCCAAAGTAAATGTGTCTCCCTCTCCATAGGCCTCACCCAAAAGGTGGTGCTGTAGAGGCTGTTTATTAGTTTCAGGAAAAATACGGTTATGACCCATTAATGTCCCTTAAAAGGAGTCTCTGTATTGAGTTTGGTGGCTGTCCTGCAGGTTTTAGTTGGTTTTTATTGCAGCTTTGTGTGAAGACAGTCTGAGTCCCATAGACAATGAATGGGAGCTCTGGAGGCCTCTAGAGGCAAAAGTGTGAAAAGTAGGCTATGGGTCTCATTGGCTTTTCTGATCAGGAGGCCTTCTAGGAATTGTCTGCAAATTTTCACTAATAAAAGTCAAAGTAATTGTTTTTCTCCCCATTGTAATTTAGTGCGCTCCTACAGGTGGCGCCGTAGGGTTGATTGTTATTGTGCGCATATAAATGGATAAAGCAGCTTTATGTTTACGTGTGTTTCAAATTTCATGTCGATCGGAGAATGCATGTGCGTGCAGGAGCTATTTAAATGATTTGGTGAGTACTCTTTGCGCCCCTGGTGGCCAACGGTGATAAATGCACCATATCGCTAATTCATTTTTTTTCATGGCGCCCTGCACTGGACATATTCCCCAAGTTTCGTCCAAATCGGACAAAGTCGATGTTTGACTTAATAGGTAGGGGACGCTAGCGAGTACTTTTTATTTTTTTTAATTAATGCATTATATTCAGATCATAATTACGCACTCGTGACTGAAATTACAGCTCTGTCAGTCCAAGCGTGTACCCGTGACATGCGATCGGAAAAACAGGAAACGAAGGCGTTCTTCGATGGCGAGCCGCGCAAGTAAACCATTTGAGATATCCGAAAAAGTGGCAGATTATTACATTTCAATGTGTCCCGATCGCATAAATGTGTGCCAGACCCACGTCGTAAAAGCCCTAGTCCAAGTTCTCCGTCAAAAAAAAAGTCAAACTGGCGTGGCACTTCGGTCCAATATGGCGCTGCGGCGCTTATGGTCCGAGGGCCGCGCTCCAATGTCATGTTTTGCTCGGTTCACTGTTCTCTATCACTGTTCCAAGTTTCGTGCACATCGGGCAAAATTTGCTCGTCCCTTTGCCCATAGGGTTTCGATTCGGGCCGGTGCTGCTCGTTCGGGCTGGTCGGACGCTCTCGAGACGCTGAAATACGAGAATTTTTTCCGGGCCGATCGCGACTATACCCCCATTGAAGACTTTTCGTGCATGTTTACTGGGTCAAACAGGGCTAAGTATATGAAAAAGTGCGTAATAAGAATAAGTACGAAACGGACGAAACACAATGTCCCTCGCCAGTTTACTGGCTCGGGCCAAATATTTGTCCTTTAAAGGGCGTATGACGGGTTTTTACAGTTTTCTAATTTTGACTTTCTTCAATGTATTATACGTCTTGTGAATATAAATTATAGTTTTACACCAGTTGGGTCGCCGTTTGTGGAGAAAAGTTGAAAAATCTGTTGAAAATGTATGACATCACACTGGGGAGACAAACTTTATGCATAATTTACACAAAAGAAACGACTTTTTTTTACCTTTTAACCATTAATTCAACAAAATAAAGGTGTTCACTTGTGTTTTTCTTTGTCAAATGAACAAAATCTGTGACATTAGAGGGGTTTTGGCCCAGTGTACAGTCTGGTTGCTATGGTGATTTCCTAGTTTGATGTCATACTTTACAAGGAAGTAACATTTAAAACCTAAAAAACAGCTAAACTGGGCTAAAATTTGTAAAGATTTTTGTAGAAATTTGAATATACTTATCTTACCTGCATTTTAGTTAAATGTGTATTTCAACCTGTCATAGGCCCTTTAAGCTTTGGCGCCCCGTGTTAGAATTTCTTTAGCGCTAAATATTTTACGTCAGAGTCACAGTGTGCTCCACGTGACGCGCCGCTGCACTCACCGTACGATCTTTTCTTTTCTCTCACTCAGTCGTTTGAGTTTGCTCCGTGACAAAATAAAAATACAGCCGATCTTTTGATTTTAGCGAAGTAGAAGAACATATTTGGCTGCACGGCTTGTTTTCTCTGTTTCAGTTGAAGCTCGTTTGCGCTAACAGCAGCTCCTTTGTTTTTACCCGTTGCTATGGCGATGTGTCTGACTGTGCTCCTGGTTCTGAACGTCTTAGATTAGAGTCACAATTCACAAATATGTAGTGACGACGATTATATTTAAGATTTGTCCTGTCTGTGTGAAGTTTATAAAGTCACTTCCTGTTTGAACAAATGGGGCGTGTCCTCGTGTCCACACTGCTCCTCCAGGGGGCGCTGTACAGGGGTCACACCATGTTTAGTGCTGTTCGAATGTCCAGAAAGTGAAAAAGTAGTGCACTCAAAATTTCCCACAATGCATCTTGAAAAGTAGAGTCCAGCGCTGGTCACAAGAGGTCAATATGGACCACAATGCATTGCAAGAGTCAGATAAACGACAGCGACAGTGACAGGTTTAACTGAACACAACAGACTGAATGAAGCAGAAAGAGCTGTTTAAAGGAACTGTTGAGTCGAGATTAAGAACAAAACACTTTAAACAAACCGTTAGCCGCAGGTGCTAGCATTAGCCGCTAACCTTAGCTTGAGCTGTGAATAGATCACAAATCTCAGACAAAAAGTTGAATAATCCAGTCTGTTTGATGTTTCATGTGATCCATGGTTAATAAACTTGTGATGATTATTAGTCATAAATATGTGTCGGAGGATTTGAGCCACATTCATGACGGAAATACAGTTTTATCTGAGTTTTGCCGACACCAGAGTCATGTGACCCGCGGAGGAGAAAGTATGAGCTGAGTCTGACTCGCTCTGTGACTGAGTCAGTGTTTGTTCTGATCAAGAGCAGGACGTGAGTGAACGAGGGGCGAGAGTGAGTGGGACATTCGGACACAGACAATAGTTAGAGGTGATTCTACAACTGTTACCATAGCAACCAGACTGTAAACAAGGCCCACATCCACATACATCAGACAATAGTTAGAACTGACATAAATGATCCCCGAAATGACTTTATTTTGTTTAAACTGTCAGAAAAAAGTGTCAGTTGAACGTTAACTGTCTTTCTGTTTTCAATGGTACGTCGCCTTTTGATGACATCACAGAGGGATTCAGCTCTACTTCCTGTAATTTTATACTTTTATTTTTCAGATTTTCTTCACAAACGTCAACTTCACAGATGTAAAACTATAATAAATATTTAACACAGCTGCCCTCCCACCAAACTAAGACAAAATTAAAGAAAAATGTAAACCTTCATATGGACTTTAACCCTTCGTTCACTCACAGTCCTGCTCTTGATCAGAATAAATATATAATATAATATAATATAATATAATATAATATAATATAATATAATATAATATAATATAATATAATATAATATAATAAATAAACTTTTAAGTTAACGGTTTGTTTAAAGTGTTTTGTTCTTAATCTCGACTCAACAGTTCCTTTAAACAGCTCTTTCTGCTTCATTCAGTCTGTTGTGTCCAGTCGCTGTAGTTTTTCCGACTCTTGCAGTGCATTGTGGTCCATATTGACCCCCAGGGCTGGACCCATAGACTGTAGATATCAGTGGACCGCGTTAGCATGCTAGCCGCCGCGTTCCAAATAGGAAGCAGCTATGGAGGCGCTCCTGGCTCCATAAAGCCGAGCTCCATTCACTTTCTATTGGGACACTGGTGCGCTTTACTCTGTAACTGTTTCTGTCAAACTCACATCTGGAACTAAAACGTCTGTTTTGACTCACTCCACATAAATCAGGTGTTTTTTTCTCGTTGGTTGTTGATAAATCAAGTTATTAGCAATAATAACTGACCAATCAGGTGCTTCCTTTTCCAGGGGCCATTTTCGCTCGTGTTAGCAACAGGTTTGATTGACAGCTAGCGCCGCACGTTGACGCCGTCTCCTCTCACCGAGGGGCGGATACCGTTAGCAACCGCGCTCCTGATTGGTCCGTGTGGTCGCCACGATACGCACTCGGATTTAAATATGGAGTCTGGCTCCACTTTAGCCGCTATAACTGCTAGCTCCACTTTAGCCGCTATAACTGCTAGCTCCACTTTAGCCGCTATAACTGCTAGCTCCACTTTAGCCGCTATAACTGCTAGCTCCTCTTTAGCCGCTATAACTTCTAGCCGCGATGGGCTTCATTTGGCTGGAGGCAAACGCTATGGGTGACGCCACAATCCCATAGTCCACTGATATCTACAGTCTATGGCTGGACCCCACTTTTCATGATGCATTGTGGGAAACAGTGTGGACCTCCAGACACAAACAGGAGGCTCAATAACGAGGCCTGATTGTTGTAGAAACTAACTTTGGCCTCGAGGTTAAACAGAAACGTGAAGACGAGCTCTGACCAACAGAACCATCCAGCCTTAAAACCATGTCATTTTAAACTATTATTGATCAAGGTTTCATCATAAACTGACACTTCACAAATGTATATATGTAATAAATAAATGTAACTATAATAAATATTTAACACAGAATTAGAGAAAAATAAGAACCTGAAATATAGACTTTAAAGAAAAGTACTTTAACAGTTCAGTCCAGTTAAAAATGCAGTAAAAAGTACAAATCCTGGTCTCAAATGTAACAAAAGACGAACTGACACAGCATTAAGTCACGTTTTCCTTCGTTAAGAACAACAAATCTAACACAAAGAGACAAACTGAGACTCAAACAATGGAAGCACAAACAGTAAACGTCCACAGAGTCTGTCCCTCGAGTGAAATAATCCTCTGTGGATCCAGATCAAACCTGGAGCTCGTCCGGAGTTCATCTCGTGTTTCTTCGTTAATTATTGACGGAGGATTTGCATAAGAACCCAAACACTGAAGGGCCCGCCCTCAAATATTTAACACAGATCTGGTTCCACAACAAGCCCCTGAGTGGGCCGGCCCACTGTCCACTGACCGAGTGGACCGGCCCACTGTCCACTGACCGAGTGGGCCGGCCCACTGTCCACTGACCCGAGTGGACCAGCCCACTGACCGAGTGGACCGGCCCACTGTCCACTGGACTGACTGTGACTAAAACTGACAAAAATGCAAAAACGTGACATAAAACATAACTGGTTCAGTCCTGATTTAGTCCTGGTTTAGACCTGGTTTAGACCTGGCTTAGACCTGGCTTAGTCCTGGTTCAGTCCTGGTTTAGTCCTGGTTTAGACCTGGTTTAGTCCTGGTTTAGACCTGGTTTAGACCTGGTTTAGTCCTGGTTTAGTCCTGGTTTAGACCTGGTTTAGACCTGGTTTAGTCCTGGTTTAGACCTGGTTTAGACCTGGTTTAGTCCTGGTTTAGACCTGGTTTAGTCCTGGTTTAGTCCTGGTTTAGTCCTGGTTTAGACCTGGTTTAGACCTGGTTTAGTCCTGGTTTAGCCCTGGTTTAGCCCTGGTTTAGTCCTGGTTTAGCCCTGGTTTAGTCCTGATTTAGTCCTGGTTTAGACCTGGTTTAGACCTGGCTTAGACCTGGCTTAGTCCTGGTTCAGTCCTGGTTTAGTCCTGGTTTAGACCTGGTTTAGACCTGGTTTAGTCCTGGTTTAGACCTGGTTTAGACCTGGTTTAGTCCTGGTTTAGTCCTGGTTTAGACCTGGTTTAGACCTGGTTTAGTCCTGGTTTACCTGGTTTAGACCTGGTTTAGACCTGGTTTAGTCCTGGTTTAGACCTGGTTTAGTCCTGGTTTAGTCCTGGTTTAGTCCTGGTTTAGACCTGGTTTAGTCCTGGTTTAGTCCTGGTTTAGACCTGGTTTAGACCTGGTTTAGTCCTGGTTTAGACCTGGTTTAGTCCTGGTTTAGACCTGGTTTAGTCCTGGTTTAGACCTGGTTTAGTCCTGGTTTAGACCTGGTTTAGACCTGGTTTAGTCCTGGTTTAGTCCTGGTTTAGACCTGGTTTAGTCCTGGTTTAGACCTGGTTTAGTCCTGGTTTAGACCTGGTTTAGTCCTGGTTTAGACCTGGTTTAGACCTGGTTTAGTCCTGGTTTAGACCTGGTTTAGTCCTGGTTTAGACCTGGTTTAGTCCTGGTTTAGACCTGGTTTAGACCTTAGACCTGACGCTCAAACATTAAACTCTGATGAGACACATTTGGGCCGATTTGTTTCTGCTCCTCGGTCGAGTTTATAACAGATTTATTTTTGCATTTCTCGATAACGATGTCCAGACTGTGTTTCACACTTTGGCTCAAATGTGTAAACGTCGGGTTCAAAGCGTAAAATAAACCACAAAAAAACAGAAACAACACTTTGACACAGTTTGAACTTCCACAAAAAACTCAGACATTTAATTAAAACATGAAACATAAACTATATAATACCAACATCGCTCTTCAGAACTAAACCAGGACTAAACCAGGTCTAAACCAGGTCTAAACCAGGACTAAACCAGGACCAAACCAGGACCAAACCAGGACCAAACCAGGACTAAAGCAGGACTTAACCAGGACTAAACCAGGACTAAACCAGGACTAAACCAGGACTAAACCAGGACTAAACCAGGACCAAACCAGGACCAAACCAGGACCAAACCAGGACTAAACCAGGACCAAACCAGGACCAAACCAGGACCAAACCAGGACTAAACCAGGACCAAACCAGGACCAAACCAGGACCAAACCAGGACTAAACCAGGACTAAACCAGGACCAAACCAGGACCAAACTAGGACTAGACCAGGACTAAACCAGGACTAAACCAGGACTAAACCAGGTCTAAACCAGGACTAAACCAGGACTAAACCAGGACCAAACCAGGACCAAACCAGGACCAGACCAGGACTAAACCAGGACTAAACCAGGACCAAACCAGGACTAAACCAGGACTAAACCAGGACTAAACCAGGACCAAACCAGGACTAAACCAGGACTAAACCAGGACTAAATCAGAACCAAACCAGGACCAAACCAGGACCAAACCAGGACTAAACCAGGTCTAAAGCACAAAAACTAAGACTAAACCAGGACTAAACCAGGTCTAAAGCACAAAAACTAAGACCAAACCAGGTCTAAAGCAGGTCTTAAACAAACAAACCTGGAGAGGAGGCCTCACTTTATGCACTAATGAATGAATAATGCATGTTTTAGACTCAGACACTTTAGATTTACTTCAGATTGACTCGACAGGAGGAAACATTACCTACTGATCCTAAAATACAAATGAAAGTAAAACATTCATATAAAAGTTAACATCATAATTAAGTATAAAAACTGTTTCGTCCGGAGGTCTAATGTGTTCTGTTCTGTCACTGCTGTGGTCTGTGTTGCTGTTGCGATCGCCACCAGGAATCACTCATTAGTGTTTTGTAGAAGGAGCGCTCTGGTTTGAGGTGAACGTACTTTAATGTCTCTGTGGGTGAATTTGTCCGTTGCATTTGACCCGTCCGTCAGTGTCTCTGGGGTTAAACTTGTCTTGTTTGGTTTGGTCAAGACTTCAGCCGCGGGGGTTTGACCTGAGTTTGTGTCACGGAGGAAACTCAAACGCAAGAAAGAAACCCGTGAACTCCACAAGAAACTCTGTGTGAGAACTGAAACATCACCAAACAAACTGGAGCTGGAGGAGGACCGTTCCAAAGGATTCATCGAACAATCGCAACTAGTCCACCGTAACAACCAGAATAACTGATCATCGTAATCGTTAACTGAACTGAACAGACTTTGAAACACACAAAAAGACCTTTTATAACAAAGACAGCAACATTATTTAATCAAAAAAGACTCAACGTTTCCCTCATTTTCATCAATAACACACTTTCTTTATAAATATTCGCTCTCTAAAGCCTTCAGTCGCCATATTTCAACCTTTATTTGGTTAAAATGTGTTTAAAAAGTCGAAATGTACAATAGAAATAATCGTTTGACTCTCGAACACTAAACTAATCGTGAGTGACAGCCCCAGTTTGAGGTTTTTGTCTCTTTTTTTAGACGATTTGAAGAGTTTTAATCACAAACAAACGATACGCTCGATGCTCTCGTCTTAATTAAGCTCCAGAGGGATAACCGTGTCTCTCATGCCGCGCTTTGACAGTTTTTACGATCGTTTACAGATGATAATGTGGTTACGGCGTGTTCCCTCCGAGTTCATGTCCTGGTGTAACCTCCAAAAAGCACAGCAGCTCGGTCTAGACGCCGACGTTAACCGAAAACCAGCTCCTGTGTCCAATATTCCTCACGTTTAACCAAAGCGAGTCATTTCACTTGGTGTTTTAGCACATTTTCATCGCTTACGTTCCATTTAAAAACCAAAACATTGCACAAAATGGAAAGAATTCACGTTTTGTAGCTTTATTTTGCATTTTCACACCATGAAATCACAAAAATCATCGACAAAGCTCGTCCATTTCTGAGTAAAGCGCAGATTTTTTGACACATTTTGATGATTGTGTTCCATTGAAAAGCCAAAACATTGCACAAAATGGAAAGGATGCACGGTTTTTGGTGTTCTTTTACATTTTCAATCCGCTACGTAACAAAAAGCGCGTCGATTTCTACGTAAAGCGCAGGTTTCATTGTTGACAGTGCGTTTTGCTCGACATTTGGACACGTTTTGATGCTAATGTTCCTTTTCAAAGCCTAAACATTACGCACGTCATGTTCAAAATGGACCGAATTGACGTTTTCAGCTGCATTTTGCCTTTTCAAACCATAAAACAGCACGATCTCTCGATAAACCGTCCCTTCGCGCGCACAGGAGGTGATTCCTGCAGATCACCTGACTTCACCTCCTCAGACCCTCCGCGCGCGCCGCTCGAGGGTCCATTTTGGCCCCGCGCTCCGCTCCTTCAGCTTCTCACGCCAGACAAAGCTTCTGAGGCGCGTAACAACCGCGTGGTCCGACGGAGGCGCGGCGAGGATGCGCGGAAGCGGAAAAGCGCACCATCATCGCAGCATCAGCGGCATCCACGGTCCGCGCGCTGGAGACGCCTCTGCGCCCGGGCTTTGAGCGGACCGAACGCGGCAGGTGCGGAAAGGCCACGGCGCGTTTCATAATCAGTGGAAGACGCGTGAAAATCCGGGACACTGCAGCAGACGGCGCGCTCCGAACCGGTGAAGAGCCGGTGAACGTGAGAAAAGGGAGTGGGTTTTTCCTCGCACGTGGCTCAAACAAATGAATAACGTTGAAAAAAAGACTTGCCGTTTCATTTATTGAGATGAAACACGCCCTGGAAGTGGGTCAAACCACAAAGCGTCCCGTGCGTCACAAGCGAAACACGTTTTTATTACAATATTGATGGTAAACCGAGCTCACGCCCTCGCTGCGTGTCATCCCCACGAAATGTTTCATCATCTCCATCCACACCGCGCGTGTCGGTCCCACTCGTCCGTTTACAGCCTTCAATCTGCGCAAAACCGCGTGGAGAGACTCACCCGTGCGTGAAGAAGGCGGCACGTCCGAGCGGCGTCTCAGGGGATGAAATTGTGCGAGCGCATGCAGGGAGCAGGCATTGTCACGGGCGGCGTGGCTGCTGTGGATGTGGATGCTGCTGAGACGAGAGGCTGGAGTGATGCGCGCGGAGAGAGTGCGGCGGGGACGGCGGCACGGACGCGTCAAAGGCGGAGGGCGCGGGGGGGCGCACCGGCGCGACGCGGCGGATCGCGGCGGAAAAGCGCGAAGTGACGCAAAGAAACGACTCAGACGTGTTCTGTACCGTGTCCTGTGGGTGTTTGGTGCGTGTTTGTTGTTCTGTGATCTGTATTTGTGGGTTTGAAGGGTCTCCTGGTGCGCGCGGACCCCTGCGCGGGACTTGGTACGGTCCACTACTGCTGCACCAGGAGCGGAGCAACGTGCCTCTGTTTACGTACGGCCTCCGCGCGTCCGCTTCAGGTTTGGGATTAAAAAAGGTGGTTTTGTCCGTTCTGAGGATTTTGAAAAAAGTGTTTTGTTTTGGTAAAAGTTGAGTGTTTTTTGTTTTGGTTCGAGGTCGGAGTTTGTGCGTCACCGCGACGTGAAAAGCGACGTGAGGAACCGACAAGAACTGAGTCCATCCTCCACAGACTCTGACGACACTTCATATAGTTGTGTAAAAACAATCTACAAAACAATAAAATATGATCAAGCAACTCAACTTCATGTCATAACTTCAATAATGCACTGATAAAAGATGAATTATATGATTTTATACAATGTTATGTACATTTTACTTTAGTTAAAGCCTCAGATCCATCATTTAAATATATATTTTTACCTCTTTATTTTCCTAATAATCAAATGGACATGGTTATTTATTTATTATTACTTTAAACTCTCTCTGGAGCTGATCCTTCTGACATTCTGACTGTATTTTCATTCATTCATTGTTTCCATGGTAACAGACTGATGTTTGAACACTTTATGATTAAACCCAACACCAGTGGATCATAATGTTTTGTTCTGAACTTTCTAAAATGCATATTCATCTAAAAAGGAGGCTCCAGAGCTCAGAAGATTCCTGTTCTCACTTACCCCCTATCCCCGCCCACATCCTGTACTGAGTGAAAGTGAAAGTGAAACCTCTGAGTGACACATGGAGCCGTCGTGTCGATGATTTAAAATCCAAACAAAGCTTCTCAAAATGTTCTAATTCTGACTTAGTTTGGTGGGAGGGCATCTGTGGCAATTATTTGATATAGTTTTGCATCTGTGAAGGTGCAGTTTGTGAAGAAATGTAGAAAAATAAAAGTTTAAAATGACAGGAAGTGAGTTCTGAAATGGAATCCCTCTGTGATGTCATCAAAGAGCGACGCGTCATGAAAAATGGACACAACTTTTTGGTACTTTAAAGTGTCATTCAACAAAATAAAGTTGTTATCGGGTATTATTATTTGTAAAATCATTGCTATTGTGTCATTTATGCAGGTTTTGGCCCTTATTTTGAAAATTGTTGCTATGGTAACAGTTGTAGAATTACTTCTACGTCATATTTGTGCTCATTTCCAACAGGAAGTGACATCATAAACTTTACACAAACTGTCAAACTGGGGATAAATGGGATAAATGTTTAGTAAAATCTTAAATCTGATCAGTGTGTGGTCTAACCCGTCGTATAGACTTTAAAATCTAAAACGTCACAAAAACACTTACACGACAATCTGCTGCTCGTTACAGTGAAATGCCAGGATGAAGGGGCGGGGCTTAAGTCATTTTAGATCAATGTGAATTAAAATGACGACGTACATGTTATAGTTCCTCCATAACATGTACGGCCTAAAAAGAAAAAACAACTAAAAAAACATCAACATTATTATTATTGTTGTATTTTATTGTTCTTTCTCTTTGAGACGGTGTGTTTGATCTTCTCGTCTTCTTCAGTCGTCCTCTGAGGTTTTAATCCTGTTCCTTTCGGTTCACGGCGTTTATGAAACTCCAGGAAAAGGAAAGAATCACAAGATGTAAAGTCTGAAAGTGACGTCTGAGATTTAAAGAGACACTGATCTGTGACGACCAACTCCGAGCGAAGAGAAGAGGGAACGAGAACAGAATCAGAGACGAACTCAAACGTAGAGGATTCTTAAAACATAACGACATTTAAAGGGCCCTGACAGTTTGGATTAATCATTTCAGATTGATAAAGATTAGAGATTAGATAAAGATATTTCAAAGTTTGCTAGAATACTTTACACATTTGATCCTGATTTATTTATGCTTTTAATTGTACTTCCTGGTTGTAAATGATGACATCACACTGGGAAATCACCATAGCAACCACACTGTGCACTGGGAAAAACTCATCTAATGTCACAGATTTTTTAATTTCACGAATAAAAACACATGTGAGCACTTTTATTTTGTTGAATTGATGTTTAAAGGGTCAAAAAAGTAGTTTATTTTTGTAAATTCTGCCTAACCTTTGACTCCACCGTGTGATGTCATCAGTTTGTTCACTTCCTGTAACTTTCTACAGTTGTTTTTCTCCATTTTTCTCCACAAACGGCTTCTCGATTGATGTAAAACTATAATTAATATTTACAGCAGGTTTTAATACAACAAATAAAGAATTAGAGAATGAATAAAAACCTGTCAGACGCACTTTAAGTTTAATGTCGCTGTGTTATCCTTTTGTTCAACTTTAAGACTTAGACACAAACAGAGACAGAACAAACGAGAGAAAAGAAAATGAAAACATCCGATAAAATCATAAAACATTATTCTGTCCAGTAAAAATGACTAAACCAGGTCCAAACCAGGTCTAAACCAGGTCTAAATCAGGACTAAATCAGGACTAAACCAGGACTAAACCAGGTCTAAACCAGGACTAAACCAGGACTAAACCAGGACTAAACCAGGTCTAAACCAGGACTAAACCAGGTCTAAACCAGGACTAAACCAGGTCTAAACCAGGACTAAATCAGGTTTAAACCAGGTCTAAACCAGGACTAAACCAGGTCTAAACCAGGACTAAACCAGGTCTAAACCAGGTTTAAACCAGGTCTAAACCAGGACTAAACCAGGTCTAAACCAGGTCTAAACCAGGTTTAAACCAGGTCTAAACCAGGACTAAACCAGGTCTAAACCAGGACTAAACCAGGTCTAAACCAGGTTTAAACCAGGTCTAAACCAGGACTAAACCAGGTCTAAACCAGGTCTAAACCAGGTTTAAACCAGGTCTAAACCAGGACTAAACCAGGTCTAAACCAGGACTAAACCAGGTCTAAACCAGGTCTAAATCAGGACTAAACCAGGACTAAACCAGGTCTAAACCAGGTCTAAACCAGGACTAAACCAGGTCTAAACCAGGTCTAAACCTGGACTAAACCAGGTCTAAACCAGGTCTAAACCAGGACTAAACCAGGTCTAAACCTGGACTAAACCAGGTCTAAACCAGGACTAAACCAGGTCTAAACCAGGACTAAACCAGGTCTAAACCAGGTCTAAATCAGGTCTAAACCAGGACTAAACCAGGTCTAAATCAGGTCTAAACCAGGACTAAACCAGGTCTAAATCAGGTCTAAACCAGGTCTAAAACAGAACTAAACCAGGTCTAAACTGGGACTAAACCAGGACTAAACCAGGTCTAAATCAGGACTAAACCAGGTCTAAAACAGAACTAAACCAGGTCTAAAACAGAACTAAACCAGGACTAAACCAGGTCTAAATCAGGTCTAAACCAGGACTAAACCAGGTCTAAATCAGGTCTAAACCAGGTCTAAAACAGAACTAAACCAGGTCTAAACTGGGACTAAACCAGGACTAAACCAGGACTAAACCAGGTCTAAAACAGGACTAAACCAGGTCTAAACCAGGTCTAAATCAGGACTAAAACAGAACTAAACCAGGTCTAAACTGGGACTAAACCAGGACTAAACCAGGACTAAACCAGGTCTAAACTGGGACTAAACCAGGACTAAACTAGGACTAAACCAGGTCTAAACCAATAACAACAGATACAATATTTTCTATATTTGTAGATGGTTGAGGGCCGGCTCATGTCCTCTGGAGGGCCTGTTTTGGCCCGCGGGCCTCGTGTTCAGAGCGTCCGTCCGTTCGTCCGTTCGTTCGTTCGCTCGTTCTGGTCTCGGGCGGCGGCCTGGAGTCACCCGCTCGCGCTCAGATGATCCTGATGAATTGTTGATGATCGTAGTAACTGGAGCCGCTCTTCGATGACGAGGCTCTGATTCAGTGGAACATTTGTGCCGCGGATCTGTTTACGATCTCCACCAATCAGAGCGCGGCGCCGGAAACATGAATGAAGGCCCCGCTCGGACTGAGCCGAAGGCCCCAGGAGCGACGCACCGGAGCCAAAACCAAGGGCGACATGTGAAAGTGAAAGTAGTTTCTCTGTGCAGAGCTAAGCCGGCTTGTTTGCTAACGGCATCTGGAGATAAAGGACACTCCAACTCCACACAACAGTGAATCGTGTCAACACTTGGACTCAGAAACATGTTATTTAAGGAGAGAGAGGTCATGGGTTCAGCTGTGCGTGATCCAAAGTGTGAGTTCAGCTGCAAGTGACGCGGGAAAGCTGCTTTTCTACAACTGACTTTCTGTTTTTGGACGTCAGAGACAAGCTCAATATTTACCAGAGCTGTAGATTTACACGACAGCTGCTTCGGGTCACGTTTTTCATCGCTTTTACACACTTTTTGTCTCGTTTTGACACTAACATTTGTGCTTTTGTCACTTTTTAATTGCGTTTTTGTCGCTTTTAGTCATGTTTTGGGTTTTTTTTGTTGATAAATCAGAATCAGAATCGGTTTATTGCCTTTGTCAAACATTGGAAGTTGCTTTGGCGTCAGCTGCAACATAAAACAATGAATAAAATATTAGCAAAATATAAAAAAGGGCATTAAATTAGAAGAATAAAATAAAATAGAATAGACTTAGACTATGTACAGTTGGCCAGACAGAAGTGCAAATGTGACTTGAGCATCTTTTTGGATTTAATTGTTTGATTTGAGTTGTTTCAGTCCATACGCTGGGGAGACGGAGATGGTTCACTAAAGATCGCCCTCTGGCTGCAAAGTTTTAAAGTCCCTCTGACAGGTTGGACGACTCATTGAACAAAAATGCAGTTAAGATAAATATATTTCAAATTCTGCTCAAATCTTTACACATTTTACCCCAGTTTAGTTATTTTTTTAGGTTTATAATTTCACTTCCTGGTTGTAAATGATGACATCACACTGGGAAATGACAAAGAAACATCCTGTACAGTGGCCAAAACTCGTCGAATGTCACAGATTTTTTAAATTGACAAAGAAAAACACATGTGCACACCTTGATTTTGTTGAATCAGGGTCAAATAGTAAGTTTATTTTGTGTAAATTATGCGTAATCTTTGTCTCTTCAGTGTGATGTCATCGATTTGTTTACTTCCTTTAATTTTCAACAGATTTTTTTTTCAACTTTTCGCAACAAACAGCTCCTGATTGGTGTAAAAATATACTTTATATTTACAACAGGTATTAACACAGTGAATAAAGGCAAAATTAGAAAATCATAAAAACCTGTCATGTGCACTGCGTATGACAAGTTTTTATGATTTTCTAGTTTTGACATATTTGGTGGAAAAAAAATCTGTTGTGAACATAAATGAAGTTTTACACCAATCAAGAGACAGTTTGTGAAGAAAAGTTGAAAAATACATTCAGATTTACAGGAAGTAGAGCCGAATTCCAAAACATGATGACATCACACCAGGGAGACACACCGGTGTTCCTGTATATTTTTATTTGTCAAATAATAATTTCTGTGAGATTAGAGGAGTTTTGGCCCAGTGTAAAACATGGTTGCTGGGTAACAGTTGCAGAATTTCCTAGTGTGATGTCATCATTTATAACCAGGAAGTGAAAATTTAAACCTAAAAAAAATTGCCAAACTTAGATAAAAATAATAATTCTTTTGAAGAATCTTAAATATAATGATCTTCACTGTGTTTTAGTAAAATGAGTATTTCAACCTGTCATGGGCCCTTTAAGGATTTCCTGTTCGTGTCTCCACAAACCACAAGTCGAGTTTTGTGTTAAAGTGTCTTTATTGGCCCCTGCAGCCAGTGATCCACATAAATTAGTGACACAATTCCACACGTGACACGGTACGAACCAGGGCACCTTTTTCACACACACAACCTTTTTCTGCCCCATTTATTGGGACACAGGCCCTGGAACGTGCGGCCCACAGCGCCCCGTGTGGCGAGGGGGAGGATGTACACGCTGTAACGCTCTGCTCGGAGTTTTCCCGACTTGACGCTGGGACACAGACATTCCAAGGACGACTGGAACGCAGCACGAGCTCATGGAGTGGTGCCGAGCAAATGGAACGCAGCGACTTGTTTATGAATCACACTTTACAAAGATCAGACGTCACACTTCACATAAATGTAGTGAAGATGATCATATTTAATTCCACAAATGTTCTTCTTAAAGTGCGTGTGACAGGTTTTTATGATTTTCTAATTTTGACTTTATTCAGTGCATTAATACTTGTTGTAAATATAAATTGTAGTTTTACACCAATCCAATCACTATTTGTGGAGAAAAGTTGAAAAATCTGTTGAAAATTACAGGAAGTAAACAAACTGATGACATCACACTGGGGAGACAAAGGCCAAGCATAATTTACACAAAAGAAACTACTTTTTTGATCCTTTAAACATTGATTCAACAAAATAAAGGTGTTCACATGTGTTTCTCTTTGTAAAATGAACAAAATCTGTGACATTAGATGAGTTTTGGCCCAGTGTACAGTGTGGTTGCTATGGTGATTTACTAGTGTGATGTCATACTTTACAACCAGGAAGTAAAATTTAAAACCTAAAAGAATCGCTAAACTGCGGTAAAATGTGTAAAGATTTTAGTAAAAATTGAAATATATTTATCTTAACTGCATTTTAGTCAAATGAGTAATTCAACCTGTCATAGGCCCTTTAAAGACACAGATGCATCGGCCCGACGTGTTTAGGCTTCGATCCTTCTCCAGAGGGTTTTGTCTCCAGCGCTGGGGTCACAGCTGCTCCAAATCTTCCTTTAATTCGTCCAACAAAGTTCATCGCGTCTTCTTTAGTTAATTCCACAAAGTGTCACAAAAAACGGCAAATGTATCTCCTGTGTGTCTTTAAGAAGAACATTTTGTGGAATTAACCAAAGAAGAGATGATGAACTTTGTTGGACGAATGATTATATTTAAGATTTAAGCATTTTAATCATTTTATATAACTATTTTCGTAACGTTTTTAATGTCACTTCCTGGTTGGACACGGGCAGCAAATATGACATAGTTAGAGGTAATTCCACAACTGTTACCATAGCAACCAGACTGTAAACAAGGACCAACATCCACACACATGACACAATAGTTATGATTTGACAAATAATAATCCCTGATAACACTTTATTTTGTTGAATGATGCTTTAAACTGTCAGAAAAATGTTTCAGTCGAGTGTGAACTGTCTGTTTATTTTCAACTGTGTGTCACTTTTTGATGACATCACAGAGGGATTCCATTTTAGAACTCAGCGCTACTTCCTGTCATTTTACACTTTTATTTCTCAAAATTTCTTCACAAACTGCAACTTCACCGATGTAAAACTATGATACATATTTAACACAGATGCCCTCCCACCAAACTGAGTCAGAATTAGAGAAAAATGAGAACCTGAAAAATGGACTTCAACAGTGTCTTTTATCGTTCTAATTTAAAGTAAAATCCAATGATAAATGTGTTTCCACTGACACAAAACCACCTGCATTTTTCATATTTTGGGATATTCTGAGCTTAATCCCAGTTTCTCAGCGAAATCACTTCATTTTTGCCTCCATTCCTGAACTTCGAACGCTTTTGTCGACACATTTAAAGAGTCTAAACAACACAAAACCAAACAAGACCTGACTCTGGTTCTGTTCCGTGTTCATTTGTTCTCGTTTGTTCCACAGATTGCGTTTGGAGCAGGTTTGTTCTTCTTCGCGGTTGAGTTCTGCTGGAGACAAAGTGAAGGTCGTGCGGAGCGTTTTATCAGGCGCACGCTCCGATAAAACATGTACATGTGAGTTAGACTTATCTGTTGTGTCTCTGCAGAGGCTTTTACGGACTGTAGTCTTTATCCTCCACAAACCAAAGACAAAAAACCGTTATCGACTTTATTCATAACGTAGTTTAGAAGCGACGAGTGCTGCGATATTAAACACACCAAATAGAACGATTCAGAAAGGTTTAAAATGGAATGAAATGTGAAATAAAAGCTGAAACGATGTCTCAAACTGTGTCAAAGGCGTGTTTAATGTGCAAATGTCTTGGTTCTTCAAACGCAAAGGTCTGATCTGAGGATTATTACAAAATACAAAGCTGTGGTCAAAGAAAGTAAGAATACCTGTCTGGAGGAAACACTGGATTTATCGTTGGAGGTCAGTGTCATTTAAAATTTAGCTCTCACACAGACTTTTATGTGGAAACAATTAAACGTGTCCAATCTGCTCCTGATGTTTGATTCTTCCACTGAATCCACTTCATCCATAGATTTCTCTGACATTGTTTTCTTCAAATGCATTTTTGTTCCTCGAGACATAAAGATCAGCCTAAAGTAGATCCACACAAACTGTACAATCTGGACTCAACCAGATTCTGACACAACGCACAGGATTAAAAAAAAAAAAAGAGGTGAAATTTGAATTCTGTCCATTTTTCATATTTAAATGTCCCAAATATGTGGATTTTTGGCCATTATTACATAAAATTTCCTCATCGATGTAATCCCTCATTCGTCCAGGCGTGTTTCATCGTAGAAAAGGTTTCAGGGGTAGTAGTAGTTGTAGTCATCCGGACGCTGTTCTGGTCCATTGATTTGAAAAAAGAGAGAACCCTTCTCTAAACAGGAATGGGGGCTTAAGATTTAATTTGGCTCAGATTTATGAGCCTCCTAACACCCTGGTCCAGATCAATAGACCAGTCAAATGCTAATGAGGGAGCAACAGCCATCACTAGAACAATAGATCTAAGACTGTCATCACAGATTAGCCACAGGTGAAACTGGGCAGGGCCAGCTATTAACCTAACAAAGACAGGCCATTATCAGGTTCAGAAGACACTAGGCAGAGCAAACTATTTACCAAACAAAACAGGCGTTCAGTGACTCCTCCCTGTGGGCGGGGCTATCAACACTCAGAGTAGCATAAGCCAGAGTTCCCAGACCAGCTCTGATTGACAATGACTTCTGGATAGAAGTTGAAACGTCTCGATCTTTCAAACAGCGTCCGGATGACAACCCCTGACATTTTCAGCATGACATGATGAAAAAGTTGTAATATTTTTTTTTCTTACATTTATGTGAGTAAACTACAGGAGGAGTTTAACATTGATATTTTTTTCCTGTTTGATCTGCAGCGTCTCGTGTAGCATCAATGATCCAACAGAAGGAGGAGTGTGGTTTGATTTATTCCAGGTGCAGACTTTGTCCAGACAGTGATCCTGCTGTGACCTTGTGCCCTTGTGACCTTGTGCCCTTGTGACCTTGTGCCCTTGTGCCCTTGTGCCCTTGTGACCTTGTGACCTTGTGCCCTTGTGCCCTTGTGACCTTGTGCCCTTGTGAACTTGTGGATCCTGCCGTGCCCTTGTGACCTTGTGACCTTGTGACCTTGTGCCCTTGTGCCCTTGTGACCTTGTGCCCTTGTGCCCTTGTGAATCCTACCGTGACCTTGTGCCCTTGTGCCCTTGTGCCCTTGTGACCTTGTGACCTTGTGCCCTTGTGACCTTGTGCCCTTGTGCCCTTGTGACCTTGTGACCTTGTGCCCTTGTGACCTTGTGCCCTTGTGCCCTTGTGCCCTTGTGCCCTTGTGACCTTGTGCCCTTGTGACCTTGTGCCCTTGTGCCCTTGTGCCCTTGTGTCCTTGTGACCTTGTGCCCTTGTGACCTTGTGACCTTGTGCCCTTGTGCCCTTGTGCCCTTGTGACCTTGTGCCCTTGTGCCCTTGTGACCTTGTGCCCTTGTGCCCTTGTGCCCTTGTGACCTTGTGACCTTGTGACCTTGTGCCCTTGTGCCCTTGTGACCTTGTGCCCTTGTGCCCTTGTGACCTTGTGCCCTTGTGCCCTTGTGCCCTTGTGCCCTTGTGCCCTTGTGACCTTGTGCCCTTGTGCCCTTGTGACCTTGTGGATCCTGTGATTGCTCGTCCTGAGGTCACAAAGCTTGGATTTCAGATTTTCACATTTATTTTCCAGCTTTCTGAGTCTCGTGTGTGGCATTTATGAAAGTCACCCCTGGACCTCGATCCCAGGACGGGTCTGGGCTTTTGGAGCGTCGTGTGGGACGGAGGGGGATGAGGGGGGACGAGGGGG
Organism: Rhinogobius similis; assembly: GCA_019453435.1. Lineage (NCBI taxonomy): Eukaryota > Metazoa > Chordata > Actinopteri > Gobiiformes > Gobiidae > Rhinogobius > Rhinogobius similis. Next base: position 2,190,327 of record CM033628.1, on the reverse strand, counting down.
ACAGAGGGGGACGGAGGGGGACGAGGGGGATGAGGGGGATGAGGGGGACGGAGGGGGACGGAGGGGGACGGAGGGGGACGAGGGGGACGAGGGAGACAGAGGGGGATGAGGGGACGGAGGGGGACGAGGGAGACAGAGGGAGGCAGAGGGGGACGGGGGGGCTCAGACGGGGAACACAGCTGCGCTCAGTGGGACATGAGACCTTTGACAGCAGCTGGAGCTCTGGGACAAACGAGACTCACACGAAGAGGACGCCACACTGGAGGTCTGAGAGTCACAGAGGACAGAGTCACAGAGGACAGAGTCACAGAGGACAGAGGACAGAGTCACAGAGGACAGAGTCACAGAGGACAGAGGACAGAGTCACAGAGGACAGAGTCACAGAGGACAGAGTCACAGAGTCACAGAGGACAGAGTCACAGAGGACAGAGTCACAGAGGACAGAGTCACAGAGGACAGAGTCACAGAGTCACAGAGTCACAGAGTCACAGAGGACAGAGGACAGAGTCACAGAGTCACAGAGTCACAGAGGACAGAGGACAGAGAGTCACAGAGGACAGAGTCACAGAGTCACAGAGTCACAGAGGACAGAGTCACAGAGTCACAGAGTCACAGAGGACAGAGTCACAGAGGACAGAGTCACAGAGGACAGAGTCACAGAGTCACAGAGGACAGAGTCACAGAGGACAGAGTCACAGAGTCACAGAGTCACAGAGGACAGAGTCACAGAGGACAGAGTCACAGAGGACAGAGTCACAGAGTCACAGAGGACAGAGAGGACAGAGTCACAGAGGACAGAGTCACAGAGGACAGAGTCACAGAGGACAGAGGACAGAGTCACAGAGGACAGAGTCACAGAGTCACAGAGTCACAGAGGACAGAGTCACAGAGGACAGAGTCACAGAGTCACAGAGGACAGAGTCACAGAGGACAGAGTTACAGAGTCACAGAGTCACAGAGGACAGAGTCACAGAGGACACAGAGTCACAGAGGACACAGAGGACAGAGTCACAGAGGACAGAGTCACAGAGTCACAGAGGACAGAGGACAGAGTCACAGAGGACACAGAGGACAGAGTCACAGAGTCACAGAGGACACAGAGGACAGAGTTACAGAGTCACAGAGGACAGAGTCACAGAGTCACAGAGTCACAGAGTCACAGAGTCACAGAGGACACAGAGGACACAGAGGACAGAGTCACAGAGGACAGAGTCACAGAGGACAGAGTCACAGAGTCACAGAGTCACAGAGGACAGAGTCACAGAGGACAGAGTCACAGAGTCACAGAGTCACAGAGTCACAGAGTCACAGAGTCACAGAGTCACAGAGGACAGAGTCACAGAGGACAGAGTCACAGAGTCACAGAGGACAGAGTCACAGAGGACAGAGTCACAGAGTCACAGAGGACAGAGTCACAGAGGACAGAGTCACAGAGTCACAGAGGACAGAGTCACAGAGGACAGAGTCACAGAGTCACAGAGGACAGAGTCACAGAGGACAGAGTCACAGAGTCACAGAGGACAGAGTCACAGAGGACAGAGGACAGAGTCACAGAGTCACAGAGGACAGAGTCACAGAGTCACAGAGGACAGAGTCACAGAGGACAGAGTCACAGAGTCACAGAGGACAGAGTCACAGAGGACAGAGTCACAGAGTCACAGAGGACAGAGTCACAGAGGACAGAGTCACAGAGTCACAGAGTCACAGAGGACAGAGTCACAGAGGACAGAGTCACAGAGTCACAGAGGACAGAGTCACAGAGTCACAGAGGACAGAGGACAGAGTCACAGAGGACAGAGTCACAGAGTCACAGAGGACACAGAGGACACAGAGGACAGAGTCACAGAGGACAGAGTCACAGAGGACAGAGGAGTAGAAGAGTCTCACTGATGGTTCACACCTTCAGCTGAACCTACGACCTCAGTTCATCTGAGAATCAGGCTCTGACACTGTTAGCTGTTAGCGGAGTCTAGCGCCACATGCTAATGGTGTTTTCACGTTTGTAAATGCCGTTACTTTATGGAGCGTTTGTGTTTGTATTTTTTACAGATCGATCGTCCAAGATATCAAACATGTTTGATATGAATCGTAGCTGGTCTTTGGTCGTGAGACGGTTGAGTTTAGTCTTTGTCCTCGTCTCACTCTGAGACACGAGACACGACTGTGAGCCACGACTCTCGATTCTTCTACACCACAAATGTGATGTGCCTCTCAGGGTCCAGACCAGGACCAGGGCCTCTCAGGGTCCAGACCAGGACCAGGGCCTCTCAGGGTCCAGACCAGGACCAGGGCCTCTCAGGGTCCAGACCAGGACCTCCCAGGGTCCAGACCCAGACTCTCTCTCACTTTGGATCCCAGAAATGGTCCGGACAGGGACTTAAGACTCGCTGTTGGACCAAACCCTCCAAACAGAGCCAGTGTAAACACGGCTGATGTAACGTCTGGTGGAATGTTTGGCCTGGAATGTTCCACAGTGTGACTTTAAAGTGATCCACATTGAGCTGTTGTTCTCATGTGACTGTCCTGAGGCTGGACCTTCTGCTCCTGAGAATCTTCTGCAGACTCTGTCCTCAGAACACTCTGTCTCAGAGTTCTAAATCTGGACTTTCTGGACGTACTAACAGGAGATAAAGTATGTTGTATATTTTTGTGTTGAGGGCCGGATCATGTCCCGTGGAGGGCCTGATTTGACCCGCGGGCCTTGGGTTGACCTGTTGGTGTGGATTCAGCACAAACAGTTTAAGTCTTCAGTAAATACTTTTCATTCATTGAGACACTCTTGACAGTGTTTCCTTCTGTCTGACACAAACGAGCGTCTGTAATCCTCGTGTGTCACTCACAAACAGGATGTGTGTCTGAACCAAACACTGAGGGTGTGTGTGTGTGTGTGTGTACAGTGTGTGTGTGAGAGAGAGAGAGTGTGTGTGTGTGTGTGTGTGTGTGTGTGTGTGTGTGTGTGTGAGAGAGAGAGTGAGTGTGTGAGAGAGAGAGTGTGTGTGTGTGAGTGTGTGTGAGAGAGAGTGTGTGTGTGTGTGAGAGAGAGAGAGAGAGAGAGAGAGAGAGTGTGTGTGTGTGTGTGAGAGAGAGAGAGAGAGAGAGAGAGAGAGTGTGTGTGTGTGTGTGTGAGAGAGAGAGAGAGAGAGTGTGTGTGTGAGAGAGAGAGAGAGAGAGAGAGAGTGTGTGTGTGAGAGAGAGAGAGAGAGTGTGTGTGTGAGAGAGAGAGAGAGAGTGTGTGTGAGAGAGAGAGAGAGTGTGTGTGTGAGAGAGAGAGAGAGAGTGTGTGTGTGTGTGTGTGTGAGAGAGTGTGTGTGTGAGAGAGAGTGTGTGTGTGTGTGTGTGTTTTTTCATTTTCGACTTAAGATCATTTTACTTACCAAACTGACAAATTCATTTTCTTTATTTTAAGCTAAACTGTCACATGATCATCAGAAATACCTTGAAACAAATGAAATATTCAACAACTACAGCTCATCGAGTCAAATCGACTGAAATCCAGATAAAAAGTCTAGATTTACATGTTTTGTTGTGCAGTGATTATTAAAGCCTTTCTCCTGCTGCTGAAAGTACAATCCAAAGGTATCCATCCTTTGTTTCCATTGCAGGGGGTTTATGTTTTCTATTGTTTCAAGGCTCAAGTGGGAGAAGAATCTGCTTCCAAGTCACAAAATTCAAAAATATCAATCAAATATCTGACTTTTCTGCATGAAGCTGTTACAGCTTTGGATTCAAATGTTCTTTAGAAAGTCTTTCCAGGGGATTTTTGAGGAATAAAAACAATACAAGATCAGTTGAACACCTTCTGTGGAACATTCCAGGCTAAACATCATCTCCATGGAGACAGGCGGCTGTTACATAGTGCAGCTTTAACTCCAAACTAACACTTCACCAGGATTAGACTAAATCAAATCCTTTAATCTTGGCCTTGTCTCCATGGAGATACAGACACTGTTTCACTTTGGAACTTTTCCCGGCGAAGTCAGGTAAAGGTTCACTTTATTGACCTCTGCATTTGACCCATTCATCAACACCACTGTTTAGCTCCTGGGACCAGGTCCAGGTCCAGGTCCAGGTCCAGGTCCAGGTCCAGGTCCAGGTCCAGGTCCAGGTCCAGGTCCAGGTCCAGGACTTTATTTATTTGTTTATTTGTTCAGGACGTGTTAATGAAGATGCAAAGCCGGAGCTCACCCCGGGCTGTTTTCACTCTCACAAACACAAACACTTTCACTGCACTTGTTCAGTGTTTGAAGAAAACCGACTCAGACACGAGGAGAACAAGCAAACTCCACACAGACAGGCCCCACGTCACCTGAAAGTCCAGCCTTTATGTGACGCACCACACCACCTTTAACTGGACCCATCTCCAGGTCTCAGTCTAGACTTGGTCAGGACTTCAGCTGGTCCAGATCCTGGTCTCGGTCAAGACTTTAGTTGGTCCAGATCCTGGTCTCGGTCAGGACTTGGTCAGGACTTTAGTTGGTCCAGATCCTGGTCTCGGTCAGGACTTTAGTTGGTCCAGATCCTGGTCTCGGTCAGGACTTTAGTTGGTCCAGATCCTGGTCTCGGTCAGGACTTTAGCTGGTCCAGATCCTGGTCTCGGTCAGGACTTTAGCTGGTCCAGATCCTGGTCTTGGACAGGACTTTAGTTGGTCCAGGTCCTGGTCTCGGTCAGGACTTTAGTTGGTCCAGATCCTGGTCTTGGTCAAGACTTTAGTTGGTCCAGATCCTGGTCTCGGTCAGGACTTGGTCAGGACTTCAGCTGGTCCAGATCCTGGTCTCGGTCAGGACTTGGTCAGGACTTTAGTTGGTCCAGATCCTGGTCTCGGTCAGGACTTTAGTTGGTCCAGATCCTGGTCTCGGTCAGGACTTGGTCAGGACTTTAGTTGGTCCAGATCCTGGTCTCGGTCAGGACTTTAGTTGGTCCAGATCCTGGTCTCGGTCAGGACTTGGTCAGGACTTTAGTTGGTCCAGATCCTGGTCTCGGTCAGGACTTCAGCTGGTCCAGATCCTGGTCTCGGTCAGGACTTGGTCAGGACTTTAGTTGGTCCAGATCCTGGTCTCGGTCAGGACTTGGTGCATGTTTTAGTCGATGGACACAAATACTGTAAACGTTGCTCAGAAAAGTCGTGAAAGTGCTAACCACTCTGCCACCAGGACACAACAACAACAGGAAGAGAAGAAGAAGAAGAAGAAGAAGAAGAAGAAGAAGAAGAAGAAGAAGAAGAAGAAGAAGAAGAAGAAGAAGAAGAAGAAGAAGAAGAAGAAGAAGTGCCTGTTTGTTCACTTATTGTGTTTAAAAATGTAAAATATCAGATCATATAGAAATCTATTTGACAGACTCTTTTCTCCTAACAGTGCACAGAATGAAGTCGTCTGCAGCTGATCAAACACAAACACAGTCCTTCAGAGAGAGATTACAAAGGATCATGGGAAATCCTGTGGTTTGAACGAGGCGGTTATTGATGCGACGTTTGACGTTTCCAGTCCATTAAGTTTAAATCCTTAGATTGACACAAACATCGTTCTCACAAATCTCCATCAGTCGTAGAGTTTTGACATTTGATTTATTTCTCGTACCTTTGGAAACAGCCCCGCCCCGTTTGCTTCACCTGCCCCTCCCTCTGCGTGTGCTCCCCGTGGCCCCTCCCTCTGTGTGTTTTCCCCGTGGCTCCTCCCTCTGCGTGTTCTCCCCGTGGCTCCTCCCTCTGCGTGTTCTCCCCGTGGCCCCTCCCTCTGTGTGTTTTCCCCGTGGCTCCTCCCTCTGCGTGTTCTCCCCGTGGCTCCTCCCTCTGCGTGTTCTCCCCGTGGCCCCTCCCTCTGCGTGTTCTCTCCGTGGCCCCTCCCTCTGCGTGTTCTCTCCGTGGCCCCTCCCTCTTCGTGTTCTCCCCGTGGCCCCTCCCCCTTATTTGGTGTATTGATACCTGTTGTAAATATAAATTATAGTTTTCCACCAATCAGGAGCTGTTTGTGGAGAAAAGTTGAAAAATCCGTAGAAAGTTACAGGATGTAAACAAACTGATGACATCACACTGGGGAGACAAAGGTTATGCATAATTTACACAAAATAAACACAGGGGGCATGTCTTATCCAGTTCATTTAATACGTCCATGGTTAGAACCATGGATGTATCTGTGTCCCAGATTGATTAGTGGTCGTGTGAGGTACTGCAGCCTCTTGGAACCAGCCTTTTTCTATCATTGCACATTATAATCACAGACAGGACTGAATTATTATCAGTATTTAAATAAAATAGAAGGAAATGTTCTTTTCTACCGTTTCTAAAATCACAGAAATTACCGTTTTTATATGAAGTGACGTCACACAAACATGTGTGAGTCACATGAACGAGCGTCGGACGATACAAACAGAAGCTCGTGGAAAAGGCTCGACTAGAGACACCTGTAAGTTGTATTTTATTTCATTTCAGACGCTTCACGTGTGTCTAACATGAAGAACACAATTACAATCACACAAGCTAACGCTAACACAAAGACCTGCAGCTGCTGGTCGTTCACGTCACTCAAAGCATCATGGGGGATTGTGGTCACGTGGTGCCCTAAAGCAAAGATGGCCGCCTCCGTATCAGGAAGTAAATGCGGAAGTAAGAAATTTTTTGGGGTCATGCACCAATGAGCTCAGACCACAGGGAGGAACAGGGCGCCATTTTGGATTCATCTTCCAGGTTTTATTATAGTTCTATGGTTAGAACTCAGCTCTATTTCCTGTCATTTTAGACTTTCATTCATCAAAATTTCTTCTGGAACTGCAACTTTAAAAATGTAAAACTATGATAAATATTTACCACAGGTGCCCTCCCATCAAATTAAGCCATAATTTGAATAAAATGAGAGCCTTCATACAGACTTTAAGGGCATAACCCGCAGTTTTTCAGCCCAAAAAATCCATGCAACACTTAAAAGTCTGCATAATGTTTGATAACTTAGTGGTTTATAAAGTTTCAGAGACAGATTTTAGAATACAATGATAGGTCTTATGCTCACTACTGACCACAGGCTGATGAGCTTTGAGCTTTCATACATTTTATATTTTTCGATCGGTCTCTGGTGAGCTCCATGGAGGAAGTACAATCACACACAAACCATTTCATGTCCCCAAATATAAAAAAGAGCCAGTGTCTCTCAGGAGAGTCGTCTTCAGGTCTCTGTTGGTAAATGTTGCAGCTGGTTTTCCGCTCAGAGACAGCAGGGGGCGACGACGGGGGCTTCAAACGCCCGAAAATACATTTACAACCAACACATGGACTTATGAAGACTTTAGTTTAGTTTAGTTTAGTTTAGTTTAGTCTTTATTTGAAGGGACAATGTACAGACACATTAAGCTCATAAAAAACAGAGATGTTCCTCACCAGATTATAGCTAAATAGCTAGTTTCCATCTGCAGTCCCTGATTTACAAGAATAAATAGTACAAACAACAAAAGATTAGTAAGATCAATCACAAATTCCACTCTGACTCAAGCGCTCTCACAGCATCACACATGAACAGAACAAAGTATTGTCTTATAGAATATACATGACCTACCTAATTACCTTTCACTATTAAATCAGTCCATTAATTTTAATAAAGTCAAAATGTTTATCAGTTCTTCTTTAACACTGGATTTTACTGCATTTATTGCACATTTAAAGCACATTATGACATACACTGAGCATTTTGGATGAAGGAAAAAGGTTTTGGTTTTACTGAACAAATCCTCAGAAATGTTGAGCAAACAATACTTTTGACTTTTATTCACAGATATATTACACACTTTGACAGTAATTATACTTTTGTGAAGCTCAAATACACTTTTCAGTCTGGAAAATAATATGTGTCCATCATTTGTTACAGAAAAACTGTCTAAATGCCATTTGTGCTGCTGTCTGTGGTGGACTTCAGTCTGAATCTGTGACACAGGGTCCAGCTCTCACGTCCGGCCCTCGCTCTGCGCTCGGCCGCTACAGACGCCTTTGACAAAAGCCCCGGCAGAACAAACAGTCTTTGCTTGTCCAAACCGGCGCCGCGTCAGGCCCGGACCTCCTGTAATCTGCCCCTGTCTGGCTCCGGACGCCTCGGCGCTCCGGCACAAAACCCACGGACCATCGCTGGCCGTCGCTGAACACACGGCACTAACGTGAGAAGACGGGCGCGGCCTCGGAGCTGAACGGGACACCAGCGCTCGGGTCAGATGTCTTTATCAGATCAGATAAGACAAGCTTCATTTGGCCCACAATGGGGACATTCCAGTGTTGCAACGCACAGTTCAAGAACAGCAGGAAAGTGGAAACATGTTAAAAAACAAGATGAATCACTTTGAACTTAAATCTTAACTTCTACCATAACGTGCAGGAAAATAGACCCCTCTCATGTACAGGAGCTGTGCAGACTCATGTGCAGCCTGTGGACAGAAGAAACACCATCGAAATAACACTTAATGGAGCTCAATGGGATCGTTTACTGATGACGTCACACACTGAGTATTTTCTCTTCTGGGTCATTTGCTTCTGTCGCTGATTGTAAACCGTTTTTTTCATGTAAAAAAGTCAAATCTGTGTTGTCGCACAGCCCCGCCCCCTCGCACAGCCCCACCCCCTCGCACAGCCCCGCCCCTCACACAGCCCCGCCCCCTCACACAGCCCCGCCCCTCGCACAGCCCCACCCCCTCGCACAGCCCCACCCCCTCGCACAGCCCCGCCCCCTCACACAGCCCTGCCCTCTCACACAGCCCCTCTCTGTTCAAACAGACGTTTAATGTCAGATAAACTCACTTAAAGGTCCCATATCCTGCTCTTTTCCCCTTCACACAGTCTATTCTCAGGGCTTTGTTGATACATTTTCTCGTTGTGTAATATCCATAACATAACAGTTTACAAAAAACACCCATTTCTTGGACTGGCCCCCCTCCTGCAAAAGCAAACGGCTCACTCTGAGATCTGACCCCCCCGAACAGAGAGCAGGCTGCCTCCCCCGCCCAACCCGTGCCTCCCCTGTAGTGGAGATGGTGCATGCGCCGTGTGCTCCGGTAAACAGCGATACACAAACACTGAATAAACATTTTCTGGTCCTGACGGTGCGTCGTGCTGAGTCCTACGTCCTGGATCTGACCTGGAGTTTGACGTGCTCCAGGGCCTCAACCACGGACGTGCCGTTTGGTAAATAACAAGCTAACTCTTCTATCTGTCGTATCCATCGTGTAATTACTGTGTAGCATTAGCATTAGCTGTTTTTATTCTTCCTGGAGGCGTGGCTTAAACACCGCGTCATCTTAGTGAGGAGCCCCCGTCTGCTGCTCAGCCGAGGGGGACGGAAAAGACAGTTCTGTACTGGGGAGAGCTCTGATTATGAGGCGTATGCAGGTTGTGACCGCCAGGGGGCATCGGTAGGGATCCACACGAAGAGATGAACCAGGATTTTTAGATTTTGTATTTATTGAAATTTGGTGATTGCATGTGGGTCTGGGTGGGTGTGTGGGGTGTGTGTGTGTGTGGTCCTGTAACATAAACAAAATGGGAATATATATTACAAACACTTCTAAATACAACAAGGATAACGCAAAGACACACAAGAACGGCTCCGTCATCGCTAATGCAGCTAGCGCTTAGCTCGAGGCATTTAGCAGTGAACACACACAAACAATACACAATTAAATGGCCTTAAGTTAAACTTAACATTTTCTACAATGGCGTGCAAGCTGTGTGCCTAAATGTGGAGTGTGTGCTTAATCCAACCACTACTCACTTTTTGTTACGCACACACTGAGAGCCACGAGGTCTGCACGACGCGCTTACAACTACTGAACCTTAGCAAACACGTAGCGCTGTCAACCAAACGTAACTAGGCCAACTTATAATTGGCTACTCTGCCTGTCAATCAAACCCGGGAGCAAGTCCTTCGTCACAGCCGCCCCCAAATTTGTCCAGCAAATTTGACAGCTAAGAATGACATGCTACATCAGAGTCAGTTTTGGGGATGGCAGGCAGAGCTACTAGACGTGCAACAGGTCTTGTGTAGGTCTTGTCCTTCACCCGGACTTCAGCAGCCCGAACCCGTCCATCCTTTCCAGGCAGAACGTTGGTGACCAGACCGACTGGCCACAGGGCTCTCGGCAACTGAGGATCCACCACCATCACAGCTGTCCCGAGTTGTAGCTGTGCTGGGTCCTTGTGCCATTTTGAACGGGTCTGGAGGGTCGGAAGGTAGCACCTGATAAAGTGAGCCCAGAACTGGTCCGCTAACACTTGACTGTGCCTCCAGCGACGGCGGCTTAAGGGCTCGGCATCCTCGTAAACAGCCTGCGGCAGAGAGGGGTCAAGCCGCCCCATGAGGAGCAAATTAGGGGTCACAGGGTCGGGGTCTGCTACATCCGTAGAACATAACCCAGGGGCTTGGAATTCAAAATCCCTTCCACCTCTGTCAGTACAGTCCTCAGGACTTCTTCTGGAACAGACTGAGGCTGAATGGTGGCATAAAGTGCGGCTTTGACCGATCTCACCTCCCTTTCCCATACCCCCCCAAAATGTGGGGCACTTGGCGGATTAAACGTGAATTGGATCTGGTACTTGGCCAAATGATCACGGAGTGCAGGCTGTAGGACTTCAAAGGCCTCTCTGAGATCCCGCTCTCCTCCTTTGAAGTTCGTCCCCTGATCAGACAAGAGCTCTGCTGGCTTGCCTCTTCTAGCGATAAATCTCCGGAGAGCCATGAGAAAGGAGTCGTGGTCTAAACTGGAGAGAATATCTAAGTGTACAGCTCGTGTTGTCAAGCACTTAAATATAATGCCCCATCTTTTCTCCTGCCGACGGCCAACCTTAACTGTGAAGGGCCCAAAACAGTCCATGCCAGTGGAGAAGAAGGGCGGTTTTAGCAGTCTCAACCTCGCCTCCGGCAAATCTGACATTTTGGGCACAGTCGGTGCCAATAGCTCTGGCTCCACTGAGGCCACTCCAGTCATCAACAGGTTGTGGAGGTGTGAGAGACGTCATCCTGGCAATCCTCTCTACTGATCTCTCCACGTTAGGGTAGGGTTGCTGCGGGTGCTCGTATGCATCATGCATTTGTTGCTGTGCAGGGAAGGACACATAGTCCTGCATCCAAGCCGGTGGTCTTCTCTCTCGACGTGGCCGAGCACCTGCATCGTGCAGCGGGCGACTTTGGTCTGAATACATCTCTATCTATCCCACGGTGGCCACACTTGCTCCCGGGTTTCGGCACCAATTTGTACTGGGGAGAGCTCTGATTATGAGGCGTATGCAGGTTGTGACCGCCAGGGGGCATCGGTAGGGATCCACACGAAGAGATGAACCAGGATTTTTAGATTTTGTATTTATTGAAATTTGGTGATTGCATGTGGGTCTGGGTGGGTGTGTGGGGTGTGTGTGTGTGTGGTCCTGTAACATAAACAAAATGGGAATATATATTACAAACACTTCTAAATACAACAAGGATAACGCAAAGACACACAAGAACGGCTCCGTCATCGCTAATGCAGCTAGCGCTTAGCTCGAGGCATTTAGCAGTGAACACACACAAACAATACACAATTAAATGGCCTTAAGTTAAACTTAACATTTTCTACAATGGCGTGCAAGCTGTGTGCCTAAATGTGGAGTGTGTGCTTAATCCAACCACTACTCACTTTTTGTTACGCACACACTGAGAGCCACGAGGTCTGCACGACGCGCTTACAACTACTGAACCTTAGCAAACACGTAGCGCTGTCAACCAAACGTAACTAGGCCAACTTATAATTGGCTACTCTGCCTGTCAATCAAACCCGGGAGCAAGTCCTTCGTCACAAGTTCTCTAGTGAAAGCATGAGGGAATCAATCAAAAAACCACTTTGGGCACAACATACGAGGCCCAGATAGCACTGGAGGAAGGTTAGAACCTCTGAAAAGTCCATTTTGCATGTTATGGGACCTTTAAAGTGCTCATTCATGCATACGATTCTTTTTTCTGACGTCAAAAAGACAAATCGCTTCATCTACAAATATATTTATTAACTTTTTACTGAGAAACAGTGAGTGATCGGCTCAGAGTGTACGTTAGATCAACAAATTTCTGGTTCAGTCGTTCCTGGAGTTTTGGACAAAATCATTGAGTCAGAATCATAACGTGACTGATCATAATAAAACAAAGCTCAGAAGTGTTGAGTTCTTGTTCTTAAATATGTTTAAAACCAATAACCTCGAGCCTCACATACTGCCCCAATAATGTGCAAATGTTTTACACAACTCGTGTTATTTTAATCTTGACTCCTTTGGAAAAGAGTTTCATATGGTCTTTGTAGAGACTTTAAAATGTCCAGTTTGATTTAAAAGATTCACAAATGTGGATGTCATTGACTAATTTACCATTTTGGAGTGTCCTGAGCAACTTCTGCCCCAAAAAACAATTTTAAATAACCAGAGACACAGATAGGGCAAAAAAGGATTTTCTTCTTAACTGTAACTTTTCTGACCAGTGCGATTGTGATTAGATTTAGATTTATGTTTTAATAATAGGATTCTGTTCAAATTCACATTTTAAACACAATTTTCTCTCTTTTTGTCACATTTTTGTCACGTTCACTTGTGTTTGTCATATCTTGTCAAGTCTTTGTCACTTTTTAGTCACGTTTATGTCACTTTTAATCGTGTTTTTGATGCATCGAGTCTGGCTTTGTTGTTTGTTGGTGCGTTTTTGTCGCTTTTGAACTCATTTTTATCAGTTTTGGTTGTGTTTTTGTGACTTGTTTCAGAACATGTTTGCACAAATCCAACTGTTTTAGCAGTTTTTATTCAAATCAAAGCCATTTTGTTGTTTGTGGAAGAAATTACTTCAGTCTTTGTGATTTGCTAATTACATCCATTAAAATTGCGATTTTGTGCGGATTGTGTTTAATTGTGCAGCTCTGGCCTTTAAGAGGTAAATAAAGTCATCTGCTCAGAGGCTTCAGAGGCTAAACATCAGGAGAGAAAGTGTGTTTGAACAGACAGCTGCATTAAAGACACAAACAGTCGATCACCAGAACAACATTTCAAACAGCAGATTGTCTCAGGACCAGCTCACAAAACCATCTTTATCACCCAGACCTCGGCACAGACATTATTTACCATAAGTTTTTTCCTAAATAAATCTGATTTGGTGATGTTTTAGTAGAAGATGGAGCGCCGTAAACCCATAAAGTGTCCTCAAAAACTCAAAAAAGGATGAAAAACACTGTGTAAAATGTCCTTATTCTGAGATTCTGGATCACTTCAGCGGCTCAGATTTCAGACTTCTCTCAGACTAATTCCTGGTTTGATAAATTGTCTTGCAAATATAATAACAATAGCATATCTGTCGGCGCGGAGGAATGTGCCGGTTAGGCGTGTGCGGTGCAGGAGATCAGATCAGATGACCAAAACGTCTCAAACCCAAGCTTTGTTTGTGACAGAAAAGACTGGGATTGTTCTGATCCTGTGATTCACCTCCAGCTCCTGAACATGACCCTTCTCTGTCTCTAAGCGCCGCAAACCCTCACGCTGCACTTTCTCTCACGGAAAAGCAAGTTTAGAGTGGGATAATAATATTGTTAAGGATTTGGGGTCTTTTTGGTCAGTTTTCTCTCTCAACATATGGACTTTCAGGTGGAAACAACAAACCAATCTGCTCCTGAAGATGTTTGATTCTTCCATTGAATCCACTTCATCCATAGATTTCTCTGGGACACTGTTTTCTCCAAATGCATTTTTGTCCCTCGAGACATAAATATGAGCCTTACAGTAGATCCTACATCAAACTGTACAATCTGGACTCAACAAGATTCTGACACAACGGACACAACGCAACTAAAATCAACAAAAACACAACTAAAAGTGACAAAACGCAACAAAACACAACATTATCATGACTTAAAGCGACTAAAATACGACTAAAAGCAATAAAAACGTGGCTAAATGTGACATAAATTAAACTAAAACATTTTTATATCATTTTTTGTTTCTGATTTAATTGTATTTTGGCAGGGTTAATGTAATAAATAATAACAAAAAAAATAGTTTTTATTTCTGACCACCTCGAATCAATACTGCCCCCTGCGCCTCACGCACTGCACACTAGTTTTTCCTTTATCTACTGGCAGGGCGGCAGTAGCGCAGTAGGTAGAGTGGGCGCCTTCTGATCCGAAGGTCGGTGGTTCGAATCCCACTCCAGACATGGAGTAGTTGAGTGGTCAGATCCTCTGACCCGCAGGTTGGTGCTGCGATTTCAGCTCCTTCAGATGAATAATGCCGTTGTGTCCTTGGGCAGGACACTTAACCCACCTGGCCCCCAGTGTCTGCGTACACTGGTGTATGAATGTGTGAGTGGATGGGTGACTGGTTCCTTGATGTAAAGCGCTTTGAGTGCCTTAAAAAAGGTAGAAAAGCGCTATATAAATGTGACCATTTACCATTTACAGCAAAGAAATACTATAAATAAATAAATTTAATTTTATTGTACTGCACTGTGAAGAACTCTGAAGAATGTTTAAAGATCGTTTTTTAAAATAAATCCGTTGGTTAGATTTATTTATGCAGTCTGTATTCGTATTTAGAAACAGAAATTCCGATTATTTTGGTTTTCTTTTGTTTGACCTTCGGCACCTCCCGTAGACAGGCTGCCATCTCCATGGTGACCACACAAACTGTCCGCGCGCGTGTTACTTCGCACTTTTATCGGCAAAAAACAGGAAAACAACGCTTTAAAGCTTAAAGAAACAACACGAAGCTTTATCTGACGCATCGAGGCAAACATTTTAAACGTTTACGACGCTTTTGTGAACGTAATGGGCGCAAAGAAAGTGAATTTTGCACAAACGGAATCGAGTTGAAACCATGACCGAGGCGGAGGGCTCAGACGCAGCGCCGCACTTTGACGAGGATTCCGACCAAATGGAGTCGATTTCTGATGAAGAGGTAGGTTTTTGAGAGCTAGAATGCTAATAAAACCTTAAAATTACACATGTCACGTTTAGGTGGTTCTGCGTAGTCGAATGTTTTAGGTTTATTGGCTGTTTTGGTCGTTTTATAGAGAGTTTAAACTAAAAAGCTGTGTCAGAAACGGAGGCAAAATGACGTAAAACGCAATAAGTTAAGGTTAGCAAATGAGCGATTTGAATGTCAGTTTGTTTGCTTTTTTATTACAAAAGATTAGTATTTTCAGCCTCAAAATTGTATCTAAGCTTCACAAAAGTATAATTTAAGATAAAGTGTGTAATATATCTGTAGATAAAGGAAAAACTATTGTGGGCTCAACATTTCTGTGAGTATTTGTCCAGTAAAATAATAAAAATAAGACAAAAAAGCTAAGTGTCTGTCATAATGTGCATTAAATGTTTGGTAAATGCTGTAAAACCCAGGGTTCTGCGGCTGCTCTGAGGCTTTTACACTAAACAGCTGCAGGTTCATATTGTGGTCGTAGCTGCCATGTCCACCCCCTACCACTGTGGGGCGGTGTGGTTCAGCCGGGACGGTACCTCCCACTGTTTAAGTCCGCTCATTAGGAGCATCTGGTGTAGAGGGGGGGTCTGTCCTAATGTCCCGCTCACTCTCTAACCCTCATCACTCACAGTCCTGTCCTGTTCAGTGATTAAACACTGCCCTCTCCTGGAGCGAGTCGGACTCAGCTCATACTTTTTCTTTGCTGCGTCTGGAAGAAAAAAAGTCTGCAAAAATGGATTTCTGTAATGAATGTGGGTCAAATGCTCCTGACATTTATGGACTAATAATCATCAGACATGTTTTATTGACCATGGATTGCAGACTGGATTATTCAACTTTTTTCCAGAGATTTGTGATCTATTCACAGCTCAAGCTAAGGTTAGCGGCTAACGCTAGCACCTGCAGCTAACGGTTTGTTTAAAGCAGTGATTCTTAACCATAGGGCCGGGGCCCAAAGTAGTGCTGCGAGCACCTCCTTGAGGGCCGCACGATCACTAAAATATAATACATTTAATATGAGATTGGGCCTCAAGTTACTTTATACAGGAAAAGTCGGGCCTCAAGGTAAAAAAGGTTAAGAACCCCTGTTATAGAGTGTTTTGTTCATGATCTCGACTCAACAGTTTGTTTAAACAGCTCTTTCTGCTTCATTCAGTTCACTGTAGTTTTTCCGACTCGTGCAATGCATTGTGGTCCATATTGACCTCTAGTGACCAGCGCTGGACACTACTTTTTAAGTTGCATTTTGGGAAATTTTCAGTGCACTAGTTTTTCACCTGCTGGACATTCGGACAGCACTAAACATGGTGTGACCCCTGTACAGCGCCCTCTAGAGGAGCAGTGTGGACACGAGGACACGCCCCTTTATGGAATGTTGGCAAATAAAGGAGATTGTCAATTATAATGAAGTATTTGGACTTTTTAACCAGGACCATGTGTCAGACACACTTTGAGTGAGCTCAGGGGTCCAGGTCCAGGACCGTGGGCCACATCAGAGGTTACATCACAGTTTCAGGGTTTATGAGGAGC
This sequence comes from Rhinogobius similis, assembly GCA_019453435.1. Lineage (NCBI taxonomy): Eukaryota > Metazoa > Chordata > Actinopteri > Gobiiformes > Gobiidae > Rhinogobius > Rhinogobius similis. The sequence goes on along the minus strand of CM033628.1, from coordinate 2,173,858 downwards.
ATTAAAAAGCATCAAAAGTCATTATTTGAGCAAGAATAAGGCCTTATAATGCATTAAAAAGCATTCTATTTAATTCCCACAGGCATTAAACTTAACAATTTTGAAAACAGCTTTACCCATCAGAATGTAATAAAAGTTAGACCAAATAATAACCGCAGTCGGTGTCAGCCGTGTGTCCAGCTTTGATCAAATCATTAAAAAAGTAAAAGCGAGCCTTCAGAACACAAATGTGCCTGGTTTAACTTTCATGTAAATGAGCTTTTTGAACATTATAAAGTCGTTTATTATATTCTGTACATTCTGCTGCTCAATGGAGCGGTCAGAGGCCAGTGGTTTGACATGAGAAAAGTGTAAACAAAAGTCTTGTTTTGGTGTTAAAATGTTGAATTGTGGCTTTAAAAAGTATTACATTTGAACCCTGTAGTTTCTCCAGTGAATCATTATGTTCCACTTCACTTTTGGAAACAGAATCTGCACCAAACACTGTCCAGCTGTGCATTCTGTATTCTGTCTATTTAATTTCATTGAATGTCTTTCTTTTCTTTTCTTTTCTTTTCTTTTCTTTTCTTTTCTTTTCTTTTCTTTTTTCATTTGTATTTGCAGAGTCTCTTCTCTGTCGCTAAGCTCTCGCCCGCGCTGTCACAGATCAAGTGTTCAGAGTCAAAGCAAATAGAGACTGTGCGTGTCCCTCGTGTAAATAACGCCAATAAGTCAGATCCAAATACAGATAATTTAGGTGTCAGACCAAATAACTTAATACAAATAATCCCTACACATGATACAAATAAACTAATAAATAAGCATGTAAAATGTGGATTGCTAAACATTAGGTCAATTTCCTCCAAATCACTTTTAGTTAATGAATTAATTAACGATTATAATATTGATCTTTTAGCTTTAACTGAAACTTGGCTTCAACAAGATGATTATGTCAGATTAAATGAGGCCACCCCACAGAGTCATGTTAACTTTCAAGCTGCCAGGAGCTCAGGCCGGGGAGGTGGGGTGGCAGTAATCTCACATTCTAGTTTACTCCTGAGTCCTAAAATTAACAAAATTAATAATGAGTCTTGCTCATTTGAAAGCCTTATCCTATCAATCACCTGCCCAAACTGGAGAAACCAAAAAGCTGTTCTGTTCATAATAATCTATCGACCTCCTGGTCCTTATTCATTGTTCTTAACAGAATTCTTTGACTTCCTATCAAATTTAGTATTAGACTGGGAAAATATTGTGGTGGTTGGGGATTTCAACATTCATGTGAATGAAAATAATTGCCTCAGTAATGCCTTTAGCGCTTTATTAGATGCATTGGTTTCACTCAAAATGTAAATGAACCAACCCACAGTCACAGCACACTCTGGACCTGGTTCTAACTTATGGAATAGAGATTAGTGACCTAAATGTCTTCCCCCAAAACCCAATAATGTCAGATCACTTCCTAATTACCTTTCAGTTTATTCTTAAGGACTATCCAGCTCCTCAGACTAAAACTATAATGAAAAGGACAATATCTGAAAAATCTATTTTAAAGTTCAGAGAAATAATAGAACCAATATTTAATATTATGTCATGTGATCCTGTCGTTAACAGCGCCAGTCCCAGTGCTATTGATAACTCTGTTGACTCAATGGTCAACTCTCTAAAAGCTGCTCTTGATGTTGCAGCTCCACTTAAACAGAAAGTCATCAGGCCAAAACGAGCCTCCCCCTGGTACAATGAAGAACTACGTTCTCACAAACAAAGGGGAAGAAAACTAGAGAGATCCTTACGCCGCTCCCACACAGAAGAATCCCTAAAAGAATGGAAAACTTGCCTTCTGTCTTATAAGCAGGCTCTGCGTAAGGCTCAAACCAGATATTATTCAAATTTAATAGAAGTAAATAAAAATAACTCTAGATTTCTCTTCAGCTGTAGCCAGGCTGACAAACTGTCACAGTAGAACCCTCAATACCAGTTACTCTAAGCTGCAATGACTTCCTTCTATTCTTTAGCAGCAAAATCACAACTATTAGAGATAAACTAAATGCAATGACTCCCACTATCAGTACTGAGCAAGCCCAGACTGCAAAGCTAGTGTCCCATACAAATCCTTCAGTAATACTAGATAGGTTCACTGCTGTTGATCAGGCAGAGATAACTTCAGTCATTATGTCCTCCAAAACATCAACTTGTATTTTAGACCCAATCCCAAGTAGACTCCTCAAAGAAATTCTCCCCCTAATTATAAATCCCATTCTTAATATAATAAATACTTCACTAGAAAGCGGTTATGTCCCTCAGTCCTTCAAATATGCAGTGATTAAACCACTTTTGAAAAAGCCTAATCTAGACCCCGACATACTGGCAAACTATAGACCTATTTCTAATCTGCCCTTTGTCTCTAAAATCCTTGAAAGAATTGTGATTAAACAGCTTTGTCGCCACCTGCAGGACAATAATTTATTTGAAGTTTTTCAGTCAGGGTTCCGTGCGTACCACAGCACTGAAACTGCACTAGTTAAAGTCACAAATGATCTGTTATTAGCTGCTGATGATGGACAGGTCTCAATCCTGGTTCTGTTGGACCTCAGCGTTTGACACCATCGACCACAACATTCTACTGCAGAGGTTAGAATGTGATGTAGGTGTCAGTGGAACCGCCCTTAGCTGGTTTAAATCCTATCTATCTGATAGGTACCAGTTTGTTAATGTAAACCAGAGATCTTCCCCATGTTCTAAAGTAACCTACGGTTGTGCCGCAGGGTTCAGTACTCGGTCCAGTTCTGTTCACACTTTATATGCTGCCCTTAGGTATGATCATCAGAAAGCATGGCATTAACTTCCACTGCTATGCAGATGACACTCAGCTGTATTTATCAATGAAACCTGATCAGACCCATCAAGTAGACAGACTTAGTGCCTGCGTGAAAGACATAAAAACTTGGATGACTCTTAATTATCTGCTCCTTAACCCTGAAAAAACCGAGGTCATTCTGCTGGGCCCTAAGCACCTGCGAGACTCTTTATCTGACCAGATAGTTTCTCTGGACAATATCACTGTAGCCCCCAGCTCTACTGTAAGAAACCTTGGGGTCCTATTTGACCAAGATCTCTCGTTCAAAGCTCATATAAATCAAGCCTGTAAAACAGCCGACTTTCATCTGCGTAACATCAGCCAAAATTAGAAAAATCCTGCCCAGAGATGATGCCGAAAAACTCATCCATGCATTTGTCACATCCAGATTAGACTATTGTAACGCTCTGCTTACAGCGTGTCCTAAAAGCTCTATAAGAAGCTTTCAACTGGTTCAAAATGCAGCAGCAAGATTATTAACAGGTACTAGAAGAAGAGATCATATTTCACCAGTGTTGGAGTCTCTTCACTGGCTTCCTGTTGAGTTTAGAATCAAATTTAAAATCCTCCTCCTGACTTATAAAGCTTTAAACAATATGGCCCCATCCTACCTCAAAGATGCAATAGTAGCGTACCATCCAAACAGAGCTCTTCGTTCTCAAAATGCTGGACTATTGTTTGCTGGACTATTGTTAGTCCCCAGAGTCTCTAAAAGCACAGTAGGAGGTCGAGCATTTAGCTACCAAGCTCCTATGTTATGGAACCAGCTCCTGTTCATGTAAAAGAGGCCGACACAGTCTCTACATTTAAGACCAGGCTCAAAACGTTCCTCTTTGAAATAGCTTATGGTCAGGCCAGTTAGGAACAGAAATAAAAACCTACAGTTTTAGCTACGCTGCCCTTGGAGCAATTCTGCTGGAGAAGTATGGAGCTGAACACTATCCTCTGGTTCTTCCTACTTTATCTATCAACAATATTTAATATTACTTCAACTGTAGTCTGTTCATTGCTGTTCACATGTTTCTCTTTCTCTCCACTTCCCCCGGGGAGTGGAGACTGTTTCAGACACTGCGGCGGCTGCTCCAGTGACGACCCCCCCACCCCCACCTGTCTGGAGGATCGATCTCTACACTGGACGATCTATGCGCCACCCGCCTGGAGGAACTCCCTCAACCCCGGATTAGCCACACCTCGTCTGCCTGGACGAACTCCTTCTACTTTAGATGAACTGTTCCTCATCTCCTGCTGGAGGATCTCTCTACACTGGTGGACTGCTCCTCGTCCTCCTGGAGGAACTCTTTAAAGCCACCTCCCTCTTGAGTGGTTCTGGTTCAGTCCAAGTGGATGTCAGTCCTAGTTCATCTGCAGCCTGTCCGTCTGTGGGAGTAGGATCTCTCCTTCACTGTGGTTCTCCTGAGGTTTATACTTTTTCCCGTGGGGTTTTTTGTAGTTTTTCCTCGCCGCAAAGGAGGGTCAAAGGACAGGGGCATTCTGGGACAGTTATCTGAACTGCTTTTACCTGTGGCCCATTGAGGCAACTGTTGTTGTGATTTTGGGCATTATAAAAATAAATTGAATTGAATTGAATTGAATTTCTATTTTCATTTCTGTTTTTATTTCATTTCATTCTATTTCTATTTTCAAGTCAAGTCAAATTTATTTATAAAGCACATTTAAAAACAACCACAATGGCCCAAAGTGCTGCACAGACACAATATAAAATACAATAAGACAAAAACAGACATGCAGAAACAAAGCTAAAAAAAAAAAAAAAAGCAATGCAAATGTTCTGCTCAGCTTGTGTTAAAAGCCAGTGCAAACAAATTTTCTACTACTATTTTCATTTCCATTTCTATTTCTTATGCATGTCTTTTTTTATATATTTTGCAATTATTTTATTCATTGTTTTATGTTGCACCTCACACCTTAAGTTCTTATGTCTGTCTGTCTCACTGACAACAGCAACAAACCCATTCTGATTCTGATTTAGACGTTCTTGTTGTTTGCACACGCTTTACAGTTTGACACTTGAGCTAATTTAGTCATTTTTGTCAAACTAGATCCTGTTGCTGCTAAGACCTTCGTACCGTTTTAACTCAGTAAAGTAAACTTAAACGGCGCTGATGGTTTGTTTGGTTGAACAGGCTCCAGGTCCAGTCCCGGCGTCGCTGCTCACTTACTTTGAAAGCTCCAGGAGTCGAGCCGTGGTTTGTGAGAGACTCATCCTGGAACTCAACCATGAAGAAGAAGAAGAAGAAGAAGATGAAGGAGAAGGAGGTAAGACGTGTTTACACCATAGAACTATAATAAAACCTGGAAGATGAATCCAAAATGGCGCCCTGTTTATCCCTATGGCCTGAGCTCATTGGTTCATGACCCCAAAAAAGTTTCTTACTTCCGCATTTACTTCCTGATATGGAGGCGGCCATCTTTGCTTTAGGGCACCACGTGACCACAATCCCCCATGATGCTTTGAGCGACGTGAACGACCAGCAGCTGCAGGTCTTTGTGTTAGCGTTAGCTTGTGTTAGCGTTAGCTTGTGTGATTGTAATTGTGTTCTTCATGTTAGACACACGTGAAGCGTCTGAAATGAAATAAAATACAACTTACAGGTGTCTCTAGTCGAGCCTTTTCCACGAGCTTCTGTTTGTATCGTCCGACGCTCGTTCATGTGACTCGCACATGTTTGTGTGACGTCACTTCATATAAAAACGGTAATTTATGTGATTTTAGAAACAGTAGAAAAGAACATTTCCTTCTATTTTATTTAAATACCGATAATAATTCAGTCCTGTCTGTGATTATAATGTGACATTTTATAAAAAGGCTGGGCCCAAGAGGCTGCAGTACCTCACATGACCACTAATCAATCTGGGACACAGACAGAGGGGGCGTGGCTTATCCAGTTCTTTTAATACATCCATGGTTTACACCGACTGCTCTGTGGAAAAATGTAAAATAACTCCGACCCAGAGCACGCAGAGAAGCCAGAAGTGGACTCTGGGTCTCATTTAGACCACAAAGTAAACAAACAAACAGTAAAAAAGTGAAAAAGTGAAGAAAAATGAATAATAAACGTCAAACAATAAGCTGTGTCTTAACGCAATAATAAAACCTAAAAAAGTATTCAGAATGGGGCTGACACCAACGATTATTGAAACATTTACAGTCGACTTCTGCGCCCCCTTCAGGCCAAAACACACCATGAACGTTGACGTCGTCCCTAAATCTTCATAAACCTCCAAAGCTCATTCTGCTTTTGTGTTTTGTGACTTTCTTTCAGACTTCTGTTCCTCGCACAAAGATCTGGACTCACGGCTTCAGCTGCAGGTGAATAAAAACAAATTAATTTTTTTTTTTTTTGCCAAATGTGAACAATCTGTAACGTACAATGGTCTTATCTCTGTCCCTTTGGTCTGAGAAGATCAACAGCTTCCTGTTTCCTGGAACGAAAAACACAGAATTATCTTCCCCTCACACTGAAGGTACAAAACAATCATCAAAATGTTCATAATATGGTGAATGTTGTTTTGAAAATATTAAAAATTGAATATCGAGTTCATCGTTTATTGATGTAAATTATATTTCTGCACTTTTGTGATTCATTTTACAGACAATTTTCACATTTGTCTGAGAATTAAACCTCAACCAAAACACAGTTCTGTTGGATTGACACAACATCATGAATGTTATCATCAAGATACTAAAAAAACCAAAACATTGAGAGATTAATTTTTGTCAATATCGCTCACATTTATCGCTGACACAGACTTTGGATCACACACAGCTGAACGCATGACCTTTCTCTTCTTAAATAACACGTTTCTGAGTCCAAGAGTTGAGGAAAATTACTGTTGTGTTGAGATGAAATGTCCTTTATCTCTCTCACTTTACAAGTTGATTTGAGCCGTCGTTCTGTCACTCTCTGCAGCTCAGTGACTTCTGCACCTCGGTCTGTCCTGTGTGTGTTTCAGAGGCCGCAGGACCGGAGGAGGAGGAGGAGGAGGAGGAGGAGGAGCAAAGCCATGGACTCAGGATGGAGGAAGAGAAACGAGAGGAGCAGGGGCAGGATGAGCAGAGGCGAGAGGAGCAGAGGATGGAGGAGCAACGAGAAGGACTCAGGACGGAGAAAGAGAAAGACGAGCAAAGACGAGAGGAGCAAAGACGGGAGGAGCAGAGGCGGCAGAGAGAGGAGGACTTTGAGCTGGAGCTGAGGAGACTCCGGGAGGCCGAGCGGGTCAGACATTTCACTGTTTTTTGATTCCTCAGAATGCGCCGCGTTCTTCTCACGTTGGAGTTTTACCAAAGGAGACGAAAGCGAAATGTGTGTCGTGTTGAGTGTAAATCCAGCGTCAGACTGGAGTCGACTAAAGACCCGCCCCAGTGTGTGTGGCAGAAATACATCAAAACTATGAAGTACCTCCGTGTATCTGACCCAAACTTCACTCAAACGATCACAACTGCACAGGAGCTCATGCAAAAATAACAATTTATACCGAAAAGTGTTAGTAAACCGTGTATTTATATGTTAGAGATACAGATTTACTCCCAAATCTTCAGCCAAGTCACTCCAAATCTTCTTGTTTTTGCGATAAATTTGTTGAATGCAAATAAAATAATTAGTCGACAAATAAAAATCTTGGTTGACTAAGACACCATCGACCGATTAATCGACTAAACGACTAAAGGATAACAGCCGTACAGTGTGTGGGTCTAGTTTATGTTTAGTCACGATTAAAGTTTGTATGATTTTCTAATTTTGACTTTATTCAGTGCATTAATACCTGTTGTAAATATAAATTATAGTTTTACAATAATAAGTTCGCTGTTTGTGGAGAAAAGCTGAAAAATCTGTTGAAAATTACAGACAAATTGATGACATCACACTGTGGAGACAAAGGTTATGCAGAATTTACACAAAATAAACTACTTTTTTGACCCTTTAAACATTGATTCAACTAAATAAAGGTGTTCATGTGTGTTTTTCTTTGTCAAATAAAAAAAAATCTGACATTAGATGTTTTGGTCCAGTGTGCAGGATGTTTCTTGGTGATTTCCCAGTGTGATGTCATCATTTACAACCAGGAAGTGAAATTAAAAACCTAAAAATGGCTAAACCGGGGTAAATTTTGTAAAGGTTTTAGCAGAATTTGAAATATATTTATCTTAGCTGCATTTTAGTTAAATGAGTAGTGCAGCATGAATATAAATATGATCAAATGATTGTTTATTTATTGACGTTTGCCGCTTGTGTTTCAGGCTCAACAGGCCGAGCTGGAGCTGAAGGCGCAGAGAGCTCAGGACAAACTGGAGCAGGAGATGTTTCTGCAGCAGGTTTACACTTTAATGATCATCCACTGCACACTCACGCTGTGTTCAGAGCTGGACATTTGTTCTTTTGAGGCAGACGCTGGAGACACACTCTGGACAAATGTTTGAACCTGGCACGCTGCAAAAAAGGAATTTCCAGATGAGCTAAAATGTCTTGATTTGAGGATATTAATCTGAATTTCAGTCGTTTTGACTCGTTAAAATCAGCGGAGACGATTTATCTGATGGAACTAGATTATTTTACTTGTTTCAATCTGTTTGTGACTCGTTTCAACACATTATTTCTGACTTCAATCCAAATTATCTATCAGGGGGTTAAGATCATTTTACCCGACTGACAAATTTATCTTATTTTAAGCAAAATTATGGTCTGATCATCAGAAATACCTTGAAACCAGTGAAATATTCTACCTCACATCAGCAATTAAATCTCATTGAGTCAAAACTTCTCAAATGCAGATAAAAATGATCAATTCAAGCCATTTTAAGCTTGGATAGATTTACATTTTTTGCCGCTAGGAAGATAATTTGGATTGAAGTAAGAAATAACGTGTTGAAACAAGTCAGAAACAGTTTGAAACAAGTAAAAAAATGTAGTTCCATCAAATAAATAATCTCCACTGATCTTAACGAGTCAAAACGTCTGAAATTCAGATTCAATTAATATCCTGAAATTAAGACATTTTAACTCATCTAGAACTTCCTGTTTTCAGTGCACAAATCCACCTCACACTTTAACTGTTCTTTGGATAAATGACTGCTGCTCCAGAGGAACCTCCTGATTGGTCCATGCGCCACAAATTTCAAGAAATAATGTGTCAACAAACGTTAAGATCTTTCAGCTCTGGTGTTTATTACTTAACACTAAACTCGACGCCCTGACACTGTGGTCTGAATGCACCGTAACACTTACAACTTTATCTAATACAAACAAGATGAACACCAACAGCAACTGCTCCTAAAGATGTTTGATTCTTCCACTGAATCCGCTTCATCCATAGATTTCGCTGGACATTGTTTTCTTCAAATGTATTTTTGTCCCTCGAGACATAAAGATCAGCCTTAAAGCAGCTCCTGCACCAAACTGTACAATCTGGACTGGATTTTGACACAACAGACTCAAGGATTTGACTTAAAGTGACAAAAGTGTGACTAATTGTGACAAAAACACCACAAACATGCAATCAAAAGCGACAAAACAAGACTAAAAGTGACAAAAATGCAACTACATGTGACACAAATTAGGCTAAAAGCAACAAAAATGTGACAAAAAGCAAGAAAAACACAATTGAAAGCGTCAAAAACGAGACTAAAAATGACAATAACGAGGCTAAACTCCAAAGGCCGTTTTCTTCAAATGCATTTTTGTCCCACAGAGACATAAAGATCAGCCTTAAAGTAGCTCCTGCACCAAACTGTACAGTCTGGACTCAGCAAGATTATGACAGAAACAGATGTTCAGATTTAATTCTTAAACAGATTTATTCAAGTCTAAATTTAAAAAAGAGGTGAAATTTGAATTTTTTGGCCAATTTTCAGTCAAATCTACCGCTCTGTGATGTCAACAGAATGAGCCAAGAAATTTAAACCATTTTCACAGATGTGTGTGTCCTAAATATGTGACCGTTTAGTTGTTTAGTTGTCGTCAGAAGTTTGTCAAATAGTTTGTAGTCGTGCTAAGAAGCGGGTCATGGCATATTGACGATATTTTGATTACAGCCCTAACTAAATACTACTTTTACTTCTGCTTTTTGCACTTTTCTCTCCAGGAAATGCTGAAGTCGTTGAGGCGTCGCGTGGAGGACGAGATCAGGAGGAGGTTCGAGGAGCAGGAAGCGTTTAAACTGGAGCCGGAGAAACGACGAGAAGACGACGACGAGCGAAAGAAAAAAGAACAACAGCAGCCAAAATACACAGCCTCTCAAACCGACTCAGAGAAACGTCCTCCTGAGGCTGAAGTTATACGAGATCGTCAAGAGAAAACGCCTGGATTTGTGACACGAAGCGAAGAAAATGAACCGCAAAGTCACGAAGCAGAAACACCTTTAACAGAAGACGGAATTATGGACAAAGTGAAAGAAACAAATGCCAAAACTGAGAGAGAAACGGTTGAAAAGACAAACCGTGCAAAGAGGGAGAGTTTAGGACTGAAAGTGGTGGGTAAAAACGTTAAAAATGTGCACGAAAAGGTTGGTAAAGTCATGAAAGATGGAGTGGAATTTCAACAGATGCAAGAAAATGTGGTGGAATTTTTGAAGAAAATACCAAACGAGCCTGAAATTAATACTGAAACGCAAAAAGGAAAATGTAAAAACGAAGAAAAGGCAAATTGTGTCGAAGACCAAGCCACTGTTTGTGATGCGGAGATGGAAAACTATGAGCGAAACGATCAGAATTTGACGTTGCAATGTAAAGAAAAAGCAAAGAACGGAAAGCAAACCGCTGCTAAAGAAAACTGCAAAATGAAGATTGGACTCGGCTGTAATTTTTTGCGCGAAAGTTTAAAGTTAACGCAAAAAACGGCGTCAAATATTGAGAAAGACTTAAAGGAAATTGGTCTGAATGCGTCGCCAAATGTGGACAAAACGATCCAAAAACAAAAGAGCAGCAGCATCGAAAACACTGATATTTCCAAAATGGAATGCAGTGCTTCAAAATCTTTGCAAAACGAATGTGAAACGAGCACAAAAATGAAAGAAAACGCTTGTAAAAATAGGATTATAACTAGCTTTAGCTCAACAGAAGACGCCTGTTCGAAGTCTTCGCTGAACGGATCAACAGTTTGTCGAGAAACGGCGACAAACGACGGCGACAAAAGCGAGAATCGGGCGGAAACTTTGGAGAAAGAGACTGGAAACGATGCCAGTTTGAAGTCGACGGATCAGAAAAACGATAATAAATGTGAAGATGTGTTTAAGAAGCTGCAGAAAAATAGAAATGGACAAAACAAAAACAGCGAAGTTATTGCGACTTCAGAGATCAACGCGCAAGATTCTGGCTGTGAAAGGTGTCGTAGTAACTTGGAAAATGACGAAATGAGGCGTTCAAGTGAAGATAAATTAACAAAAATATCTCCAAATGATTGTGGCAAGAAGCTAAATTTAAAGTATGATCAAAAAGAAGACACAAATACGAATACTTTCAACCGATTTAAGTCTAAAGTCTCAAAAACAAAACCTAACATGACTTCTTCAAGCTTGAATTTGGGAAACGAAGAAGCAAACCACATCGATAAAAGCGAAAGCATTGATGATATTTTGAAGCTGGTGGACAGAAAAGACCAGGATATTTTTGTAAAAACATCGGAAAATGTAACTAAACCTCGCGGAAATACAGTTAACTTTTGCAAACGCAGAGAAACCACAGACGAAACTTCAACAAAAACAAAACATGGCGAAAAATTTGAAGATTCTGGAGTTCAACGCCGTGAGAGTTTGACGAAAAGCGATGCCGAACTGTCTAAAATTTACAGCAATAATAAAAAAAGAGATTTAGATACAGTTCAGACTCAAGTCAACGACAGTTCTTTGGAATATTTTGCAGCAGAAACACAAAAAACGAAACGGAATAACAACAAAATTAGCCAAACTTTGCCTGAAGACGTCAGAGTTTTAAACGAGGCATCCTCAAGTTTAGATTCAACAAAAGAAGTTGATTCAAACGAGAAATGTTCTAGTTTTAATCTTGTTTCGTCCTCAAAAAGTCAAACATCTTCAAGCCTGGATTCCGTACAAAACGTGTCAGAAGAAACTGAAGTAAACTCCAACAAAAATGACAGACTTTCAGGCAGAAATGTGTTTGAAGAACGTCTTTCAAACAAAAATCCATGCCACGATTCCTGTGAAACCGCTGCTGCCAAAGACTTACCACAATCAGTCAACGAAAACGCAAGTCGGACTCTTAGTTTTGAGGTTAGAAAACAAAAGGACAAACTAAAAACGACCTCAAACAACAGTTATTCGATTGATAATCTTGTTGATAGTTTTAAAAGCGATGGACAAAAAGACAAACAGAAGACGGATTTGGTCGAGACGTCTTGTTTGATTGCGGAAACTTCCAAACAAAACTGCGAAAAGACGGACAATTTGAAGACTTTGAAGGACGAAGAAGGTGCTGTTAATGAAAATAAAACTGATTTGAAGGCTGCGAAGGAAAAAGAAAGTGCTTTTAATGAAAAAAGAAATGATTTGAAGTCTTTGAGTGAAGGAGACGGTGCTGTTAATGAAGATGAAACCGATTTGAAGGCTGCGAAGGAAGAAGAAGGCGCTTTTAATAAAGAAAAAACAGATTTTAAGGTTTTGACAGAAGGAAAAAGTGCTGTTAATGAAAATAAAAAAGATTTAAAGGCTTTGAGAGAAGGAGACTGTGCTTTTAATGAAGAAAAACATGATTTGAAGGCTTTGAAAGAAGGAAAAGGTCCTGTTAATGAAAATAAACCGGATTTGAAGGCTGGGAAAGGAAAAGAAAGTGCTTTTAATAAAAATACAACCGGTTTGGCTGTGAAGGAAGAAAAAGGGACCGTTAATGAAGATAAAACTGATTTGAAGGCGTTGAGAGAAGGAGACGGTGCTGTTAATGAAAGTATAACCGATTTGAAGGCTGCGAAGGAAAAAGAAAGTGCTTTTAATAAAAATACAACCGCTTTGAGGGCGGTGAAGAAAGAAGGTGCTTTTAATGAAGAAAAAAATGATTTTAAGGCTTTGACAGAAGAAAAAAGTGCTGATTTAAAGGCTGCAAAGCGAGAAGATGGGGCTGTTAATGAAGATAAAATCGATGTGTTCAGGATTAGCCAAGGAGACAGTAAGGAAAATGGCAGAAACGTGATCCAAGAAATTGAAGAAAGCTCTCAAAAAGTCGGCGTTTTGCGAAATGTCCCGGCCCTGAACACTGAGATCATTAAAACGCCGTCGGACGTCGTGGAGTTGTGGGGTTCGTGTTTGCCCGAAGAGACGGAGCAGAAAAGGCTGAAGTGGATGAGCGAGTGCGAGCCCTGGTCCAGACTGAGACTCCAGAGCAGGAGAACCAGACCAGGACCAGAGACGAGGCCCAGACGAGCCCCAGGACGAGCTGCTGCGGCTGGGACGGACTCGCCGCCTCCTCTGCCTCTCCAGACGCTGCTCCAGACCTCGGGGCTGACGGCGCTGTCACAGGTAACGGATCGAGCTGCTCAGAACGTCGCGAAATGTGACGTCACGATGTCGTCTGACGCAATAAACGATATCGCGGCAAAATATATGTATCGTAACAGCAAAGTCCTCCATGTGAAAGAAACGGACTGTATTTAAAGGACACATATAGACCCTTTAAAATGTGACATGTCTAAATGTCCAGAAGGAGGCGACTGGAGGCAAAATGAAGTAAATGTTTGAATGATTGTCTCACATTAGATCTAAATTCTATGGTTTGAAGTGTTTGTGTTGGAAAAAAGCAACACATTTGAATTTCCAGAGTAGAAAGGTCAGTTAGTTTGCTTTTCTGTAACAAACCATGAGCAAAATACAATGTTCTAGCCTTAAAATTGTATTTTAGCTTCAAAAGAATCTAATTTATGGAACAGTATCTAATATATCTGTAGATAAAATGAAAAATGATTGTGGGCTCAACATTTCTGTGAGGATGCGACTAAAAGTGATAAAGACGAGTTTAAAAATGACAAAAACAACTGAACGTGAGACTAAAAGCAACAAAATTGTATTTAAAATGTGACTTTGAACAGAATCCTATTATTAAAACATAAATCTAAATCTAATCACACTCGCACTGGTCAGAAAAATCACAATTTGATATTTTTCTTAAATGGTGCAGCTCTGTTAAAGGCAACAGAAAAATACAAAGTGAACATGAATCGAGCTCAAATCGACGTCATGATCTGCCCCAAGAACACTGTGATAATCACTTTTTGCTGTATCACCTAGACCCTGCACCTGGTTTTGACTGTAGTGTAGATTTAACCCTGGTGCCCTGCCGCTCTCCTCAGCTGACCTCGGTGAACCTGCAGGACGTGGCGGGCTGTAGTTTGTCCTGGTTGTCGTCGTGTGTGGCTCTGCGCTCGCTCACGCTCAGACGCTGTGGACTCAAGGCTCTGGAACACGTCAAAGATCTGCAGCACCTCGGCCTCATCGACGTCCAGGTGAAAACACTCCACAGACCACAGCAAAGCAAACTGTTATGTCGTACATTAAAGGTCCCATATTCTTCTATTTTCCCCTTCACACAGTCTGTTCTCAGGGCTTTGTTGATAAAATTTTGCGTTGTGTCCATAACATAACATTTTCCAAAAAACACCCATTTCTTGGACTGGCCCCCCTCCTGCAAAAGCAAACGGCTCACTCTGAGATCTGACCCCCCCGAACAGAGAGCAGGCTGCCTCCCCCGCCCAACCCGCGCGCCTCCCCCGCCCAACCCGTCCCGAAGCCTAGAGTGGAGATGGTGCATGCGCCGTGTGCTCCGATAAACAGCGATACACAAACACTGAATAAACATTTTCTGGTCCTGACGGTGCGTCGTGCTGAGTCCTACGTCCTGGATCTGACCTGGAGTTTGACGTGCTCCAGGGCCTCAACGACGGACGTGCCGTTTGGTAAATAACAAGCTAACTCTTCTATCTGTCGTATCCATCGTGTAATTACTGTGTAGCATTAGCATTAGCTGTTTTTATTCTTCCTGGAGGCGTGGCTTAAACACCGCGTCATCTTAGTGAGGAGCCCCGTCTGCTGCTCAGCCGAGGGGGACGGAAAAGACAGTTCTCTAGTGAAAACATGAGGGAATCAATCAAAAAACCACTTTGGGCACAACATACGAGGCCCAAATAGCACTGGAGGAAGGTTAAAACCTCTGAAAAGTCGATTTTGCATGATATGGGACCTTTAAGGACATTTCTAACAAAACAAGGGTTGAAATGTGGCTCCAAGATTAAAAAGAAAAAAGGCATAGTGTATTCTTGATGAAAATGTGATTATTATTTTAATTTTGGGGGATTTTGACAGTGGTGGCGAGTTGGATTGGTGGGTTGGGGTTGGTTGGGTGGAACGGTTGGGTGGGTGGGTTGGATTGGTGGGTTGGGGTTGGTTGGGTGGAACGGTTGGGTTGGCTTGGTTGGGTGGGTGGGTGGGTTGGATTAGTGGGTTGGGTTGGGGTTGGTTGGGTAGAACGGTTGGGTTGGGTTGGTTGGGTGGGTTGGATTGGTGGGTTGGTTGATGGGTTGAGTTTG
Organism: Rhinogobius similis; assembly: GCA_019453435.1. Lineage (NCBI taxonomy): Eukaryota > Metazoa > Chordata > Actinopteri > Gobiiformes > Gobiidae > Rhinogobius > Rhinogobius similis. The sequence goes on along the minus strand of CM033628.1, from coordinate 2,158,480 downwards.
TGGGTGGGTTTGTTGGTTGGACTGGTAGGTTGATTTGGTTTGGGTGGGTTGGTTGGGTGGGTTGGGGTTGGTTGGGTGGAACAGTTGGGTTGGGTTGGTTGGGTGAGTGGGTTGGTTGATGGGTTGAGTTGGTGGGTGGGTTTGTTGGTTGGACTGGAAGGTTGGTTTGGGTGGGTTGGTTGGTAGGTTGTATTGGTTGGTTGGTTATTAGGTTACTTGGTTTAGTTGGTTGGTGAATAGGTAGGTTGGATTGGTCGGTTGGGTTGGTTAGATTGGTGGGTTGGGATGGCATAGTTGGTTTGGTTGGTTGGTGGGTTGTATTGGTGGGTTGGGTTGGTTGGGTTGTATTGGTGGGTTGGTTGGGTGGGTTGGTTAATAGGTAGGTTGGGTTGGATTGGATTGGCGGGTTGGGATAGGATGTTTGGACTGGTGGGTTGGGTTGTATTGGTTGGGTGGGTTGGTGAATAGTTTAGTTGGTTTGGTTGGTTGGTGAATAGGTAGGTTGGGTTGGTGGGTGGGTTGAGTTGGATTGGTTGGGTTGGTTGGTGAGTTGTATTGGTGGGTGGGTTGGTTGGTTAATAGGTAGGTTGGGTTGGTTGGGTTGGTTAGTACATCAGTTGGTTAGATTGGTGGGTTTGGTTGGTTAATTAACACTTAAATGTGAGCTGGTCTAACGAGCTGCCGTGGTGAAAGTGAAGCTGCTGTTTCTGATTTGAGTGGAGACTGTTTTATTGGCTGATTATGTCTAAAACGAGATCGATAGATACTTTATTGACCCTGAAGGAAATTCAAATTCAGCTCCAGAAACATTTTCACTGCTTCACTGTCGCCTTTGTGTCTCAGTCGCCTTTGTGTCTCAGTCTTAGGGCAGTGTACGTAAAGAATTGTGGGTCTAGTTCTAGTTAAAGGTTCATGTATCTTATGGTCGTCCTACATTTGACCCCAGACCCTGAAGACGACGCGTTTCTCTTTCAGGAGAATGACATTTCCTCGGTGGACTGTGAGAACATGAGGTGTCTGAGAGTCCTTCGTCTCGGACACAACCGTCTGAGGTCGACGGCGGGTCTGAGCGGAGCGGAGAACCTCGGCGAGCTCGATCTGTCGCACAACCACATCCGACGCATCGGTAACACACCACGAGCGCCAGTGTCAGACCTCCCCTTTAATGTTCAGACGAGCTCCGCGGATCTGACCTGTAACTTGATCCAGCGACGTAACCTGCACAGCAAAAAAAATATATATCCAGCCGAGTTAAAAGTTACTTGAATTTAATTGCTGGTTTCAAGGTATTTCTGACCTTAAGGCGAGACACTACAGGCACATTTTGTTGTTTTTTGTTCAGTTTTCTCTCTCTCGTATCGACTTTCATGTGGAAACAACAAACGTGTCCAATCTGCTCCTAAAGATTCTTCCATTGAATCCATCCAGCCGTTTTCTTAAAATGCATTTTTGTTCCTCGAGACATAAAGATCAGCCTTAAAGTAGATCCACACAAACTGTACAATCTGGACCCAACAGGATTTAGACAAAACATACAGAAGGATTTTTTGATATCTATTTCTAAAACTGATTTATTGAAGTTTTAAATTTAAAAAATGAGGCGAAATTTGAATTTTTAGGACAATTTTCAGTCAGATCTAGTTTACTTAAAAACTAAATAATAAATACAAATCCCCTCTGTACATTTTTATAACTAATATGTGACAAAATGAACAAAGAAATTTAAACCTGGATCTGTCCATTTTTCAGATTTAAATGTCACAAATATGTGGATTGGGCCGTTTTTACATAAAATGCCTTACATGAAAACGTGACATGATGAAAAACTTGTATTATACATTTTTTCTTACATTTATGTTCGAAAAACAGAGGATAAGTTTACAATTCATATCTTTAAAGATTTTTCCTGTTCACCTGCAGCGTCTCACCTTAAATTAAGAAAATACATTTGCCAATGGGCTGAGTAAAATTATCTTAAATTGTCTTGAAGTAAGAAAGTAAGCAAGTCAGAAACAGTTCAAAACAAGTAAAATAATCTAGTTCCATCAAATAAATAGATCAGATAAATATGTGAACAAAGCTGTTGTAAACTGTGGAATGAAGGCAACAGTGAAGTGGAACACAATGTGATTTAACTGGGATTATCCTCAGAATATCACAAACAATTTAAAATCCAGGTTGTTTTGTCAAAGTAAAGCCACGTGAGTGACTTCAGAGCCTGATTTAAACACATTCACTGTTGTATTTTCAATTACATGTTTATTTAATAGGAGATTGTGAGAGTTTTTTATGAAGGCAAAATCTTGATTCCTAGGTTTTACTGGACAAATACTGACAGAAATGTTCAACACACTATACTTTTTCATATTATCTACAGATATATTACACACTTTACACACATCTTATACTTTTGTGAAGCTAAATACAGTACAGTTCCTTCTCCATCCTTTGAAAGAGAGAAGTAAATTCTGACATTTTTACTCTCCCAAAAAAAAAAAAAAAAAAAAAAAGTTGATCATTAAAAGTGTTTCATTTTCTTGTATCTTTTTGCCTCCAGTCGCCTCCATTCCACAATTTTGAACATTTTCTGGAAACAGCTTTTTAAAGGGTCTATTAACTGATTGTAACTGTCAAAACGTCTAAGATTAAGATTTTAGCATAACAAGAAATTCATTTTTTGCGGCGCACTCACTGCAGGTTTTCCTGCTAAGAATGACCACTAGAGGGCAGAGTCGCACCTCGTCTGTCCATGAGCTCAGGCTGAATGAAGAAGAGGAACTACATTCCACATTAAACATTGTGACAGTGTAGACCAGAACTATTCAAGTTTATTTCACTGAGGGCCAGATTTTTCAGATAGTTTTATCCTCGGGACCAGAAACAAGTCCAACGCTTTTGAACTACAACCTATAACAACCTCTGCAGAACTGAACCAGGACTAAAACAGGTCTAAACAAGGACTAAACCAGGTCCAAACTAGTTCTAGTCCAGGTGTAAACCTGGTCAGATGGAACAACAACAAAGAGCACAATGGAAGTTTAATCAGCTTTTTTACAAATACATGATATATATATTCTTTGTAATTTTCTGTATAAATTGTTGTTTTTGCATGAACCATGTGCAGTTTTAGCGTTTTGAGTTAAGTTTAAGTCAGAAAAATTTAGATAAATAATATTTAATACTTCCTTTTAAACGATCAATTGGACATTGGTCTTTGTGGAGCCAGAACCACTCAGGAGGAAGGAAGGTAGTTCATCTAGTGAGAGAGAGTTCCTCCAGGCAGATGAGGAGTATCTCGGTCTACAGGTCGTGTCGTGAGATGGGGGGTATTTGCAAATAAATCTTCAACTTTTATCTTCAAAACACTGGTGGATGTTGTTCAAATTGATGTTGTGGTTGTTCTCAGTTCGAGTGTCTGTCCTGGTCCGGTGCAGCTCTGTGTCTCTGTCCTTCAGGTGTTGTGGGGTCTTTGCGGCGGCTGCAGACTCTCTCCCTCAAACACAACCGTCTCACCAGCTCCACGGGCCTCTCCGCTCTGACCGCTCTGCTCCACCTCGACCTGTCCTGGAACCTCCTGGACTCTGTGGACGAGCTGCACCACTGTGCTGTGCTGTGCAGCCTGGACCTGAGCGGGAACAGCCTGACACAGGTACAACAGCCGCACAACAGCCTCACACAGGTACAACAGCCGCACAACAGCCTCACACAGGTACAACAGCCTCACAACAGCCGCACAACAGGCTCACACAGGTACGACAGCCGCACAACAGCCTCACAACAGGCTCACACAGGCACAATTACCTCACACAGGTACAACAGCCGCACAACAGCCTCACACAGGTACAACAGCCTCACACAGGTACAACAGCCTCACACAGGTACAACAGCCTCACACAGGTACAACAGGCTCACAACAGCCTGACGCAGGTACAACAGCCGCACAACAGCCTCACAACAGCCTCACAACAGCCTCACAACAGCCTCACACAGGTACAACAGCCTCACAACATCCTCACAACAGCCTCACAACAGCCTCACACAGGTACAACAGCCTGACACAGGTACAACAGCCTGACACAGGTACAACAGCCTCACAACAGCCTCACACAGGTACAACAGCCTCACAACAGCCTCACACAGGTACACCAGCCTCACACAGGTACAACAGCCTCACACAGGTACAACAGCCTCACAACAGCCTCACACAGGTACACCAGCCTCACATCAGCCTCACACAGGTACAACAGCCTCACACAGGTACACCAGCCTCACATCGGCCTCACACAGGTACAACAGCCTCACACAGGTACAACAGCCTCACAACAGCCTCACACAGGTACACCAGCCTCACACAGGTACAACAGCCTCACACAGGTACACCAGCCTCACAACAGCCTCACACAGGTACACCAGCCTCACAACAGCCTCACACAGGTACACCAGCCTCACAACAGCCTCACACAGGTACAACAGCCTCACACAGGTACAACAGCCTCACACAGGTACACCAGCCTCACAACAGCCTCACATCAGGTACAACAGCCTCACAACAGCCTCACAACAGCCTCACACAGGTACAACAGCCTCACACAGGTACAACAGCCTCACACAGGTACAACAGCCTCACATCAGGTACAACAGCCTCACATCAGGTACAACAGCCTCACACAGGCACAACAGCCTCACAACAGGTACAACAGCCTCACAACAGGTACAACAGCCTCACACAGGCACAACAGCCTCACATCAGCTTCACACAGGTACAACAGTTACAACAGCCTCACACAGATACAACAGCCTCACACAGGTACAACAGCCTCACACAGGTACAACAGCCTCACAACAGCCTCACATCAGGTACAACAGCCTCACATCAGGTACAACAGCCTCACAACAGCCTCACATCAGGTACAACAGCCTCACATCAGGTACAACAGCCTCACATCAGGTACAACAGCCTCACATCAGGTACAACAGCCTCACATCAGGTACAACAGCCTCACATCAGGTACAACAGCCTCACATCAGGTACAACAGCCTCACATCAGGTACAACAGCCTCACATCAGGTACAACAGCGTCACATCAGGTACAACAGCCTCACATCAGGTACAACAGCCTCACAACAGCCTCACACAGGTACACCAGCCTCACAACAGCCTCACACAGGTACAACAGCCTCACAACAGCCTCACAACAGGTACAACAGCCTCACAACAGCCTCACATCAGGTACAACAGCCTCACAACAGCCTCACACAGGTACAACAGCCTCACAACAGCCTCACAACAGGTACAACAGCCTCACAACAGCCTCACATCAGGTACAACAGCCTCACAACAGCCTCACAACAGGTACAACAGCCTCACAACAGCCTCACATCAGGTACAACAGCCTCACGACAGCCTCGCACAGGTACAACAGCCTCGCAACAGCCTCACATCAGGTACAACAGCCTCACGACTATATAATATAATGTCAATCCAACAGAAATGTGTTAAAACATGTCTTTAAAGACATTTGTGGAGGTTAAATTCTCAGACACATGTCAGATATCTGTCAAAATAATCACAATCGTGTAGAAATATCACCTTTTTATTTTAGTCGAAAGTTTACACTTTTTTCATTTTTACTTTTTAAACTGCTCTTTTTGTAGCATGTTCTTTTCTTTAAGCGTATCAGACTCTCAGTGTACAGAGACTGATAAAGTGGCATTACAATTAAGGCTGCAACGATAAATTGACTAAATGTGACTCGTCGACTATAAAAAATAATCATGGTTGATAATCGCACTCTTTAACTGGACTAAACAGACCTTTTATAACAAAGACAGCAGCATTATGAAATCCAAATGTCAAAAAACAAAAAAGAAACGTTAAATTTTCTTCATAATACACTTTATTCATAAATATTTTCTCCCTAAACACCTCCAGTCGTCGTGTGTTTATAAAGTATAAATAATTGTCAGCTGCAGTCGGAGCAGAGTGTACGTTCTCGGTGTGATGTTTGTCTCTTTCGTTTGTTCTCAGGCTCCAGACCTGAAGAACCAGGTGCTCCTCAGAGATCTTCACTTGGATCACAACAGCATCTCCTCCATCCACGGTCTGGCCCAGAACTGGCTTCCCATGATGCAACAGCTCACCGTGGCTCAGAACAGGTTCATGCCAGACACACTTGAATGCCCCTCCATCATTTGTAGCTTTGTTCACTGCACATTTAAAGAATACGTCTTAAAGTCCAGGTTTTTTTTTCAGGTTCTCATGTTTCTCTAATTCTGACTTAGTTTAGTGGGAGGGCATCTGTGTTAAATATATATCATAGTTTTACATTTGTGAAGTAGCAGTTTGTGAAGAAAATCTGAAAAATAAAAGTTTAAAGTGACAGGAAGTAGTGCTGAGTTCTAAAATGGAATCCTTCTGTGATGTCATCAAAAAGAGACACACAGTTGAAAATAAATACACAGTTAACAGTTTTCTGACAGTTTAAACCATCATTCAACTTTTACTGCCATATTTTTGATTTAATGTTTGTTTTTGGTAATTTGTGTTTGTTGTTTAGCGCTCTTATTTTGAAATTCTAGTAGGAACCATTGTTCAGGTATTTTAGTTCCGCTATACGCCTAAAAATGAGACGCACGCTCAGAAAAGCATGGCATGCATACAAGAGATTGAGCAATAGTTTAAATAGTTAAAAGTTAATTAGTTTGCAATTTAGGGCATCATTCTACCTCCAAGTATGGGTCAGCCAGCGAGGTATGTTTGTATTTATTTTGTCATTTTTATGTCTTTGTTTTATACTTTTACGTATGTTAATTGTACTTTATGTTACTTGTTTTTAGTTCGACGGTGGCACAAGGTGGCATAAGGTGGCATAAAGTGGCAATACTATGGCAAATGTTGCAATAAAGTTTATTTGGAGCCATCAGTAAAAGAACTCTTATTGACTACGAGGAGGTGGCGTGATAGTCGAACTCGGACCTGCATGATTCTCGGCCTCCTGGTGGCGACATCGTGTCATCGCAACAAAGACCACGCTGCAAATGTTAATGGACACACAAGTTCACCTGTTTCCTCTTCATGAAGACGTCTAAGATTCCAGGCATTAAAGTTTTTGTTTGGAAAAGTGACAAAGGAAGGCGATACTAAAAGGAACTGTGTTAAGCCAGACAACTACTGCACAACAAGGTAACAAGAAGGGAATTCATGCAAAGTGAAAGGTCATTCTTAATAAATAAAGAAGAGAAATTCATCACTCAAGTTAAAAGGAAGATTAAGTAATAAGTTCATAATATCTCAAGTCTAAGTAAAGATGTCTAAAATAAGGGAAGGTGATTTTGAAGAGGCTGTTGTAGAGGAAGCTGCAAATACGGAGCCACTGGATGAAACTTTAAAGCAAACAGTGCAGACAGAGCCTCGTAGAAGTGAAAGGCCTCGTACGTTGTCAGAAAAAGGAAAAGAATTCCATAAAGAAAGGTTACAAGGACTGCAACCGGCTTTGACAGCATTTATGACAGATGGAAAGCACTAAGTAAAGTTGCAAAAAACTCTGTAATCAAGAAAAATCCAGATGACATTCTGCAAAGTCACATGAACAGTATTCAAAGAGAACTAGATGACTTGAACTTTGTTTATGAGGAATATCGGTCCATTGATAGTCCACCTCATGAAATGCGTTCAAGGTTAGACAAGTGCACTTCAGTGACCAAAATAGTTCTGCAGAACACTAGATCTCACATTGAAGGAGCAAAGGAAGATGAGATCATTTGGCCTGATGCCAGCTCGGTTTTTGCATCTTCTACCACCACAAGTATGTCGCTCTCAAGTGGGAGCCATTCCAAAGCTGACACAATCCTCTCTAACGTCTCCTCTGCTAAAAGACAAGAAGCTGCTGCAGAGTATGAAGCTACAAAGGCAGTGCTGAAGTTGATGACAGAACAAGAGAGACATAGAGAAAAAATTCAAGCACTTGAAGAAGAGGACAATCGCATAACCTTAGAACAAGAAGCAGCTGCACTGTCAGAGCGCCTCATAGAGGAAAAGGAGGAAACGGAACGCAAGATAAAAAGACAACAAGAGAAGGCAGCTGTAATAAGGAAACAACAAGAAGAAAGTGCTGCAAGGAAAAGGTCAGTTGAGGACTTAAAAAGAGAAATTGAACGTCTGGAAAACCTGAAAAGACTCAATGCTGCTAAAGCTAAACTGCAAGTTTATGATGAGGACTACCTTTCAGTAAAGCAAGAGTCTATCACTCAGAATGTCAACCCTGCACATGGTCTGGTGACAGAGCACTACTCAAGCTCACAAAGAGACTCTAATGTCAAATACGAGAGCACAAGTGAGTTAGTGAAAGTTTTGGCAGAAGCTATGTCCTCAAATAGACTACCTATTCCAGAGCCTTCTGTATTTAGTGGAGATCCACTTAAGTTTAAGCACTGGAAAGCATCTTTTCAGACTCTAATAGAGAGAAAGAACATTCCCACGACAGAGAAGATATTTTTTCTGCAAAAGTATGTGGGTGGGTCTGTTAAGGAAGCCTTGGATGGTTATTTTCTCCTCGGCTCTGAAACTGCATATGAGGCAGCATGGCATATGCTTAATGAACGTTATGGTGAGCCATTTGTCATTGCAAAAGCATTTAGAGACAAGCTGCATTCTTGGCCAAAGATTACAGGCAAAGATAGTGCAGATTTAAGAAAGTTTGTGGACTTCTTGCAAAGTTGTCAATCTGCAATGTTTTACAATAGTAATCTGAATATTATTGATGATGGAATAGAGAACCAAAGACTCGCTGCTAAACTACCTGACTGGTTAAGTAACAGATGGAACAGAAAGGCCACAGAGTACCAACTGGAGCACAAGCAGTTTCCACGCTTCAGCTATTTTGTGACATTCCTGTCAATGGAGGCAAGTATTGCATGTAATCCTATTACATCATACCAAGCTATCAAACAAACTGACTTTGATAAAACTAAGACAAAGCCCCTACTCCTAAACAAGAAACAAGACTCAGCTAAAATCTTCACGACTAACACTCAAGAAAGAAACACAGTATCCTGTTGGTTCTGTAAAAAGGCAGGGCACAGCTTACACAAGTGTCGTAAGTTCATCGAGAAACCAGTCACAGAAAGAGTTAAGTTTATTCGAAGTGAAAAACTGTGTTTTGACTGTTTAAACAGTGGTCATCAATCCAAAGTCTACAGCAACAGAATGATATGCAGCACATGTTCAAAACGTCATCCCACATGTCTGCATGAAGAAAGACAAAGGCAAGAGACCAAAAAAGAACCACCTAAGGAACAAGTAAGTGAACAAGAAGAAATCAAGCCACAGGTGACACAGTCACAAGACTTTGTAAATGAGAGCACCTCCAACAGAGTGACTCATGAGAGCAGTAACATGCAGACTTCTGCTATAGTGCCTGTGTATGTGTCCACACAAAGTGATCCAAGTAAAGAAGTGCTTGTTTATGCTCTGCTAGATACACAGAGTGACTCTTCATTCATTCTCAACGAAATCGCAGACAACTTGGACACAATTAAAACACAAGTCAAACTTAAACTATCTACAATGTCATCCAAGAAAACAACTGTGCCGTGCTCAAGACTGGAAACCTTACGAGTAAGAGGACTGTTTTCTACAAAGAAACTCACTGTGCCAGTAGTCTACACACGTGACTTTATACCAGCTAATCGTTGTCATATTCCTACACCAGACACTGCAAGGGCATGGCCGCATTTGGAGCATCTTGTTGAACAAATTGCTCCACCTTTGGACTGTGAAATAGGGCTCTTGTTAGGTTACAACTGCCCACAAGCTTTAATGCCCAGAGAAGTTGTTTGTGGTGAAGAAAACCAGCCTTTTGCTCAGAAAACTGATTTGGGCTGGAGCATTGTTAGTTACTGTGACACAAGTGATGCAGTCAGTGATATGATTGGAGTAAGTCACCGTATCATTGTAAAACAAGTTATCCCAAAGTCTGATTCAAACACTAAGCTAAAGAAGGAAGTTCAATACATCTGTAAGACACAAGTAAAAGAGGTAACATTTCCAGATGTAATAAAAGCACTCGAAGCAGACTTTACAGAGAGAACAGTGGAAGAGACAAGCATTTCACAAGAAGACATCCGCTTCTTAACAAAGCTACAAGAAGGAATCCAACAGAAACAGGACGGACATTATGAAATGCCGTTGCCCTTCAAGAGTAACAGACCAAATCTCCCCAACAACATGTCAAGTGCAAAGCAACGTTTAAGCAGTCTTGAACGGAGATTCAAAAGGGATCAAAGGTACTACACAGACTATGTTAAGTTTATGGAAGACATCATTTCACGTGGCGATGCAGAGAAGGTACCAGAGAAAGAACTTGGCAATAGTCCTGCCTGGTATATCCCACACCATGGGGTATACCACCCTCAAAAGCCTGGTAAGATACGAGTAGTGTTTGATGGTTCTGCACAATACCAAGACACTTCACTGAATGAACACCTGCTAACAGGGCCCGACCTCACAAATGCTTTGGTGGGAGTACTCTGTAGGTTCAGAATGGGCTCAGTTGCTGTAATGTGTGACGTGGAACGTATGTTTCACCAGTTCCATGTAAGCCCTCAAGATCAGGACTACTTACGCTTTCTATGGTGGGAGCATGGTGATCTAAGCGCTCCGCCCTCTGTCTTTCGCATGAAGGTTCACCTTTTGGTGCGGCCTCGTCACCTGGCTGTGCTAACTCGGCTTAAAACACCTGGCTACACAAGGTGAAGACAAGTTTGACCCAGACACAGTTAAGTTCATTCAAAGGAACTTTTACGTAGATGATGGACTTGTTAGTATGATGTCAGAAGAAAAAATGATAAAACTTGTCAAAGAAGCAAGAGAGCTTTGTAGCACAGGTAAACTAAGACTTCATAAGTTCATATCAAACAGTGAAAACGTGTTAAAATCACTACCAAAAGAAGAGTGCGCTGAAAGTGTTAAAGACTTAGACCAAGCACTTGGAGAGCCACTCTTGGAAAGAGCACTCGGTGTACAGTGGTGCGTGTCTTCTGACGAATTTCAGTTCAGAATAACTGTGAAAGAACACTTAATGACAAGAAGAGGAGTCTTGTGTACTGTAGCTTCAGTCTATAACCCATTGGGATTTGTAGCACCGTTCATCTTAAAGGGGAAACAAATCCTACAACAGTTATGTCAAGAGAAAGCTGGATGGGATGAACCACTCTCAGACCAACTCCGAATCCAGTGGGAATCCTGGCTCCAAGATCTACAGAACTTGTCCAAGGTGAGAATTCAAAGATGCATCTTACCTGCAAACACAGACATTAAACAGTGTGAACTACACCACTTTTCGGACGCTAGTGTCACAGGCTACGGACAGTGTAGTTATCTAAGAACAGTTACGTCCAAAGGGGATGTTCACTGTGCCCTAGTATTGGGAAAGGCACGCGTTGCACCTACTAAGGTCACTACTGTCCCTAGACTCGAGTTAACAGCTGCAGTAGTGTCAGCGAGGACAAGTTTAATGCTCAGAAATGAGCTGGAGTTAAGAGACCTCCAAGAACATTTTTGGACTGATTCTAAAGTTGTGTTAGGTTATGTGAATAATGATGCAAAGAGATTCCACGTGTTTGTGGCAAATAGAATTCAAAGAATAAAATCACTCACAAACCCACAACAGTGGCATCATGTACCAACCACAAGCAACCCTGCTGATCACGCATCCAGAGGTTTAAATGTTCAGCAGCTCCTCAACTCGAACTGGTTTAAAGGTCCAGAGTTTTTGTGGCAAAGTGAGCTACCCATTGAAGATGTTCAAGTTATTGAACTCATGCCAAATGACCCAGAGATAAAAACAGTGCATGTTCTCAACACAAACATACTGCAAGAAAAGAGAACAATACTAGATCGCCTCACAAAATTCTCTGATTGGAGAAGAGTTGTTAAAGCCATTGCTCGTTTGAGAAAATTTGTGAAAGACTTTAAAGGTGTCACACAAACCAAAGGTGAAAATACAAGTATTAAGGACAGACAAGAAGCAGAACTGTTCATAATGAAACTGACACAAGACAATGCATTCTGCAAAGAAATCAAAATCTTGACTCAAGGAAAGGACTTTCAGATCAAAGATAAGGCACACAAGCTTTACAGACTAAGTCCCTTTGTTGATGAGCAGGGAGTACTCAGGGTGGGAGGACGTTTAACCAGATCTAGTCTTCACCCACATGTCAAACATCCTGCCATCATGCCTAAATCAAGTCATGTGTCATCTTTGTTGATTAAACACTACCACGAGAAAGTGCATCATCAAGGAAGAGGAATAACTGCAAACGAGCTGCGCTCCAACGGATTATGGATCATAGGATGCAGCAGTGCAGTTGCTTCACACATCCACAAGTGCACAAGCTGCCGCAAGTACAGGAGAAGCACACAAGACCAACGTATGTCAGATCTGCCAGAGGATAGAATGGAAATGACACCTCCATTCTCCTACTGTGGTATTGATTGTTTTGGACCTTTTTATGTAAAAGAGGGCAGAAAAGAGTTAAAAAGGTATGGTCTTCTTTTTACTTGTATGTGTTCAAGGGCAATACATATTGAAATGTTAGATGACCTTACTAGTGATGCTTTTATTAATGCTTTACGCAGCTTTATTGCTATTCGTGGACATGTAAGACAAATCAGATGTGACCAAGGCACAAATTTCATAGGTGCTAAGGGAGAGTTTATGAGTTTTATGAAAGACTTTGACCAAGAGCAGTTGAAACAATACGGATGTGAGTTTGTACTAAACACCCCTTCTTCAAGCCACATGGGAGGTGTTTGGGAGAGGCAAATAAGGACTATTAGAAGTGTTTTGACAGCTATTCTTGATCAAGCCTCTAAGAGACTTGACAGTGCCTCCCTTAGAACTTTTCTTTATGAAGTTATGGCTGTAGTGAATAGCAGACCATTAACAGTGGAAAATCTGAATGATCCAACTAGTGTTGAACCTCTTACACCTAATCATATTCTTATGATGAAATCTAACATCGTACTGCCCCCTCCTGGTGAGTTTGTCAGTCAGGACTTGTACCTAAGAAAGAGGTGGCGGCAAGTTCAGCTTTTGACAAATGAATTTTGGACCAGGTGGAAGAAGGAATATCTTCTCAACCTTCAGCAACGACAAATATGGCAAAAGGATAAGAGGAACACAAAGGTTAATGACATTGTTATTCTTCAAGAGGATAACTCTCCAAGGAACAAATGGAAACTTGCACGAGTAACTAAAGTCTATCCCAGCGCAGATGGACGGGTCAGGAAAGTCCAGCTGCTACTCAGTGATTCGGCATTGGATAAAGATGGGAAAAGGACTGTAAGACCAGTATATCTTGATAGACCTGTACATAAAACTGTGTTATTACTTGAGAGTAACTGCTAATAAGTTCTTTATTGTTGTTAAATATTTGTTTTGTTTTGAGAAATCACACAATGCATGTGATTTGGTGGGAGTTTTACTGCCATATTTTTGATTTAATGTTTGTTTTTTGGTAATTTGTGTTTGTTGTTTAGCGCTCTTATTTTGAAATTCTAGTAGGAACCATTGTTCAGGTATTTTAGTTCCGCTATACGCCTAAAAATGAGACGCACGCTCAGAAAAGCATGACATGCATACAAGAGATTGAGCAATAGTTTAAATAGTTAAAAGTTAATTAGTTTGCAATTTAGGGCATCATTCTACCTCCAAGTATGGGTCAGCCAGCGAGGTATGTTTGTATTTATTTTGTCATTTTTATGTCTTTGTTTTATACTTTTACGTATGTTAATTGTACTTTATGTTACTTGTTTTTAGTTCGACGGTGGCACAAGGTGGCATAAGGTGGCATAAAGTGGCAATACTATGGCAAATGTTGCAATAAAGTTTATTTGGAGCCATCAGTAAAAGAACTCTTATTGACTACGAGGAGGTGGCGTGATATTCAACAAAATACAGATGTTATCAGGTATTATTAGTCGTCAAATCATAACTATTGTGTCATTTATGTGGACTTTGGCCCTTGTTTACAGTCTGGTTGCCATGGTAACGGCTGTGTCATATTTGTGTCATGTTCAACAGGAAGTGACATCATAAACTTTACGAAAATAGTCAAACTGGGGACAAACAGGAAAAATGCTTCGTAAAATCTTAAAAATAATCATCCTCTCAAACCTGTCAGAGAGACTTTAAGTTAATTTTTGATTTTTGGCACACTTTGGGTTTTAAAGATTTCCCTTCTACAACATCCAACCAATGGTTCGTCGCTTTTTGATGACATCACAGAGGGATTCCGTTTCGGAGCTCTGCACTTTTTCCTGTCATTTTAAACCTTTTATTTTTCTAAATTTCTTCACAAACGTAAAACTATGAAAAAATAATGACCACAGGTGCTCTCACATGTTCTCCTCATGTTCTCCTCTTGTTCTCCTCTTGTTCTCCTCATGTTCTCCTCATGTTCTTCTCGTGTTCTCCTCATGTTCTTCTCGTGTTCTCCTCATGTTCTCCTCATGTTCTCCTCACGTTTTCCCTCGTGGTTCTCCCTCGTGGTTCTCCTCATGTCTCTCCTCGTGGTTCTCCCTCGTGTTCCTCCTCATGTTCTCCCCAATGCCTCCTCACGTTCTCCCTCATGTTCTCCCCACGTCCTCCCCACTGCCTTCTCTGTGGTTCTCCCCCATGTTCTCCTCCATGTTCCGCCTCATGTTCTCCTTGTGTTCTCCTCTTGTTCTCCTCATGTTCTCCTCATGTTCTTCTCGTGTTCTCCTCATGTTCTCCTCGTGTTCTCCTCATGTTCTCCTCATGTTCTCCTCACGTTTTCCTCGTGTTCTCCTCGTGTTCTCCTCATGTTCTCCTCGTGTTCTCCTCGTGTTCTCCTCATGTTCTCCTCACGTTCTCCTCACGTTCTCCTCATGTTCTCCTCCTTACTCCTCTCTCATGTTCTCCTCGTGTTCCTCCTCATGTTCCTCCTCATGTTCCTCCTTGTGTTCTCCTCCCCCATGTTCTCCCTCGTGTTCCTCCTCATGTTCTCCTCATGTTCTCCTTGTGTTCTCCCTCATGTTCTCCCCACGCTCTCCTCATGTTCCGCCTCACGTTCTCCCCATGTTCTCCTCACGTTCTCCTCACGTTCTCCTCACGTTCTCCTCACGTTCTCCTCATGTTCTCCTCGTGTTCTCCTCGTGTTCTCCTCACATTCTCCATACGTTTTTGGTTTTTTAAAGTTTTAAAACTCAGGATTCAGTTCACGGTGCACATTTTAAACATCCCTGAGTGTTAATACCTGAGAGCAGACGGAGACATGAGCTGCTGAACTCTTCTGTCTCCAGTGTCTCTGAGCGGAACTCTTGTGTCTCCAGTGTCTCTGAGCTGAACTCTTTGTCTCCAGTGTCTCTGAGCTGAACTCTTCTGTCTCCAGTGTCTCTGTCTCTGAGCTGAACTCTTTGTCTCCAGTGTCTCTGAGCTGAACTCTTCTGTCTCCAGTGTCTCTGAGCTGAACTCTTGTGTCTCCAGTGTCTCTGAGCTGAACTCTTCTGTCTCCAGTGTCTCTGAGCTGAACTCTTCTGTCTCCAGTGTCTCTGCTGAACTCTTTGTCTCCAGTGTCTCTGAGCTGAACTCTTCTGTCTCCAGTGTCTCTGTCTCTGAGCTGAACTCTTTGTCTCCAGTGTCTCTGAGCTGAACTCTTCTGTCTCCAGTGTTTCTGAGCTGAACTCTTCTGTCTCCAGTGTCTCTGCTGAACTCTTTGTCTCCAGTGTCTCTGAGCTGAACTCTTCTGTCTCCAGTGTCTCTGTCTCTGAGCTGAACTCTTTGTCTCCAGTGTCTCTGAGCTGAACTCTTCTGTCTCCAGTGTCTCTGAGCTGAACTCTTCTGTCTCCAGTGTCTCTGAGCTGAACTCTTCTGTCTCCAGTGTTTCTGAGCTGAACTCTTCTCTCTCCAGTGTCTCTGAGCTGAACTCTTTGTCTCCAGTGTCTCTGAGCTGAACTCTTCTGTCTCCAGCTGAACTCTTCTGTCTCCAGTGTCTCTGAGCTGAACTCTTCTGTCTCCAGTGTCTCCAGTGTCTCTGAGCTGAACTCTTTGTCTCCAGTGTCTCTGAGCTGAACTCTTCTGTCTCCAGTGTCTCTGAGCTGAACTCTTGTGTCTCCAGTGTCTCTGAGCTGAACTCTTCTGTCTCCAGTGTCTCTGAGCTGAACTCTTCTGTCTCCAGTGTTTCTGAGCTGAACTCTTCTGTCTCCAGTGTCTCTGAGCTGAACTCTTCTGTCTCCAGTGTCTCTGTCTCTGAGCTGAACTCTTTGTCTCCAGTGTCTCTGAGCTGAACTCTTCTGTCTCCAGTGTCTCTGAGCTGAACTCTTTGTCTCCAGTGTCTCTGAGCTGAACTCTTCTGTCTCCAGTGTCTCTGAGCTGAACTCTTCTGTCTCCAGTGTCTCTGAGCTGAACTCTTCTGTCTCCAGTGTTTCTGAGCTGAACTCTTCTCTCTCCAGTGTCTCTGAGCTGAACTCTTCTGTCTCCAGTGTCTCTGCTGAACTCTTTGTCTCCAGTGTCTCTGAGCTGAACTCTTCTGTCTCCAGTGTCTCTGTCTCTGAGCTGAACTCTTTGTCTCCAGTGTCTCTGAGCTGAACTCTTCTCTCTCCAGTGTCTCTGAGCTGAACTCTTGTGTCTCCAGTGTCTCTGAGCTGAACTCTTGTGTCTCCAGTGTCTCTGAGCTGAACTCTTCTGTCTCCAGTGTCTCTGAGCTGAACTCTTGTGTCTCCAGTGTCTCTGAGCTGAACTCCTCTGTCTCCAGTGTCTCTGAGCTGAACTCTTGTGTCTCCAGTGTCTCTGAGCTGAACTCTTCTGTCTCCAGTGTCTCTGAGCTGAACTCTTGTGTCTCCAGTGTCTCTGAGCTGAACTCCTCTGTCTCCAGTGTCTCTGTCTCTGAGCTGAACTCTTCTGTCTCCAGTGTCTCTGAGCTGAACTCTTTGTCTCCAGTGTCTCTGAGCTGAACTCTTTGTCTCCAGTGTCTCTGAGCTGAACTCTTCTGTCTCCAGTGTCTCTGAGCTGAACTCTTCTCTCTCCAGTGTCTCTGAGCTGAACTCTTCTGTCTCCAGTGTCTCTGAGCTGAACTCTTGTGTCTCCAGTGTCTCTGAGCTGAACTCTTTGTCTCCAGTGACTCTGAGCTGAACTCTTCTGTCTCCAGTGTCTCTGAGCTGAACTCTTCTGTCTCCAGTGTCTCTGAGCTGAACTCTTCTGTCTCCAGTGTCTCTGAGCTGAACTCTTGTGTCTCCAGTGTCTCTGAGCTGAACTCTTTGTCTCCAGTGACTCTGAGCTGAACTCTTCTGTCTCCAGTGTCTCTGAGCTGAACTCTTCTGTCTCCAGTGTCTCTGAGCTGAACTCTTCTGTCTCCAGTGTCTCTGAGCTGAACTCTTGTGTCTCCAGTGTCTCTGAGCTGAACTCTTCTGTCTCCAGTGTCTCTGAGCTGAACTCTTGTGTCTCCAGTGTCTCTGAGCTGAACTCCTCTGTCTCCAGTGTCTCTGTCTCTGAGCTGAACTCTTCTGTCTCCAGTGTCTCTGAGCTGAACTCTTTGTCTCCAGTGTCTCTGAGCTGAACTCTTCTGTCTCCAGTGTCTCTGAGCTGAACTCTTCTGTCTCCAGTGTCTCTGAGCTGAACTCTTCTGTCTCCAGTGTCTCTGAGCTGAACTCTTTGTCTCCAGTGTCTCTGAGCTGAACTCTTCTGTCTCCAGTGTCTCTGAGCTGAACCCTTCTGTCTCCAGTGTCTCTGAGCTGAACTCTTGTGTCTCCAGTGTCTCTGAGCTGAACTCTTTGTCTCCAGTTTCTCTGAGCTGAACTCTTCTGTCTCCAGTGTCTCTGAGCTGAACTCTTCTGTCTCCAGTGTCTCTGAGCTGAACTCTTCTGTCTCCAGTGTCTCTGAGCTGAACTCTTGTGTCTCCAGTGTCTCTGAGCTGAACTCTTCTGTCTCCAGTGTCTCTGAGCTGAACTCTTCTGTCTCCAGTGTCTCTGAGCTGAACTCTTCTGTCTCCAGTGTCTCTGAGCTGAACTCTTCTGTCTCCAGTGTCTCTGAGCTGAACTCTTCTGTCTCCAGTGTCTCTGAGCTGAACTCTTCTGTCTCCAGTGTCTCTGAGCTGAACTCTTTGTCTCCAGTGTCTCTGAGCTGAACTCTTCTGTCTCCAGTGTCTCTGAGCTGAACTCTTGTGTCTCCAGTGTCTCTGAGCTGAACTCTTTGTCTCCAGTGTCTCTGAGCTGAACTCCTCTGTCTCCAGTGTCTCTGAGCTGAACTCTTCTGTCTCCAGTGTCTCTGAGCTGAACTCTTCTGTCTCCAGTGTCTCTGAGCTGAACTCTTCTGTCTCCAGTGTCTCTGAGCTGAACTCTTCTGTCTCCAGTGTCTCTGAGCTGAACTCTTCTGTCTCCAGTGTCTCTGAGCTGAACTCTTCTGTCTCCAGTGTCTCTGAGCTGCCGTCTCTGACAGACTTCGTGTCCCTGGAGACTCTGGATCTGCGCTTCAACTGTTTGTCAGGTACAAACAAACAAATGTCCAGGAGGGAAACCTTCACAGAAATGTAAAGGCGGATTAAACTTGACCGTGTGTTGCATGTTCTCCCTGTGTTCTCCTCATGTTCTCCTCATGTTCTCCTCACGTTCTCGTCACGTTCTCCTCTTGTTCTCCTCATGTTCTCCTTACGTTCTCCTCTTGTTCTCCTCATGTTCTCCTCGTGTTCCCTCATGTTCTCCTTACGTTCTCCTCACATTCTCCTCATGTTCACCTCACGTTCTCCTCATGTTCTCCTCACGTTCTCCTCATGTTCTCCTCTTGTTCTCCTCACGTTCTCACGTTCTCCTCTTGTTCTCCTCATGTTCTCCTCTTGTTCTCCTCATGTTCTCCTCTTGTTCTCCTCTTGTTCTCCTCATGTTCTCCTCATGTTCTCCTCACGTTCTCCTCATGTTCTCCTCATGTTCTCCTCTTGTTCTCCTCTTGTTCTCCTCACGTTCTCCTCATGTTCTCCTCATGTTCTCCTCATGTTCTCCTCTTGTTCTCCTCATGTTCTCCTCACGTTCTCCTCACGTTCTCCTCATGTTCTCCTCTTGTTCTCCTCGTGTTCTCCTCACGTTCTCCTCATGTTATCCTCATGTTCTCCTCACGTTCTCCTCATGTTCTCCTCTTGTTCTCCTCACGTTCTCCTCTTGTTCTCCTCATGTTCTCCTCACGTTCTCCTCACGTTCTCCTCACGTTCTCCTCTTGTTCTCCTCACGTTCTCCTCTTGTTCTCCTCATGTTCTCCTCTTGTTCTCCTCTCGTTCTCATCACGTTCTCCTTCTGTTCTCCTCATGTTCTCCTCACGTTCTCCTCTTGTTCTCCTCACGTTCTCACGTTCTCCTCTTGTTCTCCTCATGTTCTCCTCACGTTCTCCTCATGTTCTCCTCTTGTTCTCCTCTTGTTCTCCTCATGTTCTCCTCATGTTCTCCTCACGTTCTCCTCATGTTCTCCTCATGTTCTCCTCATGTTCTCCTCTTGTTCTCCTCTTGTTCTCCTCACGTTCTCCTCACGTTATCCTCATGTTCTCCTCATGTTCTCCTCATGTTCTCCTCTTGTTCTCCTCACGTTCTCCTCATGTTCTCCTCTTGTTCTCCTCACGTTCTCCTCTTGTTCTCCTCATGTTCTCCTCATGTTCTCCTCACGTTCTCCTCACGTTCTCCTTCTGTTCTCCTTCTGTTCTCCTCGTGTTCTCCTCATGTTCTCCTCACGTTCTCCTCTTGTTCTCCTCACGTTCTCACGTTCTCCTCTTGTTCTCCTCATGTTCTCCTCACGTTCTCCTCACGTTCTCCTCTTGTTCTCCTCACGTTCTCACGTTCTCCTCTTGTTCTCCTCATGTTCTCCTCAAGTTCTCCTCATGTTCTCCTCAGGTTCTCCTCTTGTTCTCCTCATGTTCTCCTCATGTTCTCCTCATGTTCTCCTCACGTTCTCCTCACGTTCTCCTCATGTTCTCACAATGTTCTCCTCTTGTTCTCCTCTTGTTCTCCTCACGTTCTCCTCATGTTCTCCTCATGTTCTCCTCTTGTTCTCCTCACGTTCTCCTCACGTTCTCCTCACGTTCTCCTCATGTTCTCCTCTTGTTCTCCTCGTGTTCTCCTCTTGTTCTCCTCATGTTCTCCTCTTGTTCTCCTCGTGTTCTCCTCGTGTTCTCCTCATGTTCTCCTCATGTTCTCCTCTTGTTCTCCTCGTGTTCTCCTCACGTTCTCCTCACGTTCTCCTCATGTTCTCCTCTTGTTCTCCTCACGTTCTCCTCGTGTTCTCCTCATGTTCTCCTCTTGTTCTCCTCATGTTCTCCTCTTGTTCTCCATGTTCTCCTCTTGTTCTCCCCTCACTGTTTCTCCTCTTGTTCTCCTCATGTTCTCCTCATGTTCTCCTGTTCTCCTGTTGTTCTCCTGGTGTTTCCTCACGTTCTCCTCTCGTTCTCCTCATGTTCTCCTCTTGTTCTCCTCTTGTTCTCCTCATGTTCTCCTCATGTTCTCCCTCATGTTCTCCCCCACGTTCTCCCCATGTTCTCCTCATGTTCTCCTCTTGTTCTCCTTGTTCTCCCTCTCTACGTTCTCCTCATGTTCTCCTCATGTTCTCCTCATGTGTTCTCCTCCTGTTCTCCCTCGCGTTCTCCTCGCGTTCTCCTCACGTTCTCCTCACGTTCTCCTCTTGTTCTCCCCATGTTCTCCCTCTGTTCTCCTCAAGTTCTCCTCATGTTCTCCTCATGTTCTCCTCATGTTCCTGTTCTCCTCTGTTCTCCTCACGTTCTCCTCTCTGTTCTCCCCATGTTCTCCTCATGTTCTCCTCTTGTTCTCCCATGTTCTCCTACTGTTCTCCTTCTGTTCTCCTCGTGTTCTCCTCATGTTCTCCTCATGTTCTCCTCACGTTCTCCTCACGTTCTCCTCACGTTCTCCTTCTGTTCTCCTCATGTTCTCCTCATGTTCTCCTCATGTTCTCCTCATGTTCTCCTCTTGTTCTCCTTCTGTTCTCCTCTTGTTCTCCTCATGTTCTCCTCATGTTCTCCCCATGTTCTCTCACGTTCTCCTCACGTTCTCCTCCACGTTCTCCTTCTGTTCTCCCTCATGTTCTCCTCATGTTCTCCTCATGTTCTCCCTCACGTTCTCCTCTTGTTCTCCTCTTGTTCTCCTCATGTTCTCCTCATGTTCTCCTCAAGTTCTCCTCTCGTTCTCCTCATGTTCTCCTCATGTTCTCCTCATGTTCTCCTCATGTTCTCCTCATGTTCTCCTCATGTTCTCCTCATGTTCTCCTCTTGTTCTCCTCATGTTCTCCTCATGTTCTCCTCATGTTCTCCTCATGTTCTCCTCTTGTTCTCCTCATGTTCTCATGTTCTCCTCTTGTTCTCCTCATGTTCTCCTCATGTTCTCCTCACGTTGTCCTCATGTTCTCCTCATGTTCTCCTCTTGCTCTCCTCATGTTCTCATGTTCTCCTCATGTTCTCCTCATGTTCTCCTCTTGTTCTCCTCACGTTCTCCTTCTGTTCTCCTCATGTTCTCCTCTTGTTCTCCTCTTGTTCTCCTCTTGTTCTCCTCATGTTCTCCTCATGTTCTCCTCATGTTCTCCTCATGTTCTCCTCATGTTCTCCTCTTGTTCTCCTCATGTTCTCCTCTTGTTCTCCTCATGTTCTCCTCTTGTTCTCCTCTTGTTCTCCTCTTGTTCTCCTCATGTTCTCCTCATGTTCTCCTCATGTTCTCCTCACGTTCTCCTCATGTTCTCCTCAGAGCTGAGTGAAGTGAGTGAGAGTCTGAAGATGTGTCCTTTCATTCGAGACGTTTGTGTGGAAGGAAATCCTCTGCAGCAGGAGCCCGACTGGAGGTACGAGCAAACTACAGCAGCACAAAGGAACAAACTACAGAACACAAACTACAGCAGCACAAAGGAACAAACTACAGAACACAAACTACAGCAGCACAAAGGAACAAACTACAGCAAACAAACAAACTACAGAAAACAAACAAACTACAGCAGCACAAAGGAACAAACTACAGCAAACAAACAAACTACAGAAAACAAACAAACTACAGCAGCACAAAGGAACAAACTACAGAAAACAAACAAACTACAGCAGCACAAAGGAACAAACTACAGAAAACAAACAAACTACAACAGCACAAAAGAACAAACTACAGAAAACAAACAAACTACAACAGCACAAAGGAACAAACTACAGAAAACAAACAAACTACAGCAGCACAAAGGAACAAACTACAGAAAACAAACAAACTACAGCAGCACAAAGGAACAAACTACAGAAAACAAACTACAGAAGCACAAAGGAACAAACTACAGAAAACAAACTACAGCAGCACAAATGACATAAAACAAACTACAGCACTAATAAACAGCTAAAGTGCCCAATAAATGACCCAAAAAATTAAAAACGTTCCATATGTTTTACATATTTTTAACAAATGTTGAAGTTGTCTTTCTTTTGCCTCAAAACCGTAAATGAAAGTGTTTTCAAACAAGATAAACTTGTCTGTTATAGTTTTTAGATACAGATGTTAATAAATACAATAATAAGATATATATACATATATATCAGTCTAAATTAGAATTTTAAGTTGCAAAAAAGTAATAAAACAATTAAAAACAAGAGACAATTTATGAATTGGTGAATCTCAAAATATTTTTTTCCCAAATTAACAAACTTTCATCACCAGTTCATTCACAAAATAAACAAAAGAGACAAAAGATTGACATTTGTTACAAAAACATTAAAATGTCATTGTTTCTGTTTGAACAATGGCAGAGCGGTTAGAGCTTCTGCCTCTCAATAAGGAGATTGTGGGTTCGAATCCCAGACCACCCCAACATCACACGATCTCTCTGGGTGGAGTCTGCATGTCCTCCTCGTGTTACCGTGGGTTCTCTCTGGGTTCTCTGGCTCCTCCCACCGTCCAAACACATGACTGTGTTCAGGTTAATTGAGAACTCTAAATTGTCCGTAGTGAGTGAATGTGAGAGTGAATGGTTGTCTGTCCTTGTCTCTGTGTTTGCTGTGATGAGTGTCCACTGTCCAGGGTGTACCCCGCCTAAGGCCCAAAGTCACTGGGACAGGCTCCAGTCACCCGCGACCCCTAACGGGAATAAGCGGGAGAAAATGAATGAATGAATGAATGAATGTTCCTGTTTGACAGAAATGACAGAAAACAGAAGGAAGTCATGAATGTGAGATTTTTAAACTGTGTTTTGTCTCTTTTATGTGTTTATCACTCGACGTCTTTTTGTGGCGTCAGGTTAAACGTCCGACTCGTTTGTTTAAAGAGTTTAAAGTGTGTCTTTATTCAGTCGTTATCTTGAGCTCGGTGTGACATTCCTCCCTGAATCTTCCTTTTCCTCCAGTGAGATTAAACCCTGATCCAGACTCAGGTCCAGTTACTGCGGCAGCTCCAGCTCCTGATCCAAAACACAACACTCAGAGTTTGTCCAGCTCTGCTCGAGGTTTGAGCCAAAAAGAACCGTCCACACGGTTTAACTGATCCAGTCCAGAACGTGAATCTAGGTTTGGGGAACTGTATTTGAAAAGGCCGATATACATAGACCATTCTCATCTGACCTGACTTTTCATTGGTCAAACAGTGTCATGTGATCATTTTCCGACCAAAATAGTTCAAAGTTGTGGCGTTAGCTGTGATGCTAATTCTCTCTGGATTGTCTGAAATGAAAGGAGAATGAAAAATATTCTATAATTTTTCTTTTTCATTATGTTCTTCTCCTTTAAAGCTGCTCTTGAGTGCATTACATTTACGTCTCATGTTTTAAAACAAACAAAAGTTTCTTCTTCATTCTCTGCCCTGTGATCAGTCACTATGAAATGACACTTACTGAGTGCATCCAGCAGATGGCGCCAGTGCTACATACAATCCAGTGAAGTTAGCGCTGAAAAGACGTCATTGTGTGGATTTGAGCAGCAGTTATCGAGTTTAGAGGCAGAAATGATCAGAACGAGTTTAACGATGATTTAAGGACTAAAAACAGTGAATGATAAGGTCATATAAATTATGTAAAATAGTCAGGATTAATCGTATTGTGAGCTTTTTCAAGTGTTATTATTAACATGTGTATTTGGATGTATTTTTTGCTAATTTTCTTCTGAAAATGAAATAATTGTATTATTTCACAAATCTAAATACATTATTTAAAAGCCCAACTCATTAAGTCTAGACATTGCTTTTCATGTTGAACCTGTGGCGTCATGTTTCAGGTAAATCCAGCCCCTTGATGTTCACCCAGTGTCCCGGGGAACACTAGTGGGCCTTGAGGTTTTCCCAGATGTGCCTTGAAAAAATGTCATATTCGTGGATTTAAATGAATAATTGACAATTTTAGAGTGTTTTGAGCAACAGCTTCACAAAAAAACTGCCACCATTGCCAAATTTAAAGAAGCAGACACAATGACATACTGTACACAATATTTTAACACTTTTAGTTGGTGCTGTGCCGCACAATATTTTCCTCCAAAAAAGTGTGCCACGACTCAAAATAGGTTGGAAAACATAGATCTAGGCAACATGACCAAACTATAGGTTTAATGGATTAAGGGCTCGTAGAACTATAGTTACACTCAGGTAACTGACATTCATGGAGACAGGTTGAGCTGGTGTTGTACTGGTGTTGTTTTGGTGTTGTACTGGTGTTGTTTTGGTGTTGTACTGGTGTTGTTTTGGTGTTGTACTGGTGTTGTGCTGGTGTTGTTTTGGTGTTGTACTGGTGTTGTTTTGGTGTTGTACTGGTGTTGTTTTGGTGTTGTACTGGTGTTGTTTTGGTGTTGTACTGGTGTTGTTCTGGTGTTGTTTTGGTGTTGTTCTGGTGTTGTTTTGGTGTTGTACTGGTGTTGTTCTGGTGTTGTTTTGGTGTTGTTCTGGTGTTGTTTTGGTGTTGTTCTGGTGTTGTTTTGGTGTTGTTCTGGTGTTGTTTTGGTGTTGTGCTGGTGTTGTTTTGGTGTTGTACTGGTGTTGTACTGGTGTTGTTTTGGTGTTGTTCTGGTGTTGTTTTGGTGTTGTACTGGTGTTGTACTGGTGTTGTTTTGGTGTTGTACTGGTGTTGTTTTGGTGTTGTACTGGTGTTGTTTTGGTGTTGTGCTGGTGTTGTGCTGGTGTTGTTTTGGTGTTGTTTTGGTGTTGTACTGGTGTTGTTTTGGTGTTGTGCTGGTGTTGTTTTGGTGTTGTGCTGGTGTTGTTTTGGTGTTGTGCTGGTGTTGTTTTGGTGTTGTGCTGGTGTTGTGCTGGTGTTGTTTTGGTGTTGTTTTGGTGTTGTACTGGTGTTGTTTTGGTGTTGTGCTGGTGTTGTTTTGGTGTTGTACTGGTGTTGTTTTGGTGTTGTACT
Organism: Rhinogobius similis; assembly: GCA_019453435.1. NCBI lineage: Eukaryota > Metazoa > Chordata > Actinopteri > Gobiiformes > Gobiidae > Rhinogobius > Rhinogobius similis. Next base: position 2,133,132 of record CM033628.1, on the reverse strand, counting down.
GGTGTTGTTTTGGTGTTGTACTGGTGTTGTTTTGGTGTTGTGCTGGTGTTGTTTTTGGTGTTGTACTGGTGTTGTTTTGGTGTTGTGCTGGTGTTGTGCTGGTGTTGTTTTGGTGTTGTTTTGGTGTTGTACTGGTGTTGTTTTGGTGTTGTGCTGGTGTTGTTTTGGTGTTGTTTTGGTGTTGTGCTGGTGTTGTTTTGGTGTTGTACTGGTGTTGTTTTGGTGTTGTGCTGGTGTTGTTCTGGTGTTGTTTTGGTGTTGTGCTGGTGTTGTTCTGGTGTTGTTTTGGTGTTGTGCTGGTGTTGTTTTGGTGTTGTTTTTGGTGTTGTTTTGGTGTTGTTTTGGCGTCCACACAAGTCTGTTTGGTGACATGTTTGGTCCACTTCACTTGTTTAAGTGTCACACGTGAGTTGTTTTCAATCTGCTGGATGCCCTCAGTGTCATTTCATAGCGACAGATAAAAAGTCATTGGATGAATAAGAAACTTTGTTTTGTTTTGTTTTAAAACACGAGATGCACATTTAAGGCACTCGAGCAGGTTTAAAGGATAATAACAATATGAAAGATTGTTTTCCTCTTCACCTGCAGAGTCTGGCCTTAAAGACAGAAATGGTTGAACATGTTCTATCAGTTGTAGTTTTTTTGTACTTAAATAAACGCCAGAGAAAGTTTAAAGTTTATTTTTAGATAAAGACGGGTAAAATGTGCTTTGTGACAGTTAAATATGACACTGCAGTCAGTTGTTAGCGATGCCTCTCTGCGACGTCAGCACTTCCTTTGTCCTCAGCTCGAACCTTTGACAAATCCGACTAAAAACACTGAGACCAAGTAAAGTCTCAGAGCGAAGTGTAGCTCCGTGTCTGAACCTCCAGCTCTGAGATGAACCCTGACCCTTCATCAGCGCCAACCACAACAGACAGGAACCAAAACAGCACCTACAGGAGGAGGGTCCGGGGGCCGAGCGCTCTGAACCATCCCCCGTGTCCAGAGCAGATAGATCAGTGGTCGTGTGAGGTACTGCAGCCTCTTGGGCACAGCCTTTTTGTTTAATGGCATTTTATAATTGCAGACAACGTAAAGTGCACATGACAGGTTGGACTGCTCATTTGAAAAATATGCAGTTAAGATAAATATATTTCAAATTTTGTTAAATTGCTCTACAAATTTTATCACAATTTTGCTCTTTTTTAGGTTTTTTGTTTTACTTCCTGGTTGTAAATGATGACATCACACTAGGAAATGACCGAGCAACCATCCTGTACACGGGGCCAAAACTCATCTAATGTCACAGATTTTTTTATTTTACTTAGAAGTTGTGTCACTTTTAGTCAAATCCCTGTGTGTTTGTTCTAAATGTGTTGAGTCCAGATTGTACAGTTTGTGTGGATCTACTTTAAGGCTGATCTTTATGTCTCGAGGGACAAAAATGCATTTTAAGAAAACAATGTCAGAGAAATCTATAGATGAAGTGGATTCAATGGAAGAATAAAACATCTTTAGGAGCAGATTGAACACGTTTGTAGTTTCCACATGAAAGTTGAGATGAGAGAGAGAAAACTGACCAAAAAACATACAATTTTACAGAAAGTGCTTTGCCTGCAGAGTCTTAAACGGGGCGGAGGAAGCAGCCGATCAAACCAGAGGAAGTGGAATAAAAGTCTTTCTTTCACACGTGGCACAGTCTCAGTATAATACATTCTAAAGCTCTAATATTCTGCCGCGTCAGGCTTTTGAAACGACTCTTTGGACTCCTGATCCTCGGCATTTCCTCTTGTTTGACTTGGACTTAAAGCCTTTGGACGCACACATTCCACGCCTGCAGGACACGGCAGCAGAGGGCGCTACAGCTGCGCTTTTGAACCTGTGCGGGCTGCGCTTTGTTGAACATTCTCAGCTCTTTAAGACGGGTTTATTGTGCTTTCTGTGGCCTCGTGTCAGTTTGAACGCAGATGTATCAAAGTCTGATGATTTCCAACAGTTTATGTGAAGAAAGAGAAGCAAAAATGAACGTTTTAGCTGATTATCGTTGAGTTTTACGTCTGACTCAGAGACTTTTTGCTGTTTTCTAACGTTTATTAACAGTTTAGTGGATAGTTATTCTGTCCATTATTCATATTTTGTACTTTTAAACATATTCAGAGCCTCTTGTTTAAAGGGTCTCTGACAGGTTTAACTACTCATTTAACATAAATACAGTTAAGACAAATATATTTCAATTTATACTATAATCTTTACACATTTTACCGCAGTTTAGCTATTCTTTTAGATTTTTAATTTTACTTCCTGGTTGTAAAGTATGACATCACACTAGGAAATTACCATAGCAACCACATTGTACAGTGGGCCAAAACTCAGCTAATGTCACAGATTTTGTTCATTTGACAAAGAGAAACACACGTGAACGCCTTTATTTTGTTGAATTAATGTTTAAAGGGTCAAAAAAGTAGTTTCTTTTGTGTAAATTATGCGTAACCTTTGTCTCCACAGTGTGATGTCATCAGTTGGTTCACTTCCTGTAATTTTCAACAGATTTTTCAACTTTTCTACACAAATAGCGACCTGATTGGTGTAAAACTACATTATATTATTTACAAGAGACATTAATACACTGAATAAAGTCAAAATTGGAAAATCCTAAAAACCTGTCATACGCCCTTTAAACATAAATGCTGTTGTCTTGTAGTTTTGTTCTTGTGTCATGTTAGATTTAAGTCTATTTTTAGTAGTTATTTATCTGGATTTTTGACTTCATTACTCTATTCTTCTTGGGACAAATAAATGTTCTCTTATCTTAGAAATAGGCAGTGGCCGACCTAGGAATTTGGGAGCCCAAGGCAAAACTAAATCCAGGCCCCTCCTCATCGAGTGTGATTCTCTATAACTTTTTTGTCTCTTTAATTGTTCTTGATCGGAAGCTTTCAGTGTTTCTTTTTTCTTGTTGGTGTTTTTTCTTTTTTTCATGTGGTGAACTATGAAAATTCATGAAAATTAAAATCATATGTGCAACAGCTACGTGTTCTAAACTGCTTTAAACATAAACATTTAAACAGCTTTTGTCTATTTAGTACGAAACCTCTTTAAATAAAGTCTAAATAAACTAAATACGATCTAAATAAGATGTTAATAGTTTATAGTTAAAGTCTTATGTTTTTATAATTCTGATGTAGTTCTGTGGGAGGGCGTCTGTGGTGTCGTAGTCTTACATCTGTGAAGTGGCAGTTTGAGAAGTCATTTTGAAAAATAAAAGTTTAAAATGACAGGAAGTAGAGCTGAGTTCTACAATGGAATCCATCTGTGATGTCATCAAAGAGAGACGCACCGTTGAAAACACAGAGACAGTTAACACTAAACTGATTTATTTTTTGTCAGTTTGAACCACAGACATAAATAAGTCGACGCGGCGTTCGATGCTCACGCTATCAACCACTTAGCAACGCGGCTCGTCGGTACGATTTGAAGGACTCCGGCGGAAGTATCATGTATTTTCCCTGTAGCCGTTGAGCTAGTAGTAGTAGCATTAGCCCAGTGTGAGTGTCGCTGGTACCAACCATCGAGCGCATTTACCAGAGGTCAAAGCCTCGTTACAAGTCAGTGTTCAGTTCACTTTTTGTATTTTATTTCAGATAATAATTAGCATAAAATTGTCATCAGAGCTAAAGGCTAACGGACTTTGAGTTGAGAGTTCTGATCTTGTGCGTCTAATGACACCGAACTCTTTTACTGTTACTGGAGAGCAGAGAAATAAATATCATGAAATAAAACACTTACATACTTTAATATGACGCCCAGTTTCTCCGTTCATTTGTTTGTGGAAAAGCGTTTGATTTGACGTGAGTCCAGGAGCATCGGCAGCAAAGTGTGTGAGAGACGAGCAGAGGATTAACATGTGTGTGAGTGTGTGTGGTTTAAACCATCATTCAACAAAATAAAGAGTTATCAGGGATTTATTGTCAGTTCTAACTGTTGTGTAATGTATGTGGATGTGGGCCCTTGTTTATAGTCTGGTTGCTATGGTAACAGCTGTAGAATCACCTCTAACTGTGTCATATTTGTGTCATGTTCAACAGGAAGTGACATCATAAACTTTACACAAACTGTCAAACAAAAAGCGACAAAGACACAACTAAAACTGACAAAAACTTGACAAAAACCAGACTAAAAGTGAAAACAAAAAACAAAAACGCAACTGAAAGAGACACAAACTTGACTGAAATCGACAAAAACACAACTAGGTGGAGTTATCAGGGATTATACTTTGTCAAATCCTAACTATTGTGTCATGTGTGTGGATGTGGTCCTTGTTTACAGTCCGGTTGCTATGGTAACAGTTGTAGAATTACCTCTAACTGTGTCATATTTGTGGAAGTGACATTATAAACTTGACGAAAACTGTCAAACTGGGGACAAACAGGCAAAGTGTTTAGTAAAATCTTAAATGTCATCATGTTCTCTACGTTTTAGTCAAATGTGCGTCGAACCCGTCACACGGACTTTAATCGCTGTTGTTTGAAAATGGACGAATTTACTGGACGAATGTGACAAACGCCAGACGTCCATTATCTACATTCACTCTTTTCGCTTCTGTCGCGTCGCTGCCCTGCTCTGTTTGTTTTCTTTTCTTGTTAAAAAAAAAAAAAAAAAAAACAAAACAGCAAAAGCGACTCAAAACCGGTCCAGATCGAGCTTTTCCAGACGCGGCGCGGCGGCACGGACGGCACACGCTCCGTCCGTTTTAACCCTGTTCCGGTAAAGCGCGTCCGTGCCGTCACTGTTTACCGAGCGCTCGGCTGAAACGGCAGCAGAACCACAGAGCGAGCCGCCCCGGTCGCACTGGGCCCCGGCGCTCTGTAAACACCAGCCGTTTGCAGTCAGCCAAAGTGGGCCGGCCCGTTATTGAATTAGCGGCGGCCCCGATGAGCTCATGGGACTGGGCCGCCGTCGCGTTTGGAGTTTGTACGAAAAGAGCGAAAGAGGGAGAAACAGACAGTTCTTTTGACGGAGCACAGGCCCAAAGATGGAACAAGCTCTCGGTTTAGTCACTTAAGGCCAGACTCTGCAGAAACCCTTTTTTTGTTGTTGGTTTTTTGTTCACTTTTCTCTCTCACGTCTGGACTTTGATGTGGAAACAACAAACGTGTCCAATCTGCTCCTGATGTTTGATTCTTCCATTGAATCCACTTCATCCATAGATTTCTCTGACATTGTTTTCTCCAAATGCATTTTTGTCCCTCGAGACATAAAGATCAGCCTAAAGTAGATCCACACAAACTGTACAATCTGGACTCAACACATTTAGACCAAACAAGGATTTGACTAAAGGGACAAAAACGCAACTTGAAGCGACAAAAACTAGACAAAAATACCACTAAAGCCAACAAAACGTGAATAAAAGAGAGAATAATGTGACTAAGAATGACACAACACAACTTAAATTGAGGAAAAACACAAAAAAGGCGACTAAAACCACCAAAAACGCTACAAAAATGCGACTAAAAGCGACAAACTGCAAAGGACATTTTCTCCAAATGCATTTTTGTCCCTCGATACATAAAGATCAGCCTAAAGTAGATCCACACAAACTGTACAATCTGGACTCAACACATTTAGACCAAACAAGGGTTTTAATATTTAATTCTAAAAGTGATTTATTGAAGTTTTAAGTCAAAAAAATGTGGCGAAATTAGAATTTTTAGGACAATTTTCAGTCAGATCTAGTTGGGACATTTAAATCTGAAAAATGGACAGAACCAGGTTTAAATTTCTTGTTCATTTTGTAACATATTAGTTATAAAAATGTACAGAGGATTTTGATTTATTATTTAGGTTTCAAGTAAACTAGATCTGACTGAAAATTGTCCTAAAATTTCAAATTTCGCCTCATAATATTTTTACTACAAACTGTAATAAATGTGTGTCAGAATCAGATGTGATCAAATCCTGTCCGTTGTGTCTAAATCTTGTTGAGTCCAGTTTGGTGCAGGAGCTTCTTTAAGGCTCATCTTTGTGTCTCTGTGTGACAAAAATGCATTTGGAGAAAACGACCTTTGGAGTTTGATCTAGTTTTTGTCAATTTTAGTCTAATTTTTGTCGCTTTTAGTTGCGTTTTTGTTGCTTATAGACACATTTTTGTTGCTTTGAGCCAAATTTGTGTCACTTACAGCTGCCTTTTGTCACTTTAAGTCTTGTTTTGTCGCTTTTGGTTGCGTTTTTGTTGCTTTTAGTCACGTTTTTGTAGTGTTTTTTGTCACTTTTTGTCCTTTTGGTCAAATCCTTCTGTGTGTTTGGTCTAAATGTGTTGAGTCCAGATTGTACAGTTTGTGTGGATCTACTTTAGGCTGATCTTTATGTCTCGAGGGACAAAAATGCATTTGAAGAAAACAATGTCCAGAGAAATCTATGGATGAAGTGGATTCAATGGAAGAATCAAACATCAGGAGCAGATTGGACAGAGCTGTTGTTTCCAGGTTAAAGTTTATGTTAAAAATACAACATTATTAGTTTAGCCTCAAATTCCTAATTGAAATCATGATTATTTCGAACATTTACTTCTGTTTAGTCAAAAAGATTATAGACTGAATAGATTTTATAAGGAGTCACTTAGAACTCTGAACAAAATGACATTATATTTATGTTTTTTACAATTACAATTGACTTGAGTAATAATTGAAATAACGATTATACGATTAATTGCACAGCCCTAATCAAAAAATACACTTTAGTCATAAACATTCTCTCTGCAGAAGTCTCATATTTCAACATTTATTTGGTTAAAATGTCTTTAAAAAGCCTTAATGTTCAGTAGAAATCCTGGTTTAGCCGTCGACTCTTTATTTTGAGCTGAACAGAGAAACCCGGGGCTGATTTCCTCCTCAAACACAAACATTCCTGGGTTTGCGCGGCGCTCTGGTGTTTTAGGCTCCTCCGGTGACTCACAAACCGCTGCTTCTGGGAACGAGTCGAACCCTCAGCGTTTGGAAAAGTCCGTGACATTCTGAGCCCGCGGCGTTTGTGGCGTTTCAGGCTTCGGCCGCTTTTCCCTCCAGAGTCGTGTAAACCCAAGACTTTCCCAAGACTTTCCCCGAGAAAAACTGCAGGAAACAGAGGAAAACTGTAAGAAACGGAGAAAACCTGCAGGAAACGGAGAAAAACTGTAGAAAAAAGAGAAAAACTGTAGAAAACAGAGGAAAACTGCAAGAAACGGAGAAAAACTGTAGAAAACAGGAAAACTGCAAGAAACGGAGAAAAACTGTAGAAAACAGAAAAACTGTAGAAAACAGAGCAAAACTGTAGAAAACAGAAAAACTGTAGAAAACAGAGCAAAACTGTAGAAAACAGAGAAAAACTGTAGAAAACAGAGAAAAACTGTAGAAAACAGAGAAAAACTGTAGAAAACAGAGAAAAACTGTAGAAAACAGAAAAACTGTAGAAAACAGAGAAAAACTGTAGAAAACAGAGCAAAACTGTAGAAAACAGAGAAAAACTGTAGAAAACAGAGAAAAACTGTAGAAAACAGAGAAAAACTGTAGAAAACAGAGAAAAACTGTAGAAAACAGAAAAACTGTAGAAAACAGAGGAAAACTGTAGAAAACAGAGAAAAACTGTAGAAAACAGAAAAACTGTAGAAAACAGAGAAAGAACTGTAGAAAACAGAGAAAAAACTGTAGAAAACAGAGCAAAACTGTAGAAAACAGAGAAAAACTGTAGAAAACAGAGAAAAACTGTAGAAAACAGAGAAAAACTGTAGAAAACAGAGAAAAACTGTAGAAAACAGAAAAACTGTAGAAAACAGAGGAAAACTGTAGAAAACAGAGAAAACTGTAGAAAACAGAAAACTGTAGAAAACAGAGAAAAACTGTAGAAAACAGAGAAAAACTGTAGAAAACAGAGAAAAACTGTAGAAAACAGAGAAAAACTGTAGAAAACAGAGAAAAACTGTAGAAAACAGAGGAAAACTGTAGAAAACAGAGAAAAACTGTAGAAAACAGAGAAAAACTGTAGAAAACAGAGAAAAACTGTAGAAAACAGAGAAAAACTTAATAAAACAGAGAAAAACTGCAGAAAACAGATAAACACTGCAGAAAACTGAGAAAAACTGTAGAAAACAGAGAAAAACTGTAGAAAACAGAGAAAAACTGTAGAAAACAGAGAAAACTGTAGAAAACAGAGAAAAACTGTAGAAAACAGAGAAAAACTGTAGAAAACAGAGGAAAACTGTAGAAAACAGAGAAAAACTGTAGAAAACAGAGAAAAACTGTAGAAAACAGAGAAAAACTGTAGAAAACAGAGAAAAACTGTAGAAAACAGAGAAAAACTGCAGGAAACAGAGAAAAACTGCAGAAAACGGAGAAAAACTGTAGAAAACAGAGAAAAACTGCAGAAAACAGAAAAACTGCAGGAAACCTGGTTCGAATGATGTTTTTGTCTTCAGTTTTGTGTCGTTATCTACAGATTGGAGCAAACTTGTCGACAGAACGAGTAAAAACGTCAATAAAAATACTGACACAAAGGTAAAAACACCAAAGACACACAATAAAACAAAAATATTACAGATAAAGCTGCGTGATATTGACAAAAAGGAATATCTCGATACTTTTTTGGACTTTCACGATCAAATCAAATCAAATCAATTTATTTTTATAATGCCCAAAATCACAACAACAGTTGCCTCGATGGGCCACAGGTAAAAGCAGTTCAGATAACTGTCCCAGAATGCCCCTGTCCTTTGACCCTCCTTCAGGAAAAACTACAAAAAAACCCCACGGGAAAAAGTAGAAACCTCGGGGAGAACCACAGTGAAGGAGAGATCCTACTCCCACGGACGGACAGGCTGCAGATGAACTAGGACTGACATCCACTTGGACTGAACCAGAACCACTCAAGAGGGAGGAGGCTTTAAAGAGTTCCTCCAGGCGGACGAGGAGCAGTCCACCCAGTGTAGAGAGATCCTCCAGCAGGAGATGAGGAACAGTTCATCTAAAGTAGAAGGAGTTCGTCCAGGCAGACGAGGTGTGGCTAATCCAGCTGTCCAGGCGGGTGGAGCATAGATCGTCCAGACAGGTGGGGGTGGGGGGGTCGTCACTGGAGCAGCCGCCGCAGTGTCTGAAACAGTCTCCACTCCCCGGGGGAAGTGGAGAGAAAGAGAAACATGTGAACAGCAATGAACAGACTACAGTTGAAGTAATATTAAATATTGTTGATGGTAAAGTAGAAGAACCAGAGGACAGTGTTCAGCTCCATACTTCCCCCAGCAGAGTCGCTCCAAGGGCAGCGGAGCTAAAACTGTAGGTTTTTATTTCTGTTCCTAACTGGCCTGACCATAAGCTATTTCAAAGAGGAACGTTTTGAGCTGGTCTTAAATGTAGAGACTGTGTCGGCCTCTTTTACATGAACAGGGAGCTGGTTCCATAACAGGAGCTTGGGAGCTAAATGCTCGACCTCCTACTGTGCTTTTAGAGACTCTGGGGACTAACAATAGTCCAGCAAACAATAGTCCAGCAAACGATAACAATATTCAAAAAAATATTATGTCGATCGAACAGAAACGTGTTAAAACATGTCTTTAAACGTTTTATTGAGGTTTAATTATGAGATAAATGTCAAATGAATCAGAAAAGTGCAGATATATCACATTGTACTCTTATTATTTAACGTTTACACCACATTTCAGTTCATTTTTGTTCCTGAGACGCTCTTTTCGCAGCATTTTTTACTTGAAACTATAAACCAGATATTTAAATTTCACAATATTACCTTTTACCTTTTAAACTTTTACATATTTTCTTTCTCAAATTACAAACCAGACTCAGTAAAACAAGCAACAATACAAAAAGAAAACAAAAAGAAGAAAACTTTCTAAATAAATGAGGAAATTGCTGACCATGAAATAAATATTAAGCAGAACAGAAATAAAATAAAATAATGTCTATGAAAAAAGAAAACAGATTTAAGTTTACATTTTGTTTAATCCCAAAAATCTGACATATTTTCCTTTTGCTTTCAATGTGAGTAGATTAAAGTGCGTATGACGAGTTTTTATGATTTTCTAATTTTGACTTTATTCAGTGTATTAATACCTCTTGTAAATATAAATTATAGTTTTACACCAATCAGGTCGCTGTTTGTGGAGAAAAGTTAAAAAATCTGTTGAAAAAGTTACAGGAAGTGAACAAATTGATGACATCACACTGGGGAGACAAAGGTTATGCATAATTTACACAAAATAAACTACTTTTTTGACCCTTTAAACATTGATTCAACAAAATAAAGCTGTTCACATGTGTTTTTCTTTGTCAAATGAACAAAATCTGTGACATTAAATGAGTTTTGCCCAGTGTAGTGTGGTTGCTATGGTAATTTCCTAGTGTGATGTCATACTTTACAATCAGGAAGTACGATTAAAAACCTTAAAGAACGGCTAAACTGCGGTAAAATGTGTGAAGATTTTGGTAGAAATTGAAATATATTTGTCTTAACTGCGTTTTAGTGAAACGAGTCGTTCAACCCGTCATGGGCCCTTTAAGTCCAGTTTCTCGCTCTAGATTTTAAACCCTGGATCAGTCTTTTTTCAGTGCCGTCTCTCGTTTTCTCGTGTGTTTTTTTCCTGCAGATGTTTGAGATTCCTGCTGCGGCTCGGACTTCCTCGGCCTCAGGACTCAAACCCCGACGTCACAAAGTCACACATTCTACTACAGCGACTTTGAGTTTAAGTTCATGGATTAATCGCAGCTGATCGATCACAGAAATGGTCGTTAAATAATGGAGTAATCGTTAACTGGTCCAAACACAGACTCTGAACCATTCTGTGGCTGAAAGAAGAGGTTTATGAGCAGAAATGACACAAAAGACACACAGGACACGTGTACATTTGTGTGTTTTTGATTAAAATCCTCATTAAAGGGCCCATGACAGGTCGGGCGACTCATTTAACCAAAATGTAGTTCAGATAAACATATTTCAAACTTAGCTACAATTCTTTACACATTTTACACCAGTTTCGCAATTTTTAGCTTTTTAATTTTACTTCCTGGTTGTAAATTATGACATCACACTAGGAAATTACCATAGCAACCACACTGTACACTGGGCAAAAACTCATCTAATGTCACTTTTTTTTTTTAATTTGACGAATAAAAACACATATGAACACCTTTATTTTGTTGAATTAATGGTTAAAGGGTCAAAAAAAGTAGTTTATTTTGTGTAAATGATGCATAACATTTGTCTCCCCAGTGTGATGTCATTGGTTTGTTTACCTTCTGTATTTTTCAACATATTTTTCCACTTTTCTCCACAAACATTGACCTGATTGGTGTAAAACTATAATTTTAAAATTTACAAGAGGTATTAATACACTAAATAAAGTCAAAATTAGAAAATGATAGAAACCTGTCGTACGCACTTTAATCTATAAATATTCTCCTCCAGGACGTCGTCACTTCAGCGTCACTTCAGCGTCACTTCAGCTTCACTTCAGCTTCACTTCAGCTTCACTTCAGCTTCACTTCAGCTTCACTTCAGCTTCACTTCAGCTTCACTTCAGCTTCACTTCAGCTTCACTTCAGCTTCACTTCAATACTCATATCCAAAGGTCTTTCACGCTCTAAACCACTGATCAATTAATCAAAGGAATAAAGGATCAGAGTATTAATGCACCAAATAAAATCCAAAAACAATACAAACAATGCGTAATATTTGTATTTTTACAAATACAAATATTCTCCTTGAACCGCCACCTTAACGTGGTGGAGGGGTTTGAGTACCCGAATGATCCTAGGAGCTATGTTGTCGGGGGCTTCATGCCCCTGGTAGGGTCACCCATGGCAAACAGGTCCTGGGTGACGGGTCAGACGAAGAGCGGTTCAGAAGCCCTTATGAATAGCAAACAATCAAGGCCAGTTACGTCGCCCGGATTGGCGTCACCGGGGCCCCACCCTGGAGCCAGGCCTGGGGTGGGTGCTCGACGGCGAGCGCCTGGTGGCCGGGCCTTTCCCCACGGGGCCCGGCCGGGCCCAGCCCGAACGAGTGACGTGGGGCCGTCCTCCCGTGGACCCACCACCCGCAGGAGGATCCATAAGGGGCCGGTGCGGAGAGATCTGGGAGGCAGTCGAAGGCGGGGACCTCGACGACCAGATCTCCGGACACAGAAACTAGCTCTGGGGACATGGAATGTCACCTCGCTGGGGGGGAAGGAGCCTGAGCTTGTGCGGGAGGTCGAGCGTTTCCGACTAGATATAGTCGGCCTCACCTCCACGCACAGCCTGGGCTCTGGAACCCGTCTCCTCGAGAGGGGCTGGACGCTCCATTTCTCTGGCGTTGCCCGCGGGGAGAGGCGGCGGGCTGGTGTGGGCTTGCTCATAGCCCCACAGCTCAGCCGCCACGTGTTGGAGTTTACCCCAGTGAACGAGAGGGTCGCGTCCCTCCGCCTTCGGGTGGGGGACAGGTCTCTCACCGTTGTGTCGGCCTACGGGCCGAACAGCGGTGCAGAGTACCAGACCTTCTTGGAGTCCCTGGGAGGGGTACTGGACGGTGCACCGCCTGGGGACTCCGTTGTTCTACTGGGGGACTTCAACGCCCACGTGGGAAACGACAGTGACACCTGGAGAGGGGTAATCGGGAGGAATGGCCCTCCTGATCTGAACCCGAGCGGTGTTCAGTTATTGGACTTCTGTGCTAGTCACAGCTTGTCCATAACGAACACCATGTTCAAGCACAAGGTCAGTGCACGTGGCACCAGGACACCCTAGGCCGGAGGTCGATGATCGACTTTGTTGTCGTGTCATCTGACCTTCGGCCGCGTGTCTTGGACACTCGGGTGAAGAGAGGGGCGGAGCTGTCAACCGATCACCACCTGGTGGTGAGTTGGATCCGCTGGCGGGGGAGGAAGCCGGACAGACTCGGCAGGCCCAAGCGTATCGTGAGGGTCTGCTGGGAACGGCTGGCAGAGCCCTCTGTCGGCAGGGTCTTTAACTCACACCTCCGGGAGAACTTCTCCCAGATCCCGGGGGAGGTTGGAGACATTGAGTCCGAGTGGACCATGTTCTCCACTTCCATTGTCGATGCGGCGGCTCGTAGCTGTGGTCGCAAGGTCTCTGGTGCCTGTCGCGGCGGCAATCCCCGAACCAGGTGGTGGACACCGGAAGTAAGGGATGCCGTCAGGCTGAAGAAGGAGTCCTATCGGGCCTTGCTGGCTCGTGGGACTCCTGAAGCAGCTGACAGGTACCGGCAGGCCAAGCGTACTGCAGCCCGGGCTGTCGCAGAGGCAAAAACTCGGGATTGGGAGGAGTTCGGGAGGCCATGGAGGAGGACTATCGGTCGGCCTCAAAGAAATTCTGGCAAACCATCCGACGCCTCAGGAGGGGAAGCAGTGCTTCACCAACACCGTTCTGATGCGGGGGGAGAGCGGATGACCTCGACTGGGGATGTTGTCGGAAGGTGGAAGGAATACTTTGAGGATCTCCTCAATCCCACTGTCACGTCTTCCGAGGAGGAAGCAGAGGCTGAGATCTTGGAGGCGGACTCGCCCATCACCCTGGCTGAAGTCACTGAGGTGGTTGTTGGCTCCTTGGTGGCAAGGCTCCGGGGGTGGATGAGATCCGCCCTGAGTATCTTAAGTCTCTGGATGTTGTGGGACTGTCTTGGTTGACACGTCTCTGCAACATCGCGTGGCGGTCGGGGACGGTACCTCTGGACTGGCAGACCGGGGTGGTGGTCCCTCTGTATAAGAAGGGGGACCGGAGGGTGTGTTCCAACCACAGGGGGATCACACTCCTCAGCCTCCCCGGTAAGGTCTATTCCAGGGTACTGGAGAGGAGAATCCGACCGATAGTCGAACCTCGGATTCAGGAGGAGCAGTGTGGTTTTCGTCCTGGTCGTGGAACACTGGACCAGCTCTATACTCTCCATCGGGTGCTCGAGGGTTCATGGGAGTTTGCCCAACCAGTCCACATGTGCTTTATGGATCTGGAGAAGGCATTCGACCGTGTGCCCCGGGGCGCCTTGTGGGGAGTGCTCTGGGAGTATGGGGTCCGGGGCCCTTTGCTAAGGGCTGTCCGGTCCTTGTACGACCGGAGCAGGAGCTGCGTTCGCATTGCCGGCAGTAAGTCAGACCTGTTCCCAGTGCATGTTGGACTCCGCCAGGGCTGCCCTTTGTCACCGGTTCTGTTCATAAATTTTATGGACAGAATTTCTAGGCGCAGTCAGGGCGTGGAGGGTGTCTGGTTTGGGGACCACAGGATCTCATCTCTGCTGTTTGCAGATGATGTCGTCCTGATGGCTTCCTCAAATCAGGACCTGCAACATGCACTGGGACGGTTTGCAGCCGAGTGTGAAGCGGCTGGGATGAGGATCAGCACCTCCAAATCCGAGGCCATGGTTCTCGACCGGAAAAAGGTGGCTTGCCCTCTCCGGGTGGGTGGGGAGTCCTTGCCTCAAGTGGAGGAGTTCAAGTATCTCGGGGTCTTGTTCACGAGTGAGGGAAGGATGGAGCGCGAGATTGACAGGCGGATCGGTGCAGCGTCTGCAGTGATGCGGGCGCTGTATCGAACCGTTGTGGTGAAGAAAGAGCTGAGTCGAAAGACGAAGCTCTCGATTTACCGGTCAATCTACGTTCCTACCCTCACCTATGGTCATGAGCTTTGGGTAATGACCGAAAGGACAAGATCGCGGATACAAGCGGTCGAAATGAGCTTCCTCCGCCGGGTGGCTGGGCGCTCCCTTAGAGATAGGGTGAGGAGCTCAGTCACACGGGAGGAGCTCGGAGTAGAGCCGCTGCTCCTCCACGTCGAGAGGAGCCAGCTGAGGTGGCTCGGGCATCTGTTCCGGATGCCTCCTGGACGCCTCCCTCGGGAGGTGTTCTGGGCATGTCCCACCGGGAGGCGGCCCGGGGTAGACCCAGGACACGCTGGAGGGACTATGTCTCGGCTGGCCTGGGAACGCCTCGGGATCCCCCCAGAGGAGCTGGAGGAAGTGTCTGGGGTGAAGGAAGTCTGGGAGTCCCTGCTTAGACTGCTGCCCCCGCGACCCGGCCCCGGATAAGCGGAAGAAGATGGATGGATGGATGGATGTATTTTTAGTTCTGTTTTTCACGTTTCAAAACAGTAAAAATCAGGTACAGCACCTTTAACTGAACTGCAAATGTACGAAGATGAAAAACAAACGTTGGCTCTTTCCTCCTGGCATCCACTTTTACACAAATCCCTCACAAACTTTACTCCTAAATTGGAAACATTTTGCTGGTTTTCCAGATCAACAGAGCTCCAGCTTCAGGCTCAAATGATCCTCTGATTAGAGCGAGCTTTACCGTCCTCCTCCTCGTCCACACGGGCTTCTACGAGCAAAGATAACGACGTTCAACTCTTTAAATGAATGACGAGGCTGAGCTGTTCTTTATTGTGTCCTTGAGGGAACTCTGCTGTGCACAGGGAGAACATGCAAACCACACAGGTCCTGTCTGTCTCCTCGAGCCTCAGAGCTCCTCTGACAGGTCGGACTGAAATATGAAAGATAAATATATTTAAAGTTTTATATTTTATCACAATTTAGCTTTTTTTTATAGTTTTGTGACATCACTTCCTGGTTGTAAATGATGACATCACACCAGGAAATGACTTTGAACACTGGGCTAAAACCATGGATTTATTAAATGGATAAGCCACGCCCCCTCTGTGTCCCAGATTGATTAGTGGTCGTGTGAGGTACTGCAGCCTCTGGGCCCAGCCTTTTTCTATCATTTCACATTATAATCACAGACAGGACTGAATTATTATCGGTATTTAAATAAAATAGAAGGAAATGTTCTTTTCTACCGTTTCTAAAATCACCCAAATTACCGTTTTTATATGAAGTGACGTCACACAAACATGTGTGAGTCACATGAACGAGCGTCGGACGATACAAACAGAAGCTCGTGGAAAAGGCTCGACTAGAGACACCTGTAAGTTGTATTTTATTTCATTTCAGACGCTTCACGTGTGTCTAACATGAAGAACACAATTACAATCACACAAGCTAACGCTAACACAAAGACCTGCAGCTGCTGGTCGTTCACGTCGCTCAAAGCATCATGGGGGATTGTCGTCATGTGGTGCCCTAAAACAAAGATGGCCGCCTCCGTATCAGGAAGTAAATGTGGAAGTAAGAAATTTTTTTGGGGTCATGAACCAATGAGCTCAGGCCACAGGGAGGAACAGGGCGCCATTTTGGATTCATCTTCCAGGTTTTATTATAGTTCTGTGGCTAAAACTCAGATAATGTCAGAGATTTTTTAAAATTTGACAAATAAAAATATACGTGAACACCTTTATTTTGTCAAATTAATGTTTTATGGGTAAAATAAAAAGTAGTTGGTTTTGGGTAAATTATGCATAAACTTTGGATGGAATGAGTCTCAGTGTGATGTCATCAGCTTTCTACTTCCTGTAATTTTCAACTGATTTTTTTCAACTTTTCTCCACAAACTACAACTCGATTGGTGTAAAACTAGATTTTTAAAATATACAATATGTATTAATACACCACATAAAATCAAAATGAGAACATTCTTAAAACCTGTCATATGCACTTTAAAGGACAAATATGACTTTTTCTCTCTTTTACTCCTGTTCTAACAATGTTCTTTATCAAAAACACACCTGGAGTTACATTCAGCTTCATTCATTTATTCACTGATGAATCCCAGTTTGAAAATCCTCTCCCTCCGACCGACCTCTGAGAATCTTCTGTTTTTAAGTCAGACTCTGAGCACCATCTGTCCACACTCTGGACTGCTGCGTTACAAACGTGTGTAATTCCCTCTGCAGCCTGTAGATGGAGCCACAGCTACGTTAATATGGCATAAAGTTAAATTGTTCTTTGTGAAAAACATTTTTGTTTTTAAAACATGAGACGTCAAAGCAGCAGGTTTAAAGGACAGTAACAACAAACGATGCATAATATTTATCCTTTAAGGCAGAACTAATTAACTTCAGTGTCAGAGCGCCCCCTGCAGGTCTCTTGTGAAAACACACTGCAGTTTTTTTCCCCTTCCTTTTTATTTAAATAAGGAACAATCACATACAAAAACATTCCATGTCTCCAAATATAAAAAAGAGCCAGTGTTTCTCGGCGTCAGGAGAATGTTGTAGCTTTTCTGAGACAGCAGGGGGCGACGAGGAGCTTCAGACTCCCCGAAAATACATTTACAACCAACACACGGACTGATGAAGACTTTAATGAGGGCAAATGTTACTTAGTTCTGCTTTAAAGTTACTCTGAGCTGTTTCTCCTCCAGGTCCGACCTTCAGAAGAGCGTACCCCGACTCAGACGCATCGATGGGCGGTCCACAGGCTCTGGTCCTGGTCCTGGTCCTGGTTCTGGTCCCGGCCCCGGTCCTGGTCCTGGTCCCTGGTTGAGTCCGGTCCCGGGGAGCTTCCTCTCTCTGTGTCAGAATCAGCTTCAGCAAATCAGAAAACTCCATCAGCGCCACAGCTCAGAGCTCAGGTACGAGCAGGGGCGGTGGGTTTGTGTTTTTGTTGTGTTTTTATTGTTATTGTAGTTAAAGTAGTAGTTAAAGTTGTAGTAGCTGTAGTAGTAGTAGTAGTAGTAGTAGTAGTAGCTGTAGTACTTGTAGTAGTTTTAGTCGTAGTAAGTTCAGTGCTCGGCGGATAAATCTGGAAAACGACTTTTAAATGTGTTTTTCAAAGGGAGACCTGGTGTTTTTCATGTAACGCAGTCAGTTTGTTCATATTTATTGTAAAAGCAGCTCTGGGGTCAAAACGAGGCGCCGTGTGCTGTCTGCGTCTGATTAAAATGCACACAAATTCAAAAACACACACACACTACTCGCAAAACACACACACACTTCAAAAAACATGCAAGAAAACACACAAACTGGAGCACACGCACACGAGTGAGAAAACAAGAATACAATATTAAAAAAAAGATGCATGCATTCTTTAAAACACACACACAAACTTCAAAACATGCACATTAACTAGAAAACACAAACACATTAGAAAACAAGCCACACAAAATGAAAAACAAAATATGCCGCTGTGCATTAAAAAACATGAAAAGTAATCAAATTTCTGCAATTTCTGCAAAAATAAGGCCTTCAATGCATTTAAGAAGCATTAAATTCAACCCCACAGGCTTTAAATCTAAAACCGTCTCCACCAGAACAACAACATCATAAAAATAACACCAGATAATTACAGCGAGCCGTGTGTCCAGGACGTTAAAATTTATTTTAATTCTGCTTTTATTAAAAGCTCAGATCAAATCATTTGAAGTCTAAAGGACAGATTAGACACACATTTGACTAAAACGGAGTGAACTTGATCATATTTAAGATTTTACTAAACATTTTGTCCATTTATCCCCAGTTTGACAGTTTGTGTAAAGTTTATGATGTCACTTCCTGTTGAACATGACACAAATGTGACACAGTTAGAGGTAATTCCACAACTGTTACCATAGCAACCAGACTGTAAACAAGGGCCAAATATAAATGACACAATAGTTATGATTTGACAAATAATAAAACACAATAACACCTTTATTTTGTTGAATGGCACTTTAAAGTATCAGAAAGTTGTGTCTGTTTTGTGTAAATTGTTCTTGGCTCGTCGCTTTTTGATGACATCACAGAGGGATTCTGTAACTTCCTGTCATTTTAAACTTTTATTTTTCTAAATTTCTTCACAAACTGCAACTTCACAGATGCAAAACTATATTGAATAATTGCCACAGATGCCCTCCCACCAAACCAAGTCATAATTAGAACATTCTGAGAACCGTCATATGGACTTTAAAGGGCCCATGACAGGTTGAAGTGCTCATTTTACTAAAACACAGTTAAGATAATTATATTAAAGATTCTGCTAAAAACAAAGCCATTTTTATCCCACTTTGGCAGTTTTTTAGGTTTAAATTTTGACTTCCTGGTTGTAAATCATGACATCACACTGGGGAATTCTGTAACGGTTGCCTAGATACCATGTTGAACACCGGGCGAAAACTCCTCTAATGTCACAGAAATTATTATTTGACAAATAAAAACATATAGGAACGCCTTTATTTAGATGAATTAATGTTTAAAGGATCAGAAAAATGTGTTTGTTGGTTGTAAATTGTCCCTGGTGAGTCTCCCTAGTGTGATGTCGTCGTGTTTAGGAACTCTGCTCTACTTCCTGTAAAGTTCAACATGTTTTTCAACTTTTCTTCACAAACTGACACCTGATTGGTGTAAAACTATCATTTATATTCACAACAGGTTTTATTCCACCAAATAAAGTCCAAACTAAAAAATCATAATAACCTGTCGTACGCACTTTAAGAAGTAAAAGCTGCGTTCAGAACTCACTCGTGGACGATTGAACCCTCCTGCTCCTCGGGTCAGTTTCACCCCATGAGTTTTTGTTTTATTATTTATTGAATCGCTAATGAATAATAAAGTGAAATAAGTGTTTTTTTTCCCCTGATATTAAAACGTATATTGCTCTTTGACCAAACGTGCATCGCTCAAACACAGACACCACGAGGGAAACATGTCACATAAATGAGCTGTGATTATTATAAAGTAGATTATTATATTCTGGTCGTTCTGCTTCAACAGAATCCAGTCCACAAGTTGTAGTGGAGAAGAAATGATAAACGAAAAAGACAAAAAACGTTAATGTCTTGTTTTTATGTTGATTATTCTCCTCATTCCTGAAGTTGCCGTACGCACCGCCGTCTTGTTTCCGTTGTAGTTCACACGGAGCAGACGAGCTCAACAGAAAATAAGTTCTACTCGACTAAAAAGACGTTTTCAGGAAATCGTTGCGTTGTGACTTGTTGTTGCTCGTGTTCATTAAACATTTTACACAAATCAATCTACTTTATGTAACATTTTAGCGTCAGACTTTTCCCTCGTTCATCATTAGCTTTAACGGAGTTCTCGTCAAACAGAAGTGCGTTTACAACAAAAGTGTGATCTGTGACAAAAGTGGGCGGGGCAGAATAAGGTCAATAGCCTTGATTTTCCTCCAGTGCTGGAGAACAGCAGCGCGCCTTGAGGTTTTGCCTTGAAAAAATGTCCAATTTGAGTTAACAGTTTCACAAATGTGGGTGTAAGTGACTAATTTACATTTTTTGACAAGTCCTGAGCAACTTCTGCATTAAAAAAAGAACACAAATCCATTACTATTCTAAATTTAAAGAGCTAGACAGTTGTACAGACCATATTTCTTTAATAATTAGGCAATGTTTCAGTAGAATGTGGTGTGCCGTGGTATCTTTTACACCGCAACTCAAAAAAGGTCGAAAATCATGCAAAATGTACACAAAATAAATTACTTTTTTTGACCCTTTAAACATGAATTCAACAAAATAAAGGTGTTAACATGTATTTTTATTTGTAAAATAAACATCTGATGAGTTTGGGCCCACTGTACAGATGGTTGCTATGGTAATTTCCTAGTGTGATGTCATCATTTACAACCAGGAAGTAAGACAAAAAACCTAAAAAAAATTGCTAAACCACAATGAAATTTGTGAGGTTTTTGAACAAAATTTGAAACATATTTATCTTAACTGCATTTTTGTCAAATGAGTCGTCCAACCTGTCATGGGCCCTTTAACATCTTGAATTGTGGCATTAAATTTGAATTACGAAAACCTGCATGAATCCAAGTCATTCGCCCAAAAGAGAAAAGAGAAAACACAGACACGTTTGTCCCTGAGTCCCTCAGATAAAGTGGCTCTGTGTAATGAGCTGTTGATCGGGGGATAATCCCTGCACAAAGCGTCTTCACTGTGGCCTGAGCGGGACGATTAGACGAGCTCCTGCGCCGCTCGCTCTGCCCCGGGGCGCCTCACGCTGACGGGACGTTTAGCCCCAGGTACAGGGTCAGGAAAGCACAAAGGACTCACTCTGGAGGCAAAAATAGAACTAAAAGTGACAAAATGTGACACAAAGAGACAAAAACGGGACTAAAAGCGAAAAAATGTGTCAAAAAGAGACAAAAACAGGACTAAAAGCGAAAAAATGTGACAAAAAGAGACAAAAACAGGACTGAAAGTGACAAAAAGAGACAAAAACAGGACTAAAAGTGACAAAAAGAGACAAAAACAGGACTAAAAGGGAAAAATGTGACAAAAAGAGACAAAAACAGGACTAAAAGCGACAAAATGTGACAAAAAGAGACAAAAACAGGACTAAAAGCGACAAAAAGAGACAAAAACAGGACTAAAAGTGACAAAATGTGACAAAAAGAGACAAAAACAGGACTAAAAGTGACAAAAAGAGACAAAAACAGGACTAAAAGGGAAAAATGTGACAAAAAGAGACAAAAACAGGACTAAAAGCGAAAAAATGTGACAAAAAGAGACAAAAACAGGACTAAAAGCGACAAAATGTGACAAAAAGACAAAAACGAGACTAAAAGCGAAAAAATGTGACAAAAAGAGACAAAAATGGGACTAAAAGCGACAAAATGTGACAAAAAGACAAAAACGGGACTAAAAGCGACAAAATGTGACAAAAAGAGACAAAAACGGGACTAAAAGCGACAAAATGTGACAAAAAGAGACAAAAACGGAACTAAAAGCGACAAAATGTGACAAAAAGAGACAAAAATGGGACTAAAAGCGACAAAATGTGACAAAAAGACAAAAACGGGACTAAAAGCGACAAAATGTGACAAAAAGAGACAAAAACGGGACTAAAAGCGACAAAATGTGACAAAAAGACAAAAACGGGACTAAAAGCGACAAAATGTGACAAAAAGAGACAAAACGGGACTAAAAGCGACAAAATGTGACAAAAGAGACAAAACGGAACTAAAAGCGACAAAATGTGAAAAAAAGATACAAAAACGGGACTAAAAGCGACAAAATGTGACAAAAAGAGACAAAAACGGGACTAAAAGCGACAAAATGTGACAAAAAGAGACAAAAACGGGACTAAAAGCGACAAAATGTGACAAAAAGACACAAAAACGGGACTAAAATCGACAAAATGTGACAAAAAGAGACAAAAACGGGACTACAAGCGACAAAATGTGACAAAAAGAGACTAAAACGGGACTAAAAGCGACAAAATGTGACAAAAAGAGACAAAAACGGGACTAAAAGCGACAAAATGTGACAAAAAGACACAAAAACGGGACTAAAATCGACAAAATGTGACAAAAAGAGACAAAAACGGGACTAAAATCGACAAAATGTGACAAAAAGAGACAAAAACGGGACTAAAAGCGACAAAATGTGACAAAAAGACACAAAAACAGGACTAAAAGCGACAAAATGTGACAAAAAGACACAAAAACAGGACTAAAAGCGACAAAATGTGACAAAAAGAGACAAAAACAGGACTAAAAGTGACAAAAACATGACTCAAAGTGCCAAAAATGTGACTAAAATGTTCTTCTTTTATTAGTTTTTTGACACACTTATAACAATATGATATTACGATATTACGGCAAGGAACGTTTATTTGAGGAGCATAATTCATACAAAGCGCTTCACAGATCAGGAAAGATGCATTAAAATCACAATATAAACAGATTAAAGCGTGAATAATTGTAAAAACACTTGAGTTATCCCTCCGTTCTGACATAAAAGACTTAAAACACACAGCGCCGTTTGATTTCTCTTTGAACGCTGATCCAAAAACAGCACTTCTTTAAATCAAACTCTGAACGTATGGAATATTCAGCTGGCGTTTTCTTCATTTTTCTGTTTGATAATTATGAAACATCACTTTAAAGCAGAAGAGTGGAGATCCACTCGTGTTGACTGAGTAGGATTTTATATATTTGATTTGGTTTTATTAAAAACAAATTAAAATGTTCTTCAACTTAAACGATACAGACCTTAAATCAGAACCTCAGTGTGTAACTTTTTAGTAAAAGATGAAACCAAAACGTGACTAATTGAGACAAAATGTGACTAAACGTGATAAAATGTGACTAGAGCATGAAATAAAGCGACAAAACATGACAAAAAGCAACAGAAACATGACTAAAAGTGACAAAAACATGACAAAAAGTAATAAAAATGTGACTTAAAAGCAACAAAAGCATGATTAAAAGCAACAAAAAGTGACTAAAAGTGACAAAAACATGACTGAATTTGATAAAAATGCAACCTAAAAGTGACAAAAACATGATTTAAAGCAACAAAACGTGACTAAAAGCGACAAAACCATGACTGTAAGTGAATGAAACATGACCTAAAGCAACAAAACGTGACTAAAACTAACAAAAACATGACTGTAACTGACAAAACATGACAAAAAGAGTCAAAAACAGAACTATGAGTGACTAAAAATGACAAAATGAGGAAAAAATAGGACCAAAAGCGACAAAAACCTGACTAAAAGTGACTAAATTCAACAAAACGGGCCAAAAAGACAAAAACAAGACTAAAAGTGACAAAATGTGACAAAAAGAGACAAAAACATGACTCAAAGTGACAAAATATGACTCAAAGTGCCAAAAATGTGACTAAAAGCGACTAAAATGTTGATTCTTTTATTAGTTTGTCAGCTTTTTGTCATTTCTCCTGTTTGTGTTTAAAATGTGAACAGAATCCCATTATTAAAACGTCACAAATCTAATCACAATCT
The DNA here is from genome assembly GCA_019453435.1 of Rhinogobius similis. Taxonomy (NCBI): domain Eukaryota; kingdom Metazoa; phylum Chordata; class Actinopteri; order Gobiiformes; family Gobiidae; genus Rhinogobius; species Rhinogobius similis. The sequence goes on along the minus strand of CM033628.1, from coordinate 2,109,544 downwards.
CTAAACTGATCATAAATATAATAAATAATAAAATAACAGTAAATAATCCCTGATGAGGCTTTATTTTGTTCATAAAGGCGTGTTTGGCCTCAGTGATCCGTCTCCATTAGTGCAGTGTTTGTTCCTTGTCTCGTCTCTAAACCCACTTCAGACAGGGCCGGTCCTGCTGTGACCCCGCGGTGACCCGGCAGGTACGGTCAGGGGTCGGAGGTCGCCGCGGTGAGAGTGAAGAGCGGCTCTTTGTGTGAAGTGTGCGGCCCCTCGGGGCTTAAGGCGCCGCAAATGAGACACAAAAACGCCAAGAAAATATTTGATCCTCTGAATAAAACGGACTCTAAAGCAGAACGATTAAGACACGTTTGTTTTATTCTGTAGTTTATCAGTCGTTTGGGCGAAGCTTTAGATTAAGGTTCCTTTGTAAACTATTTATAAGATGTTAATAAGCTCTAGTTGTTTGTTTATGCTCTTATAACACCTCATACATGTTTATAATGCATTAACCAACACATGTTTGTGTGAATAAGCCGCACGTACACAGCATCAATGAGCTGCTTATTAAATTGTTTTCAATTATGGCGCTAATAAATGCTTGTAAATGCCTTATAAGTGCTTATAAACACATAACAAGTGCTTATTAACGCATTATAAATAGTTGACTACGGAATCTTAAGCTAAAGTGTTACCGTTGTTTCTATGTTCGTAATAAAAAGCCTTATTTAGTTGCCGTTGTCCTGGTCCTGTTGTCCTGGTCCTGTTGTCCTGGTCCTGTTGTCCTGGTCCTGTTGTCGAGGTCCTGGTCCTGTTGTCGAGGTCCTGTTGTCCTGGTCCTGGTCCTGTTGTCCTGGTCCTGTTGCCATGGTCCTGTTACCCTGGTCCTGGTCCTGTTGTCCTGGTCCTCTTGCCCTGGTCCTGTTGTCCTGGTCCTCTTGCCCTGGTCCTGTTGCCCTGGTCCTGTTGTCCTGGTCCTGGTCCTGTTGCCGTGGTCCTGTTGCCCTGGTCCTGGTCCTGTTGCCGTGGTCCTGTTGCCCTGGTCCTGTTGCCCTGGTCCTGTTGCCCTGGTCCTGTTGCCGAGGTCCTGTTGCCGTGGTTCTGTTGCCCTGGTCCTGGTCCTGTTGTCCTGGTCCTGTTGCCCTGGTCCTGTTGCCCTGGTCCTGTTGCCCTGGTCCTGGTCCTGTTGCCCTGGTCCTGTTTCCCTGGTCCTGGTCCTGTTGCCGTGGTCCTGTTGCCGTGGTCCTGTTGCCCTGGTACTGTTGCCGTGGTCCTGTTGCCGTGGTCCTGTTGCCCTGGTCCTGTTGCCCTGGTCCTGTTGCCGTGGTCCTGTTGCCGTGGCCCTGGTCCTGTTGCCGTGGTCCTGTTGCCCTGGTCCTGTTGCCGTGGTCCTGTTGCCGTGGTCCTGGTCCTGTTGCCGTGGTCCTGTTGCCGTGGTCCTGTTGCCCTGGTCCTGTTGCCGTGGTCCTGTTGCCGTGGTCCTGTTGCCGTGGTCCTGGTCCTGTTGCCCTGGTCCTGTTGCCGTGGTCCTGTTGCTGTGGTCCTGTTGCCGTGGTCCTGTTGCCCTGGTCCTGTTGCCGTGGTCCTGTTGCCGTGGTCCTGTTGCCGTGGTCCTGTTGTCGTGGTCCTGTTGCCGTGGTCCTGGTCCTGTTGCCGCGGGTCCTGTTGCCCTGGTCCTGCTGTCGCGGGTCCTGCTTGCCGCGGGTCCTGTTGCCCTGGTCCTGTTGCCGTGGTCCTGTTGCCGTGGTCCTGTTGCCGTGGTCCTGTTGCCGTGGTCCTGGTCCTGTTGCCCTGGTCCTGTTGCCGTGGTCCTGTTGCCCTGGTCCTGTTGCCGTGGTCCTGTTGCCGTGGTCCTGTTGCCGTGGTCCTGTTGTCCTGGTCCTGTTGCCGTGGTCCTGGTCCTGTTGCCCTGGTCCTGTTGCCGTGGTCCTGTTGTCCTGGTCCTGTTGCCGTGGTCCTGGTCCTGTTGCCCTGGTCCTGTTGCCGTGGTCCTGTTGCCGTGGTCCTGTTGCCGTGGTCCTGTTGTCCTGGTCCTGTTGCCGTGGTCCTGGTCCTGTTGCCGTGGTCCTGTTGCCCTGGTCCTGTTGCCGTGGTCCTGTTGCCGTGGTCCTGTTGTCCTGGTCCTGTTGCTGTGGTCCTGTTGCCGTGGTCCTGTTGTCCTGGTCCTGTTGCCGTGGTCCTGGTCCTGTTGCCGTGGTCCTGTTGCCGTGGTCCTGTTGCCGTGGTCCTGTTGCCGTGGTCCTGTTGTCCTGGTCCTGTTGCTGTGGTCCTGTTGCCGTGGTCCTGTTGCCGTGGTCCTGTTGCCGTGGTCCTGTTGCCGTGGGTCCTGTTGCCGTGGGTCCTGTTGCCGTGGGTCCTGTTGTCCTGGTCCTGTTGCTGTGGTCCTGTTGCCGCGGGTCCTGTTGACCTGGTCCTGTTGCCGTGGTCCTGGTCCTGTTGCCGTGGTCCTGTTGCCGTGGTCCTGTTGCCGTGGTCCTGTTGCCGTGGTCCTGTTGTCCTGGTCCTGTTGCTGTGGTCCTGTTGCCGTGGTCCTGTTGCCGTGGTCCTGTTGTCCTGGTCCTGTTGCCGTGGTCCTGGTCCTGTTGCCGTGGTCCTGTTGCCGTGGTCCTGTTGTCCTGGTCCTGTTGCCGTGGTCCTGGTCCTGTTGCCCTGGTCCTGTTGCCGTGGTCCTGTTGCCGTGGTCCTGTTGCCGTGGTCCTGTTGTCCTGGTCCTGTTGCCGTGGTCCTGGTCCTGTTGCCGTGGTCCTGGTCCTGTTGCCCTGGTCCTGTTGCCCTGGTCCTGTTGCCGAGGTCCTGTTGCCGTGGTCCTGTTGCCGAGGTGCTGTTGCTAGGTGGCCTCTCGCAGACTAAACACCTAAATTTAACTCTTCTGGGTGTAAATGGACGTGAGCGATGCCTCGGACACAAAGCCCCGTCGAGTCTCTTTGAACGTGGATCTAAAAACAGAAAACGTTAAATCAAACTCCAAACGCACAGAACGTTTGTGTCGGACAAACGCAGGACTCAGGGTTTGATTCAGGAGCAGACGCAGGGTTTAACTCACACTTTATCACAACGAAGTCATATCAGAGACTTGTGTCAAAGTGTCCAGGAGGAGCAACAATTAAGTAAATGTTTGAACGATTGTCTCACTTTAGATTAAATTCTATGGTTTGAAGTGTTTGTTGGAAAAAAGCAACACATTTGAATTTCCAGAGTAGAAAGGTCAGTTAGTTTGATTTTCTATAACAAACCATGGACTGAATACAATGTTCTGGCCTTAAAATTGTATTTTAGCTTCAAAAGAATCTAATTTATGGAACAGTATCTAATATATCTCTAGATAAAATGAAAAATGATTGTGGGCTCAACATTTCTGAGTATTTTTCAGTAAAACCCATAAATCTGGATTGTTCTTCATCAAAAATGCAAAGAGTCACTAATTCCATCAAAAACATGAGTAAAAGTAACAAAAATGTGACTAAAAGCGACAGAAACGAGATTAAAAGCAGAATAAATGTGACAATAATACGAATAAAAGCAGAAAACACATGACTACAAGTGACAAAAACAACTAAAAACTACAAACACACCTCCTACCTGTGGATGGTTCTCGATAAAAATGATGGCAAAAAGTGACTAAACGTGACTAAAACGCAACTAAAAGTGACTGAAAGCAGTAAAAACCCAACTAAAAACAGAAAAACTTGGCTAAAAGCAGCTAACATTTGACTAAAAGCTACAAAAACACTCATTTCTGTGAGTATTTTCCAGTTAAACCCATAAATCTGGATTGTTCTTCATCAAAAATGCAAAGAGTTGATGATAATTTCCTCAAACATGATGTAAAACACAATAATAAATGTGTTTAAGCCTCTGATGTCACTCACATGTGTCTGAGGCTCTGACACATTTGTCATATTCTGTGATAATCTGAGGTTAATCCCAGTTTCTCTGTGAGTCACATCATGTTCCACTGAAACTTTTGCCTCCGTTCTGGATTTACAATGTTTTACAGACTTTTCTGTCAATTTCACCGGCTTTAAAGCCTCTCTGACAACACTGTTTATAAGATAATTAGCTATAACTTAAATAACAGCTTGAAGTAAGAATAAAAAAATGCCCATGGGGTAAAGGAGAAATGTTCTTAATTGGCAAATAATTGGGCAGCAAGACACCACAGAACAACAGGAAAGGTGCTCAAATTTAAAGATATCAATGTTAAACTTCTCCTGTAGTTTACTCACATAAATGTAAGAAAAAAATGCATTACACATTTTTCATCATGTCATGTTTTCATGTAGAAATAAGGCATTTTATGTAAAAATGTCCAGAATGTCACATATTTGTGACATTTAAATCTGAAAAATGGACAGAACCAGGTTTAAATTTCTTGGTTCATTTTGTAACATATTAGTTATAAAAATGTACAGAGGGGGTTTGGATTTATTATTTAGTTTTTGAATAAACTAGATCTGACTGAAAATTGTCCTAAAAATTCTAATTTCGCATTTAGTTGTGTTTTTGTTGTTTTTAGTTGCATGTCATTCTTCGTCGTGTTTTTGATGCTTTTAGATGCATTTATTTGCTTATGGTCGTGTTTAGGTGCATTTTTGTTGCTTTGAGACGCGGTGTGTCCTGTTTTTGACACTTTTAGTCAAATCCTTGTGTGCGTTTGAGTCCAGATTGTACAGTTTGGTGTAGGATCTACTTTAGGCTGATCTTGCTGATCTCTACTTTAGGCTGAAAATGCATTTGAAGAAAGCGGCCTTTGCAGTTTAGTCTAGTTTTTGTCACTTTTAGGCCCAGTTTGTCACTCTTAGATGCGTTTTTGTCGCTTTTAGGGCATTTTTGTTGCTTAAAGTTCCCTTTTTTCTCACTTTCAGCCACATTTTGTTGCTTTTAGTCTTGTTTTTGTTGCTTTTGGCCGAATTTGTGTCCCTTTTAGTCAAATCCTTGTTTGGTCTAAATGTGTTGAGTCCAGATTGTACAGTTTGTGTGGATCTACTTTAGGCTGATCTTTATGTCTCGAGGGACAAAAAGATCAGCCTTATTATACAGATAATAATGACGTCCTGTCTGTGATTATAATGTGCAATGGGCCCAAGAGGCTGCAGTACCTCACACGACCACTAATCAACCTGGGACACTGTGGGGGCGTGGCTTATCCAGTTCATTTAACTCGTCCCTGCTCCAGCCTCAGTCCTGGTCTGATCCCGGCTCGGGGCTCGGGGGGTCAGGGGTCGGGGGTCGCGGCTGTGTGTCCCAAACCTCAGACTCCGGGTCCCGTCCGGGTCTGTCCTCCTCATAGAGCTCCATTGTGTCGGGCCCTGGGGCGCGGGGGGCTCCCAGCGAGGGGTCCCGGCACAGCGAGGGGTCCCGGTCTGGCCAGAGCAGCGCCAAAGCAGGGCCCCGAGCCAAAGCAGGGCCCCGAGCCAAAGCAGGGCCCCGAGCCAAAGCAGGGCCCCGAGCCAAAGCAGACCCCGGTCTGACCCCGGCCCCGGATCATCTCTGAGAGCTTTGATTACAGAAGATCAGGAAGGCACGGGCCCCCGACCGAGTGGGACCAGGACTAGACCAGGACTGAACCAGGACCGAGAGGGACCAGGACTAGACCAGGACTGAACCAGGAACGAGAGGGACCAGGACTAGACCAGGACTGAACCAGGACCGAGAGGGACCAGGACTAGACCAGGACTGAGAGGGACCAGGACTAGACCAGGACCGAGAGGGACTAGACCAGGACTAGACCAGGACTGAGAGGAACCAGGACTGAGAGGGACTAGACCAGGACTGAAACAGGACCGAGAGGGACCAGGACTAGACCAGGACTGAGAGGGACTAGACCAGGACCGAGAGGGGACTGAACTAGGACTGAAACAGGACCGAGAGGGACCAGGACTGAACCAGGACTAGACCAGGACAGAGAGAGACTGAACCAGGTCTAAACCAGGTCTAAACCAGGACTGAAAGAGGACTAAAGAAAGGGCACTAAAGGAGGACTAAACCAGAACTAAAAAATGACTAAACCAGGACTAAAACCAGAAAAAAGCAGGACTAAACCAAGACTAAACCAGGACTAAAGCAGGTCTAAAGAAGAACTAAAATCAGGACTAAACCAAGACTGAGGCAGGACTAAAACCAGTACTTAAGCAGAACAAAAGTAAGACCAAAACAGGGTATAAACCAGGACTACAACCAGACTAAAGAAGGACTAAAGCAGGACTGAACCAGGTCTAGGACTTGAGTGAACAAATGAACAAAACTAATATGCAGTAACTCTGTCGTTATAAAAGGGAAAGTGCAAAGTGCAAGTCGTGGAAAAGACGTCGTGTGAGAAGGTCAGAAACGACTAACTGTGTTAAGAACTGTTCAGCACACGATTAAAAACTGCAAGGAGAGAACCAGCGTCTTGGAGGAGGAACTGTGGTGCCTCCTGCAGCCTGGAGGGGGCAGTGTTATGATCGGGAGCAGCTTCATCCATAGACCGTACATATCAGTGGACTATGGTACTGTGACGTCACCACAGTGTTTGGCTCCAGCCAAATGAAGCCCATCGTAGCTAGCAGTTATAGCGGCTAAAGTGGAGCTAGCAGTTATAGCAGCTAAAGTGGAGCTAGCAGTTATAGCGGCTAAAGTGGAGCTAGCAGTTATAGCGGCTAAAGTGGAGCTAGCAGTTATAGCGGCTAAAGTGGAGCTAGCAGTTATAGTGGCTAAAGTGGAGCCAGCAGTTATAGCGGCTAAAGTGGAGCTAGCAGTTATAGCGGCTAAAGTGGAGCTAGCAGTTATAGCGGCTAAAGTGGAGCTAGCAGTTATAGCGGCTAAAGTGGAGCTAGCAGTTATAGCGGCTAAAGTGGAGCTAGCAGTTATAGCGGCTAAAGTGGAGCTAGCAGTTATAGCAGCTAAAGTGGAGCTAGCAGTTATAGCGGCTAAAGTGGAGCTAGCAGTTATAGCGGCTAAAGTGGAGCTAGCAGTTATAGCGGCTAAAGTGGAGCTAGCAGTTATAGCGGCTAAAGTGGAGCTAGCAGTTATAGCGGCTAAAGTGGAGCTAGCAGTTATAGCGGCTAAAGTGGAGCTAGCAGCACACGGACCAATCAGGAGGAGGTTGTTAACGGTCTCCGCCCCTCGGTGGGAGGAGACAGCGGCAACGTGCGGCGCTAGCTGTCAATCAAACCTGTAGCTAACACGAGCGAAAACGGCCCCTGGAAAAGGAAGCACCTGATTGGTCAGTTATTATTGTAATAACTTGATTTATGAACAACCAACGAGAAAAAAACACAGGATCATCTAGAGCAGGCATGTCCAAACTCAGGCCCGGGGGCCAAATGCGGCCCTCAGACCAATTTTTCTTGGCCCTTAGTCTTCCTGGTGAACTGGCCCACATTGTCCTGATAAGTACTATTTACAGCACATTTCAGATTTTCTACAATTCTAACCTAAATAACTAACATTTTGGTGCCACACAGACCTGATATTAAGACACTGAGACTGAATGTAGATGTGGTGGAGCTTAAAACATCAGATAAATGCAGCTTTTTTTAACGTTTCACAATTGATTTGTGGCCCTCCGCTTGGTCTATATTTCAATATGTGGCCCTCGATGGAGAAAGTTTGGACACCTCTGATCTAGAGCGTGTCAAAACAGACATTTTAGTTCCAAGATGTGAGTTTGACAGAAACAGTTACAGAGTAAAGGCTCCTGTGTTCCAATAGAAAGTGAATGGAGCTCGGCTTCATGGAGCCAGAAGCCTCCAGAGCTGCTTCCTATTTGGAACGCGGCGGCTAGCATGCTAACGCTGTCCACTGATTTGTACGGTCTATGATTTCATCAAAGGATTTCTTCTTCTCCAATTCCAAGATGATGATGTCAGGATTCATGGCCCACTTTGTGACCGCGTTAAACTGTTCTATAAATGTGTAATAATAAAACATGTCCTTCCTGTTCCCAGCGCTGCCTCGTCTCCAGTGGAAGAGCTGCAGATCTCCTGTGTTCATCTGGACGAGGAGTTTGATCTGGCCCAGGAGCAGCGCTTTGAGCACGAGTACGGAGAGGAGACCACTGCCCCAACGCTGGAGGAGAGCGAAGAGAAGAGCCTGAAGGAGAGCGTGAAGGAGAGCCAGGAGAAGAGCGAGGAGAAGAGTGAGAGAAGAAACAAGGAGGAGAGCGAGGAGAAGAGCCAGGAGAAGAGCCAGGAGAAGAGCGGGGAGGAGAGCGTGAAGGAGAGCGAGGAGGAGAGCCAGGAGAAGAGCGAGGAGGAGAGCGAGAAGAAGAGCGAGAAGGAGAGTGTGAAGGAGAGCCAGGAGAAGAGCCAGGAGAAGAGCCAGGAGAAGAGCCAGGAGAAGAGCCAGGAGAAGAGCCAGGAGAAGAGCGAGGAGAAGAGTGAGAAGAAGAATGAGAAGAAGAGCGATAAGAAGAGTGAGACGGAGAGCGAGGAGAATGAGAAGAGCGAGAGCCAGAGCGAGGAGGCACACACACTAACCCTGCAGCCCAGACAGTAAGTATCCACTCAGAGATCAGGAGTCAAACCCACAACCTCCTCACAAACAACAGCACGTCATCTGCATCGCTCTGTGCAGTTAGAAAGTTAAACTCACAAACCAGTTATACTCACCAACTGAAGGCCTGGGGGCCAAATCAGGTCCTCTGAGGGACATGATCCGGCCCTCAACCATCTCCAAAAATAGACAATTATTGTATCTTGATATTGGTTTAGACCTGGTTTAGACCTGATTTAGACCTGGTTTAGACCTGGTTTAGACCTGGTTTAGACCTGGTTTAGACCTTGTTTAGACCTGGTTTAGACCTGGTTTAGACCTGGTTTAGACCTTGTTTAGACCTTGTTTAGACCTGGTTTAGACCTGGTTTAGTAAATTCTGGATCAGTTCTGAAATGGCAGATCTGCAGATGTTGTTAAAGCACAGATTCTGCTCCAGGGACTTTTTCTCTCTTTTAATCCTGGTCTAACAATGTTCTTCATCACAAACACACTGGAGTTACATTCAGTTGCATTCACGCTGTTTTGATGAATGTTTATTAGAAAATCCTCTCCCTCCGAGAGTCAAACACACTTCCTGCTGAACTTCCTCGATCAGTGATGTGTTTTCAGAGTTTAGACGTCATTTCTCTGAGAATCTTCTGCTGTTTTTAGTCCTTAAATCATCACCGACTCTGAGCATTTCTGCCTCTAAACATGAGAACTGCTCCTGCTGGGTTAAACAACGTGTGTCTATAAGTGCTAACATAACTATATTGTGTATAGTGCTAGGCGCCATCTGCTGGCTGGATGCACTGGATGTCATTGCTCACAGCAGATGAACCCTTTCATTTTATCTATAATAAACTTTTTTTTTGTTTTAAAACATGAGATGCAAATTTAAAGCACTCAAGAGCATGTTTAAAGGATAACAGCAATATGAAAAATGCATTGTATTTTTTCTTTAAAGCTCACAAGAGTCGGTTTAGCATATTGTAGGAACTTTAAAGGAAAAATATGATGCATTTTTCATTGTCGTTAGCCTTTAAACATGCTCTTAAGTGCCTTGAATTCACCATCTCATGGTTTGAAACTTTTTTTTTTAATTGATTAAATATTTTTCAGTGTGTGTTAAATGACACTGAGTACATCCAGCAGATGACGCCTAGTGCTCACACAATTTAGTGAAGTTAGTACTGAACAGATGCTAAGATATAGTTCAGAAGCTGCAGTTACTGTTTGGAGGCAGAAATGCTCAGAACGAATCTGTGATGATTTAAAGGGCCCATGACAGGTTGGACCGCTCATTTACCTAAAATACAGTTAAGATAAATATATTTCAAGTTTTGCTAAAATTCTTTACAAATGTTATCCTGGTTTAGCAGTTTTATGAGTTTTAATTTCACTTCCTGGTTGTAAATAATGACATCACACTAGGAAATTACCATAGCAACCACACTGTAAACTGGGCTAAAACTCATCTAATGTCATCAGTTCTTTTACCTGACAAATAAAAATACATTTGAACTTATTTATTTAATTGAATTAATGTTTAAATGGTCAAAAAAGTAGTTTATTTTATGTAAATCATGTATAAAGTGTGTCTCACAGTGTGAGGTCATCAGTTTGTTTACTTCCTGTAATTTTCAACATATTTTTCAACTTTTCTCCACAAACAGCGACCTGATTGGTGTAAAACTATTATATATATATTTACAACAAGTATTAATACATTGAATAAAGTCAAAATTAGAAAATCATAAAAACCTGTCATACGCACTTTAAGGACTAAAAACAGCAAAAGATTCTCAGATAAAAGACATGAAGTCTGAAAATATGTCCCAGAACCAGGAAGTTCAGCAGGAAGTGTGTTTGACGCTCAGAGGGAGAGGATTTTCTAATAAACATTCCTCAAAACAGCCTGAATGAAACTGACTGCAGCTCCAGGTGTTATTTTTGATGAAGAACATTGTAAGAACAGGATTAAAAGAGAGAAAAGTCACTGGAGCAGAATGTGTGTGATTTAATTTTCTGCTTTTGACTCGACCTTGGTCAGACGTTCTGTATCTCGAGGATTAACGTTTTGTGCATATTTTACGTTGAATGGGCGAAACCGGAGCACCCAAAAGAAACATGAAGAACATACAAACTCCCCTGTGCGCCAGGACGAACAAACGAACAAACCAATGAACGAACACCCAACGCTTCACACACTGCGCCGCTCCCTCACAGTTTACGCTCTGTTGAACACGTCTCCGCGGCAACCGGGACACGTGAGCGCCGCCGACGTGGTCCGGGCCCGAAAAAACTCCGAATTCCTCCCGTGTCGGCGAGAGTACATCCTCGAATTTAAGCAAACACCCTCCTCACTTTTTGATACGCTCCTTTTTATAGCCGCCCGGCGCTTTATTGCTTGGCTCGGCGGCTCGTCCGTCATCATTCCAGCCACCTCGCCGTGATTTAGCGCCGCAGACGGTGAACTTGCGCCTCTCTAATGCGCCTCTATCTTCGGGAGGACCATCCATCTGAGCGCCTTCCCCCGGGACGAGCGGCTCCAGATGTTTGCAGAGGAGTAAATCTGCGTTTGTGGAAGATGAAGGAGCGCTGACATCACACCAGCGCTAACACTCTCTCCCTCTGTGTTTGTTTTACTGGAGAAATGAAGGAGCCGCGGCGAGTCGGCCGAGACGGGAGTGTACGGCGCCCCCCGCGGACTCGGAGGAGCGGGGGCGGGCGGCGGTGGTCATACAGGTACTACACGTGTGGGACAGTTCACCGCTTTACACGACACGCTCAGCAGGCCGAGGTCAGACGTTTGTGCCATGTTTGTGGCTGAAACGCAAGAAAAAGTGACAAAACTGCGACTAAAATTTATTATGAAAAAAGTGATAAAAATGTGAGTAAAAACAACAACAAAACATGACTAAAAGTGAAAAAAGTTGACTGAAAAAGACCAAAAAAGGGATTAAAACGTGACAAAACTGCAACTAAAATGTATTATTTAAAAAAGCAACAAAAATGTGAGTAAAAACAACAACAAAAGCACAACTAAAAGTGACAAAACTTGACTGAAAAATAATTATTTTTTAAAAGCAACAAAAATGTGAGTAAAAACGACAACAAAAGCACGACTAAAAGTGAAAAAACTTGACTGAAAACGACAACAAAAACACGACTAAAAGTGAAAAAACTTGACTGAAAAAGACAAAAAAGGGACTAAAAAGTGACAAAACTGCAACTAAAATGTACTATTTTTAAAAAAGCGACAAAAATGTGAGTAAAAAAGACAACAAAAGCACGACTAAAAGTGAAAAAACTTGACTGAAAAAGACAAAAAAGGGACTAAAAAGTGACAAAACTGCAACTAAAATGTACTATTTTTAAAAAGCGACAAAAATGTGACTAAAAAGACAACAAAAGCACGACTAAAAGTGAAAAAACTTGACTGAAAAAGACAAAAAGGGACTAAAGCGTGACAAAACTGCGACTAAAATGTACTATTTTTAAAAAAGCGACAAAAATGTGAGTAAAAAAGACAACAAAAGCACGACTAAAAGTGAAAAAACTTGACTGAAAAAGACAAAAAAGGGACTAAAAAGTGACAAAACTGCAACTAAAATGTACTATTTTTAAAAAAGCGACAAAAATGTGACTAAAAAAGACAACAAAAGCACGACTAAAAGTGAAAAAACTTGACTGAAAAAGACAAAAAAGGGACTAAAACGTGACAAAACTGCGACTAAAATATATTATTTTAACAAAGCGACAAAAATGTGAGTAAAAACGACAACAAAAGCACGACTAAAAGTGAAAAAACGCGACTAAAGTCTAAACTGAACTGAATCCTTGTCCAATCCAATTATTGTAGAAAAACAAACGATAAAGAGTCGTAGGAACTGAGGCTCTTTTGAGAACGTTTTGGTGCAAAGTTTGGATCGACTGTGAATGGATTAAAAGAGAAGCTCCAGGTGTTTCATAAGAAATAGAACCACAATGTCACTCTGATTGTAAGAGCACAGAATACAGCAGTATTTCCCGACCTTTTTTGTCTCGAGAACCGCCTAAGGTTTGTTTCACACTCCAAGTACCACTTAATTGAGTTTCAGGCAATAAATGGGTTTACTAGTTGAATATAGTCAGTTACTATTATATTCTTTTGTTTTAATTATGTTTATGGTCCAAGATGCTCCAAAAAGATGCTAAATTTACAACTAATCACAGTTTTCTACATATAAAAGTACATTTAACTTTCATTTCAAACCTGAAACCATTCCAAGTACCTCCTGGTTCTTCCTCACGTACCCCTCGGGGTCCCTGTACCACTGGTTGGGAAACAATGCTCTACAGCACAGATAACAATACTTAACGCTAATAACAAACTTAAAATACTAGAAAATAAAAAGCATTTGCAGCGTGGATGAGTTAGAAGGTTCTTGTCATATTGTCTCCCACATTAGATGAGCCGCCTTCCTCCTCTTGAGTGGTTCAGGTGGATGTGTCAGTCCTGGTCCATCTGCAAAAAATAAGGATATTAATCTGAATTTCAGACGTTTTGACTCGTTAAAATCAGTGGAGACGATTTATTTGATTGAACTAGATTATTTTACAAACAGTTTCTGACTTGTTTCTATACATTATTTCTTATTTCAATCCAATAATCTGTCAGTGGGTTAAGATCATTTTACAAATATCTAATATCTTATTTTTAAGCAAAATTATGGTCTAATCATCAGAAATACCTTGAAACCAGTGAAATATCCTGCCTCACATCAGTAAATAAATCTCATCGAGTCAAAACTTCTCAAATCCAGATAAAAATGATAAATTCAAGCCATTTTAAGACTGGATAGATTTACTTTTTTGCTGGTCGGTCCGTCCTGTGGAGGAGGATCTCTCCTTCATGTGGTTCTCCCAGAGGTTTATACTTTTTCCCACAGTTTTTTTGTAGTTTTTCCTTGAGAGAAGGAGGCTCTGCAGACAGGGGGCGCTCTGGGACATTTATCCACTGCTAAATCCTATTGAACATTGTTTAATTGAACTGCTTTCTCCCTGTGGCCCATCGAGGAAACTGTTGTTGTGATTTTGGGCACTAGAAAAATAAACTGAATTGAATTTAAATGTGTTTACAGCCATTTCCGCAGTAAAATCTGTAAAATCAAGTGAAGTATTGTTTTTCCTGTGCGAGTGCTAACTGTAGCGGCTAAAACTGACCCTGTGCGAGGTCCACTGTGGATGCACAAGACAGAGTTCAGAAAATACTGTGTTCTTATTGTCTTTATCTTTAGCCATCCACAAAACACACAAGAATCCAGCCCTCGCGATTAACACAAAAGACACTGCACCCTGACTGCACCCTGCTCCCCCTTTATTCATCTAATTCCTGAAGTTGTCGTACGCGCCGCCGTCTTGTTTCCGTTGTAGTTCACACGGAGCAGACGAGAAAATAAGTTCTACATCGACTAAAAAGACGTTTTCAGAAAATCGGTGCGTTGCTCGTGTTCATTAAACATTTTACGCAAATCCATCTACGTTTTAGCGAGAGACTTTTCCCTCGTTTGTCGTTTACATGAACAGGGTTCTCGTCAAACCAGAAGTTTTATGTATTTATTTGATTTATTTGACAGGGACAGTGTACAGGAGCATTAATCACAAGAATATGTCAAGATGCTTTGTACCAGACTTTAGCTCCGAGCTCATTTCCATCTCAGTCCCAGAGACACACAACAACAAAAACAATGAACACAGAGCATAAGACAATGCAATTCATGATATGTACAGTGTTAATATATTTCAATGGTTAGTAAAAAGTAATTAAAACTTGTCTCTTCCTAAACCTCCCCTGTGTCTCGTGTCTAACTCTGATGCTGACAGGTCTGCCCTTTAAGAAAATGTTGTTTTATTTGCAGGCTACGTTTTTTTAGGTCTTTGGATAATTTTAGCTCAGTTGGAAGTTTATTCCATTCTGAGATTGTTTTAAATGAAAACGCAGATTGCCCTAGTGATGTTTTTATTACAGGAGTGAGATCTGTGGCAAAAAGAGGCAGAAGTGGGCAGGGCAGAATAAGGTGAATAGAGCAGGTAAGTGCAGGACAGAACACATAGTGCGCCCTCCAGTGGTCGGAGGGAACAACAGGCAAAATGTTTCCAACACTTTTATTCACCTTATTCCTGAAGTTGTCGTACGCGCCGTCGTCTTGTTTCCGTTGTAGTTCACACAGAGCAGACGAACTCAACAGAAAATAAGTTCTACTCGACTAAAAAGACGTTTTCAGGAAATCGTTGTGTTGTGACTTGTTGTTGCTCGTGTTCATTAAACATTTTACACAAATCAATCTACTTTATGTAACATTTTAGCCTCAGACTTTTCCCTCGTTCATCATTAGCTTTAACGGAGTTCTCGTCAAACGGAAGTGCGTTTACAACAAAAGTGCAAAAAATGTCAAAAGTGGGCGGGGCAGAATAAGGTCAATAGGGCAGGTAAGTGCAGGACAGAACACATAGTGCGCCCTCCAGTGGTCAGAGGGAACAACAGGCAAAATGGCTCCAACACTCTATAAAACACTAACGTTGTGAGGTCATTTCAATTGTACCGACGTCCCGAGGTAAAACTCTGTTTTTTTGTGAATACTATTAGTAAACTACTGCATGTCTCTGGTCTTCGTGTCCTTCTAAAGTTGGACCTACCTGTTTTCTCTTGTTGGTCGTGTCAGAGTTGATTAAAAGCCTCCCCCTGCGGCTCCTCAAACCTGTGACTGATGCCGGAGCCTCCTCCACGGGTCGCACGCTCCTATAACTCTCCCTCTGATCTGTGGTGCAGGCGAGCTGGAGAGGCGTCCGACTGAGGGCCAGACTGCAGCGCGCCCTGGCCCAGGCACAGAGCCCTGAGCCCGGGCCGGACCTGGACCTGGGCCTGGGCCTGGGCCTGGACCTGGACCTGGACCTGGGCCTGGACCTGGACCTGGAGCGGTTTGTCCTGGACCAGGTTTGACACGCTCTGTACATCTGAAGAAACAACGTCAAACACCTAAAAACCCGTGCTTTTCCTTCACAATAATTACTATAGCAACTTTAGGGCTGCAGCTAATGATTATTTTGGAAATCGGTTTGAGGTTTAGAACGTGAAAGACCCTTGAATATGAGATTTTTACTGAATTACTGAACTTTTAATGACGTCATGATGGAGAATACACACAGAAAACACACAGATGAACAAGTATTTTAACCAAAAACACACAATTTACATGTTTCCTGTGTCATTTGTGTGTGATTCCTTCTCTGTTTGAGTGATAAAATGTCTTAATTCAGCATCAATTGGCCTTAATTAACTTATCATTCAATATATAACACAAAGAACAATATATTGGCCTCAGTATTTATCATTTATTTTCGTTTCAATAGTTGGGAAATCATTGTTATTTTTCTGTTATTTTAGCTGTAGAGAGCGGAATAAGTAACTTTTATGATTCAGTAAATATTCCAACAAAATTAAAGTCTATATTTCAAATTCTCATAATGTTCTTCTTCTGACATAGTTTGGTGGGAGGGCACCTGTGGTAAATGTTTATCATAGCTTTACATTTGTGAAGTTGCAGTTTGTGAAGAAATGTTGATAAGTTTAAGAAAAGCTGAATCCCTCTGTGATGTCATCAAAAGGCGACGTACCATTGAAAAGAGCCTGGCCGTGTCCTCGTGTCCACACTGCTCCTGTAGAGGGCGCTATACAGGGGTCACGCCATGTTTAGTGCTGTCTGAATGTCCAGCAGGTGAAATCAGAATCAGAAAACGGTTCATTGCCGTTGTCAGTGTCAAAAATTCACAAACAGGAACTTGCTTCGGCGTAAAGTGCAACATAAAACAATGAATAAAATATAATAAAATATATAAAAGAGGCATAAGATTAAGAATAAAATAGACTAAGATAGATAGACTAGAAAAAGATAGATAGAAAAAGTAGTGCACTCAAAATTTCCCACAATGCATCTTGAAAAGTAGTGTCCAGCGCTGGTCACTAGAGGTCAAAATAGACCACAATGCATTGCAAGAGTCAGAAAAACTACAGTGAACTGAATGAAGCAGAAAGAGCTGTTTAAACGAACTGTTGAGTCGAGATCATGAACAAAACACTTTAAAGGGCGTATGACGGGTTTCTATGGTTTTCTCATTTTGACTTTATTTAGTGTATTAATACCTGTTGTAAATAGAAATGATAGTTTTACGCCAATCAGGTCACTGTTTGTGGAGAGAAGTAGAAGAACCTGTTGAAAAATACAGGAAATAAACAAACCGATGACATCACACTGGGGAGACAAAAGTTGTGCATACTTTACACAAAAACTACTTTTTTGACCCTTTAAACATTAATTCAACAAAATAAAGGTGTTCACATTCATTTTTATTTGTCAAATAAAAAAAATGTGACATTAGATGAGTGTACAGCGTTGTTGCTATGGTAATTTCCTAGCGTGATGTCATCATTTACAACCAGGAAGTAAAATTAAAAAGCTTAAAACTGCAAATTGGTGTAAAATTTGTAAAGAATTTTAGCAAATTTTGATATATGTTTATCTGAACTACATTTTGGTTAAATGAGTAGCCCGACCTGTCATGGACACTTTAAACAAACCGTTAGCAGCAGATGCTAACGTTAGCCGCTAACCTTAGCTTGAGCTGTGAATGGATCACAAACCTCCTGCTGTTTGATTATTCATCGTTTGTGATCCACGATGAATAAACCTGTGATGATTATTAGTCATAAATACGTGTCGAAGGATTTGAGCCACATTCAACAGAAACACAGTTTTATCAGAGTTTTATCCAACTTTTTTTTTCTCAGACGCCAAAGTCATCAGGGATTGAGGGCAGTATTTGTTCTGATCAAGAGCAGGACGTGAGTGAACGAGGGGTTAGAGAGTGAGTGGGACATTCAGACACAGCCACAGTTTACACAAAACGGAGACATTTTTCTGACAGTTTTAAGCGTCATTCCACAAAATAAAGTGTTATCAGGGAATATTATTTGTCGTTCTTTTTCTTGAAGGCGTCTCTGGAGATGGACTGGTCTGGACTTTGTGACGAGCTGGAGCTGCCGCTGACGAAGGTTTGCTGAATGTCCTCCCTGCTCTCCTCCCCTGTTCACGCAGCTAAAGACCAAGGCCAAAGAATCCTTAAAATCTGGAGCGCTCAGAAAGTTACACACTGTCACTTTAAGTTAAGGTACAGGAGCCAAAAGTACTTGAACAGTAACTTTCTGGAGGAGGAAAAATACCAGCACGATTCCTCTGAAAACCATCTCCATGGAGACAGAAAAGTTTAATTTCATACTTGTTTTATATTTATAGTTGGGTTACAATACAGAACTAAGAACAGAGCATTAAAAACACAAAATAAATACAATAAATGACATTAAATTCAATCAAATTAATAAAATCCAATTCAAAACAAAAAGAAACAGAAAATGAAAACTTTAATGTCGTACTGTAGAGTTTTACGACCAAACAAGACGAGGTTCTCTCTCTCTTCTCTCTGTCCACTTTTCTCTCAGTCCATCCCTCTTTTTCTCATCCTACTCTCTCTCCCTCTTTTCTTTTTCCCTCTCTTTATTTTCTCTCCTTCTCTCTCCCTCTCTCTCCATCCCTCTCCTTCTCTCCCTCTCTCTCCTTCTCTCTCCCTCTCTCTCCATCCCTCTCCTTCTCTCCCTCCTCTCCTTCTCTCTCCCTCTCTCTCCATCCCTCTCCGTCTCCCTCCCTCCTCTCTCTCTCCTTCTCTCCCTCCTACCCTCTCTGTCTCCCCCTCTCTCCATCTCTCGCTCCCTCCCTCCCCCACTCTCTCCCTCTCGCCCCTCTCTCTCCTCTCTCCCCCCTCTTTCTCTCCCCTCCTCTATCTCCCCTCTCTCTCCTCTCCATCTCTCTCTCCCTCTCCTTCTATCTCCCCTCTCTCCCTCTCCCGTTTCTCCATCCCACCCGCTCTCTCTCCTTTTCTCCCTCTCTCTCTCCCTCCATCTCTCTCCCTCTCTCCCTCTCTCTCCTCCCCTCTCTCACCTCCTCTCTCTCCCCAACCCCCCCCCCCTCTTCTCCCCCTGCCTCCCCCCTGTATTGACTTAAACTCCGTCTTCAAAGCCTGGATGAACCGCACACAGAGTGAAAATAGGAGCTGGAGAATAATTAAACTGTAGATTTGACTTAAATATGGCGCATTCCTTCAACATAAAAACTCCAAAAATCATCCAACAAAAACACACGTGTGACCGGACACGGCTGTGCGTCTTCCACATCATGTGTTTGTAATGTCCACATGTTTAACGGCGGCGTCTGGAGAAAGCCATAACTCCTGAGCCCAGCGTCCGCCATCAAGGCTCGGAAAACAAGCGCCTGTTGTTTTAACAGAGGTAAAGTCTCCCAGGAATCCAGCCTCCGGAGGGGCTAACCACTCTGCCACAGTCACACCGGGAGCTAACCACTCTGCCACAGTCACACCGGGAGCTAACCACTCTGCACCGGCAGCTAACCACTCTGCACCGGCAGCTAACCACTCTGCACCGGGAGCTAACCACTCTGCACCGGCAGCTAACCACTCTGCACCGGGGGCTAACCACTCTGCACCGGGGGCTAACCACTCTGCACCGGGAGCTAACCACTCTGCACCGGGAGCTAACCACTCTGCACCGGGAGCTAACCACTCTGCACCGGGAGCTAACCACTCTGCACCGGGAGCTAACCACTCTGCCACAGTCGCACCGGGAGCTAACCACTCTGTCACAGTCACACCGGGAGCTAACCACTCTGTCACAGTCACACCGGGAGCTAACCACTCTGCCACAGTCACACCGGGAGCTAACCACTCTGTCACAGTCACACCGGGAGCTAACCACTCTGTCACAGTCACACCGGGAGCTAACCACTCTGCCACAGTCACACCGGGAGCTAACCACTCTGTCACAGTCACACCGGGAGCTAACCACTCTGTCACAGTCACACCGGGAGCTAACCACTCTGTCACAGTCACACCGGGAGCTAACCACTCTGCACCGGGAGCTAACCACTCTGCCACAGTCACACCGGGAGCTAACCACTCTGCCACAGTCGCACCGGGAGCTAACCACTCTGCCACAGTCGCACCGGGAGCTAACCACTCTGCCACAGTCACACCGGGAGCTAACCACTCTGCCACAGTCGCACCGGGGGCTAACCACTCTGTCACAGTCACACCGGGAGCTAACCACTCTGTCACAGTCACACCGGGAGCTAACCACTCTGTCACAGTCACACCGGGAGCTAACCACTCTGCCACAGTCGCACCGGGAGCTAACCACTCTGTCACAGTCGCACCGGGAGCTAACCACTCTGTCACAGTCACACCGGGAGCTAACCACTCTGCCACAGTCGCACCGGGAGCTAACCACTCTGCCACAGTCACACCGGGAGCTAACCACTCTGCCACAGTCGCACCGGGGGCTAACCACTCTGCCGCAGTCGCACCGGGAGCTAACCACTCTGCCACAGTCACACCGGGAGCTAACCACTCTGCCACAGTCGCACCGGGAGCTAACCACTCTGCCACAGTCGCACCAGGAGCTAACCACTCTGCCACAGTCACACCGGGAGCTAACCACTCTGCCACAGTCACACCGGGAGCTAACCACTCTGTCACAGTCACACCGGGAGCTAACCACTCTGCCACAGTCGCACCGGGAGCTAACCACTCTGCCACAGTCACACCGGGAGCTAACCACTCTGCACCGGGAGCTAACCACTCTGCCACAGTCGCACCGGGAGCTAACCACTCTGCCACAGTCGCACCGGGAGCTAACCACTCTGCACCGGGGGCTAACCACTCTGCCACAGTCACACCGGGAGCTAACCACTCTGTCACAGTCACACCGGGAGCTAACCACTCTGCCACAGTCACACCAGGAGCTAACCACTCTGCACCAGGAGCTAACCACTCTGCACCGGGAGCTAACCACTCTGCCACAGTCGAACCGGGAGCCGTTTCATATCTCAGATTTTCTTCAGCAGCGATGTTTGTCTGGAGTAAACAGACTCGAAAGCACGAACGAAGAACCTTTTATAACAAAACTGTATAATCATTACAGCCTCAGACCGAGTAAACGTCACTGGACATCGGAGTGTGACGTCACAGCGTTTGGCTCCAGCTGAATGAAGCCCAACGCGGCTAGCAGTCATAGCGGCTAAAGTGGAGTTAGCAGTTATAGCGGCTTAAATGGAACTAGCAGTTATAGTGGCTAAAGTGGAGCTAGCAGTTATAGCCATTAACATATAAATAAGTTGACACAGCATTCGATGCTCATGCTATCAACCACTTAGCAACGCGGCTAGTCCGGTACGATTTGAAGGACTGTGGAAGTGTAATGTATTTTCCCTTTAACTGTTAGCATTAGCCCACAAAACACACAAGTTCTGAATAATTCAGAGTGTCGCTGGTACCAACCATCGAGCCCATTTATGTGAGGCCAAAGCCTCATTACAAGTCAGTGTTCAGTGTAAACCTTTTTGTATTTTATTTCAGATAATAATTAGCATAAAATTGTCATCTGAGCTAAAGGCTAACTGACTTTAAGGCTAACTCTGGCAAAAACAAATTTCATCTTTTTGAAACTCTACATATGTCATTTAAAACAGTTTTGGCCCCAGTATGGAGCCTTGAGGAACCCCACCATTTAATTCCAGCAAATCTGAGGTGACCTGGTTTATCTGTACAAACTGTTCGTGTCAATGAAGCGTCTCATGTCAGGAGGAGGAGCTTGTGTTACTGTGATTTATTTAGTGCACAGAGCGTAGTGAATGTTTTGTGTTTCCAGACTCCAGACTCTTCACTCTGGGCTCCTCCTCCTGCTGGGACTGGACCCAAACAGGCCTGGACCTCACAGACCTCACAGACCTCACAGACCTGGACCTCACAGACCTCACAGACCTCACAGACCTGGACCTCACAGACCTCAGAGACTCCAGAGAGAGCTCCGCCTCCTGAAGTCTGTGTCAGGTGAGGCTCATAGTAGGTCTGGGTGATACGGAGATGAAACTGGAATCATGAGCTGGTCCCTGAGACAATCTGCTGTTTTTATGAAATCGTGATTGACTGTTTGTGTCTTTAATGCAGCTGTCTGTTCAAACACACTTTTTCCCCATGATGTTTAGCCTCTGAAGCCTCTGAGCAGATGACTTTATTTACCTCTTAAAGACCAGAGCTGCACAATTAAACCAAATCCACACAAAAACAACATTTAATGGATGCAGTTAGTAAATCACAAATTTCTTCCACAAACAACAAAATGTCTTGCTTTGATTGAAATTAAAACTGCTCACACTGTAGTTTGGATTTTCTGTTGTTGATGTTCTCAAACGAGCCAGAAAAGCGCAACAAAAAGCGATAAAAATGTGTTCAAAAGCGACAAAAATAAACGTGACTCAATGCAGCAAAACACGACTAAACACAACCGACACGTTTAAATATGACAAACTGAATGTGACAAAAAGCGATAAAAATGTGTTCAAAAGCACCAAAACAAACAAAATTGTGTTTAAAATGTGAATTTGAACAGAATATTTTTATTAATAAACTAATCCTAGAAAGCGTGGTAAACCCTCAGACCTCTGCCCTGTCTTCTCCCTTCAAAACGTCTGTGAAGACTCTAAACCAGGCATGTCCAAACTCAGGCCCAGGGGCCAAATGCGGCCCTCAGACCAGTTTTTTTTGGCCCTTAGTCTTCCTGGTGAACTGGCCCACATTGTCCTGATAAGTACTATTTACAGCACATTTCAGATTTTCTACAATTCCAACCTAAATAACTAACATTTTGGTGCAACACAGACCTGATATTAAGGCACTGAGACTGACTGTAGATGTGATGGAGCTTAAAACATCAGATAAATGCAGCTTTTTTTAACGTTTCGCGATTGATTTGTGGCCCTCCGCTTGGTCTATATTTCAAAATGCGGCCCTCGATGGAAAAAGTTTGGACAGCCCTGGTTTAAACCATCGACACATGCAGGGCCGCCGCTTCCATAAAGCACTGAGCACCAAGTGCTCTGAGGGGCAACAGACAGTGCGCGATGCACCGGCACGCCGCGGGCAGAGAACAGGATGGCCAAGACCCCAGGCAAAGTTTGAGAGTCAGAGAGGAGTGCCGCTTCCGCAGCTGACGCCTGCTGAGGTGCAAATGAGGGTGCAAACTCTGTAAGATAGATAGAAGTTAGAAGAAACATACAATTGTAGGAGCAGTCATTTTGTTCAGTCGCCTGTTAATGTTTACATACTTCACTTGTTGGATGATTCTATCTATATTCGTATTTGTACTTTTATTGGGTAGTATTTGTTTTACACTTGAATATTTAAGTTTTATTTAGTTATTTAAGATATTTATTAATATTTTTTTTGGCAACTTACATTTCCATCTGGTGTTAATAGTACTATATATTGTGTATTTAATTTAAAAAAACACTGTAAAAACATAAAAGCAACAACAGAGAGGCCCCTGACCTCAGCAGACTGTAGTTTCCACAGAGACGGATGGCACTGAACTCATGATTGGACGGTGATTGATGATGATTAAAGATGTCCGTTTTTATTCATCTTATTCCTGAAGTTGCCGTACGCGCCGCCGTCTTGTTTCCGTTGTAGTTCACACGGAGCAGACGAGCTCAACAGAAAATAAGTTCTACACGACTAAAAAGCAGTTTTCAGACTGACCAGGAAATCGTTGTGTTGTGACTTGTTGTTGCTCGTGTTCATTAAACATTTTACACAAATCAATCTACTTTATGTAACATTTTAGTGTCAGACTTTTCCCTCGTTCATCATTAGCTTTAACAGAGTTCTCGTGAAACAGAAGTGCGTTTACAACAAAAGTGTGATCTGTGGCAAAAAGAGGCAAAAGTGGGCGGGGCAGAATAAGGTGAATAGTTAGAGGTAATTCCACAACTGTTACCTAGAAACCAGACTGTAAACAAGGGCCACATCCACATACATTACACAATAGTGATGATTTGACAAATAATAATCCCTGATAAGACTTTATTTGTTGAACGACCGTCAGTTGTCTGTAAATTGATCGTTAAATGTTTCTATTTGTTGTGTATTTTCAGGAGTAAATCTCCTCTGCGTTCGGGAGCGTTCGGTCGACTCGCGGAAAGATCAGAGAAGATCGTGGAGGAATGGTAAGAAGCACGAAGAAGAGGCGGCAAAAACTGACCTCAAACCTCTGATTAAACTGTTTCCTTTTGTGACTTTGTGATGTTTCTTCTCACAAAACCCCGACACTGAAGCCTGACGTCGACGTGTTCTCTGCTCAGCTCTGACTCCATCAGTTTTAGTCACGATTTTGTCACTTTTAGTTGTGTTTTTGTCACTTTTAGTTGTGTTTTTGTCACTTTTAGTTGCGCTTTTGTCACTTTCAGTCACTTTTTTGTTGTTTTAGTTGCATTCTTGTCACTTTTAGTCGCGTTTCTCTAAGTTTTAGTTGCGTTCTTGTCACTTTTAGTTGCATTCTTGTCATTTTAGTTGCGTTTTTGCCACTTTTAGTCACGTTCTTGTCACTTTCAGTTGCATTTCTGTCACTTTTAGCTGCATTTTTGTTGGTTTTAGTTGTGTTCTTGTCACTTTTAGTCACGTTCTCGTCACTTTAAGTTGCGTTTTTGTCACTTAGTCGCCCTTTTGTCACTTTCAGCTGCATTTTCGTCATTTTCAGTTGCGGTTTCGTCACTTTTAGTCACGTTTTTGTCGCTTTAAGTCACGTTCTTGTCACTTTTAGTAGTGTTTCTCTCTTTAGTTGTATTTTTGTCACTTCAATCTTATCACTTTCTTTTTCTGGGTTTTTTTTCTGTTTGGTTTCTTTTAGTTGCATTCTTGTGAATTTTAGTTGTGTTTCTGTCGCTTTTAATTGCATTTTTGTCACTTTTAATTGCATTTTTGTCACTTTAAGTTGTGTTTTAGTCGCTTTTAGTTGGGTTTATGTCACTTTTAGTTGGGTTTTTGTCGCTTGTAGTTGCATTTTTGTCACTTTTAGTCGCGTTCTTGTTGCTTTTAGTTGCGTTTTTGTTGCTTTTAGTCAAGTTTATTCACTTTTAGGTTTTTTTTTTTTACTGTTGGATGAGTTTTAATTGCGTTTTATTTATTGATTTTTTTTTTCACTTTTAGTCGGGTTTTAGTCTCGTTTTAGTCTCTTTTTGTCTGACACTGAAGCCTGACGTTGCTCTCTGCTCAGCTCTGACTCCGTCTCTTTCACAAACTCGTTAGCCCGTGTTAGCGCTGACGCTGCCCAGGCCTCGTTCATGTCACTTTTAATTGCGTTTTTGTCACTTTAAGTTGTGTTTCAGTTGCATTTAGTTGGGTTTTTGTCACTTTTAGTAGCATTTTTGTTGCTTTTAGTTTAGTTTATTCACCTTTAGTTTTTCTTTTACTGTTAGATGAGTTTTAGTTGCGTTTTTGTTGCTTTTTAGTATTTTTTTTTTTCACTTTTAGTCACATTTTAGTCTCTTTTTGTCTGACACTGAAGCCTGACATTGTTCTCTGCTCAGCTCTGACTCCGTCTCTTTCACAAACTCGTTAGTCCGTGTTAGCGCTGACGCTGGCCAGGCCTCATTCTTGTCACTTTTAATTGCGTTTTTGTCACTTTAAGTTGGGTTTTAGTTGCTTTTAGTTGGGTTTTTGTCACTTTTAGTTTAGTTTTTGTCACTTTTAGTGTAGTTTTTGTTGCTTTTTAGTAGTTGCGTTGATTTTTTTTTTCACTTTTAGTCGGGTTTTAGTCTCGTTTTTGTCTCCTTTTGTCTGTCACTGAAGCCTGACGTTGCTCTCTGCTCAGCTCTGACTCCGTCTCTTTCACAAACTCGTTAGCCCGTGTTAGCGCTGACGCTGCCCAGGCCTCGTTTGGACAGAACGCTGTGTTTGTGTCTCAGGGGCTTCAGGGACCGACACACGGCGCTGATGATGCTGAGGAGAGCGAGCAACATGAGGTCCAGACCCAGCCGTGAGTCTGAGCCGCCGTCACACACACCACGAGGGACGGGACAATAAACAGTAATATAATGATAAAAAGGAAGACAATAATCGTTTGTGCTACATTTTGTTTAATAATCGTGATAATCGCCAACAAAGATAATCGAGATTTTGTCTCCAGATTGTGCAGAAAAAAGCAGCTTACCCTTAATGTTCTCCTCTAGACCGTTTTTTGTCACAAGTTATTTATAATGAGAAAGTAATATTTTTATATGTCACATTTTCAAACTGTCAGCCATTTTAATAACCATTGTGATATTATCGTTAATCCCCATTATTTTGGCCGTGATAATCGTGACATAAAATTTCAATATCGTCCCGTGCCTTCTTTCGACTGGATTCACATCAAACAAGTCTGAGGAAACATTCCAAATTGTGAACAAAATTTATCGTGTACGTTTTCTTTGCAATTTAGGGAACCGTTTCATCATCCATGAGGTTTAAAAAGTGAAATGATTAACTTTTGTGACACATTGTTGACCCCAATGAAAAGCAAAAGGGGTTTTTATTTATAGCAATGTTTTTATGGGTATTTTTGAGTTTTTTGAGGGGATTCTCCTGCTGTCAGTGACAAAAAATAGTTTCAATATTATTTATCGTGATATTTTTTTGTAGCACTATATCACACTTCAAAATGTGTTTTTGTGACAGGTGCACACACACGACAGGGACTTTGAACGAGGATTTAAAGCACAGACTCTGCTCCAGTGTCCACTTTTTCTCTTTTAATCCTGTTCTAACAATGTTCTTCATCAAAAACACACAGGAGTTACATTCAGTTTCATTCACGCTGTTTGAGGAATGTTTATTGGAAAATCCTCTCCCTCCAAGCATCAAACACACTTCTTGATGAACTTCCTGGGTTTTCTGACGTATTTTCAGATCATTTATGTCATTTATCTGAGAATCTTCTGCTGTTTTTAATCCTTGAATCATCAAGTTCTGAGCATTTCTTCCTCTAAACACAACTGCTGCTGCTATCCTGATAATTGCCTTTAGCAATATAAAGCTAATATAGCTAAGTGTCATTGCAGACTCCTGAGGAATACATGAATTATTTAATAATAATCCTTTTGTTGTTCTTGTTTTAAAACGTGAGATGCAAATTAAAGGTCCTCAATCCTCCGGTTTAAAGGATAATAACGATACAAAAAATGTTTCCTTTAACCTAAATGTGCTCCATGAGTCAGTACCAAACCCTCTGGATTATTCAGAACTTTTGTTTTTTAAGGGCTAAAGCTAACAGCTAATGCTAAAAGCTAATTCTAATGCTAATGGATAATGCTAATAGCTATTGGAACATAGGGACTTGCTCTAGAGTTCTAAAAAAAATGTGTTTAAAAAGCTTAAAAGTCTTTTTTGAATCTGTTTTCACATTTAAAGCTAAATTATTTGTCCATGAAGGAAAACATTTAAGTTCTTAGTCTAATAACAAACTACAAATTCTAAACTATTCACCTTATTCTGCCCCGCCCACTTTTTGTTTATTTTTGTTTTTGTTGTAAACGCACTTCCGTTTGACGAGAACTCCGTTAAAGCTAATGATGAACGAGGGAAAAGTCTGAGGCTAAAATGTTACATAAAGTAGATTGATTTGTGTAAAATGTTTAATGAACACGAGCAACAACAAGTCACAACGCAACGATTTCCTGAAAACGTCTTTTTAGTCGAGTAGAACTTATTTTCTGTTGAGCTCGTCTGCTCCGTGTGAACTACAACGGAAACAAGACGGCGGCGCGTACGGCAACTTCAGGAATGAGGTGAATAGAGAAAACTACAAGATTAATATTCTGAACTCTAACCATTTTAAGTGACTCAGATTCATATTTTTCTGTTTGAATAACGATTAAACTCTTGGCTTCAGTAAATCCGACACTGTTTCACTTTCCACGCCGCGCTCCCAGCTCCGAGCGCTCTCTCCGTGTTTACTCTTTTCCCGGTGGAGTTTTCCGCCCAAACATCCGCCCGGCGCAGAGTGCGACTCCCGCTCGGCTCCTTGTTTGCCTCCTGCCTCCTTCCTCCTCGACTCCTAAGCGCTTAAGTGAATTTCACACTCCGAGTTCCAACAAGCGCGCGCCGAAACCCGAGCCGCTGTTTATGCTCCGCGATACAAAACATCTCCAGCTCCAGCTCCGTTCTTCATCTGCGTCTGATTTGGGACGGCTCTCCGATCCTCTCCTCGGGGCTCGGACTCACGAATGTCACAAACGTCAGGAGGAGAAGCAGCACAAAAACGTCTAAATATTCAGGTTAATGACTGCGTTTTAAAGCTCTGAGCGTCTGGAGCTGCAACTAACGGTTATTTTAGTGTTCGACAATTATCTCTGTTGAACATTCAGACTTTATAATAACTCCACTTAATCATGCCTTAATAAAGCATGAACTAAGACTTAATTCATAATCAACAAGTAGTTTATTAAAGTGTCTATGACAGATTTTTATGATTTTCTAATTTTGACTTAATTCAGTGTATTAATGCCTGTTATAAATATAAATTGTAGTTTTACACCAATCAGGTCGCTGTTTGTGGAGAAAAGTTTAAAAATATGTTGTTCAAATTACAGGAAGTAAACAAATTGATGACATCACACTGAAGAGATAAAGGTTACGCATAATATACACAAAATAAACTACTTTTTTGACCCTTTAAACATTGATTCAACAAAATAAAGGTGACAATAAAGGTCACATGTGTTTTTCTTTGTCAAATGAAAAAATCTGTGACATTAGATGAGTTTTGGCCCAGTGTACTGTGTGGTTGCTATGGTGATGTCCCAGTGTGATGTCATCATTTACAACCAGGAAGTGATGTTACAAAACTAAAAAAATTGCTAAAATGGATAAAACGTACAATTATTTTTTAGCAAAACTTTAAACATATTTATCTTACCTGTATTTTAGGCACGAGTCCAACCTGTCATAGGCACTTTAACTTTTACTAAAAAACAAAACAAAAAAAAACACATTACATTTCCGTCGCGTCAAGAACATTCCAATAATGATTCATGTTTGCTTCTCCTTCTACTTTTACTTATTTTCCTATAATATTGATTATTTGATTATTGTCGGTCAATATTGCAATATCTAAACGTTTCCGATATATTGTGCCGCCCTGGTCCATGTGAGGGTCAAACTTTGCACGTTTGTTGTTTCCACATGAAAGTCGATATGTTGAAAGGGCAAATAGTTCTCATCCAATATAATAATCAAATTATCGTTAATTACTCAAAACACAAACTCCAAACACAGCCTGAGCTGCAGAGAAGAGCTTTATGACCCAGACAAAGCAGGAATCACACAAAAATGATGTGTAAATGATGTATGTCGTCTTTAAATATCCTCCACCAGGACAAACGGCTTCACTTCAGCTTCATCTGGGTCAAATAAAATCTCATATTTACAGGTTTGTCGAGATCTAAACAACAACAAAAAATCACTAGTTGCAGATTGAAGACTTCTGGATGGAGAATATTTTCAAATAAAGTGTGTTATTGATGAAAATGTTTGACGGTTTGCATGTTCTTGTTTGTGTCGTGCAGGAAAGAACGAGCCGGAGACGGAAACACGACGCAGGTGAGGCCCGTTTGGGACTCTTAAAGGGCCTATGACGGGTTTTTATGATTTTCTAATTTTGACTTTCTTCAGTGCATTAATACCGCTTGTAAATATAAATTGTAGTTTTACACCAATCACTTCACTATTTGTGGAGAAAAGTTGAAAAATCTGTTGACAATTACAGGAAGTAAACAAACTGATGACATCACACTGGGGAGACAAAGGTCATGAATAATTTACACAAAATAAACTACTTTTTTGACCCTTTAAACATTAACTCAACAAAATAAAGATGTTGACATGTGTTTCTCTTTGTCAAATGAACAAAATCTGTGACATTAGATGAGTTTTGATCAATGTACAGTCTGGTTGCCATGGTAATTTCCTAGTGTGATGTCACACTTTACAACCAGGAAGTAAAATTTAAAACCTAAAAAATAGCTAAACTGGGGTAAAATTTGTAAAGATTTTAATAGAAATTTGAATATATGTATCTTTACTGCATTTTAGTTCAATGTGTAGGCCCTTTAAACCTGTCATAGGCCCTTTAAACCTGTCATAGGCCCTTTAAACCATATTTTCTCTCTTCAGGTCCTTTGCTTCTGTCGCTGATTATTTTCATGGAATAAAGTCAAATCCGTGTTGTCCCGACAGCTCTGTCAGACGCTGTGTGCCGTTTGTGTCTAATTATAGAGCGTTATTCACCGTCTTACGTCCACTTCTGCCTCTTTTATGTCTATGATCCGCGCTCTCGTAGTGAAGCAGCTCACATTTATCAACAAAAAACACGACTAAAAGCAAGAAAAACATTAAACTAAACGAACAGCATCAAAGACAAGACAAAAGGCGAGAAAAATGTGACTAAAAGTGCTACGAAAACGTCTACAAATCTAAGTTGAGTTTGTATTTGACTTCTAAAAAAACAAATTGAATTATTATTAAGGCGAGACTCTACAGGCAAAACTCTTTTTTTAGTTTTTTGTTCAGTTTTCTCAACATCTGGACTTTCATGTGGAAACAACAAACGTGTCCAATCTGCTCCTAAAAATACGACAAAAACACGACTAAAAGCGACAAAAACAACTAAAAATGACAAACTTCAAAGGCTGTTTTCTTCAAATGCATTTTTGTCCCTCGAGACATAAAGATCATTAAAGTAGATCCACACAAACTGTACAATCTGGACTCAACAGGATTTAGACCAAACACACAAGGGTTTTTAATATCTAAAACTGATTTATTAAAGTTTTAGAGCAAAAAAGGACAATTTTCAGTCAGATCTAGTTTGCTTAAAAACTAAATAATAAATCCAAATCCCCTCTGTACATTTTTATAATTAATATGTGACAAAATTAACCAAAACCTGGTTCTGTCCATTTTTCAGATTTAAATGTCCCAAATATGTGGATTTTTTTTTTTTTTTTTTTTTTACATAAAATGCCTTATTTCTACACAAAAACAACTTGTAATCCATTTTTTTCTTACATTTATGTGTCTAAACTACAGGAGAAATTTAACATTGATATCTTTACATTTCAGATTTTGTCCTGTTTCACTGCAGAGTCTCGCCTTAAACAGTTATAAAAAATAAATAAACATCACACTGTACTTTACACTCGTGATCTTTGTCTCGTTAAATCACATGTTTCTGAGTCCAAGTGTTGAGACAATTCACTGTTTTGTTGAGTTGAAGTGTCCTTTATCTCCAGGTACCGTTACCAAACAAGCTAGCTCAGCTTCACAGCAACATCGAGAAACTACTTTCACTTTACATTTCACCATATGAAGTGAATTTGAGCCAAACAAAAGCTCCACGGACAAAAATAAGCCAAAGTCCCACATTTTTGTTTCTGCCTCAATCGAAAATAAAATAATCTAAAAACACACCGTGCTCACGTTTAAATTCATATTAAATCAATGTTATAATAAAATAAATAAAGGATTCAACAACTGTCGTCCATTTCTGACCTGATTTCAGAGAGAGTTTCTTGCCAAAGTTGAGTCGGGACGTCCTGAGCGGAGGCCGAGTGCAGCTGGTGGTGAGGACCTCGCAAACATGGACCATGTTTATGTTTTTAATGTTTTGTGTTGAAGTTTATTTGTGTTTGTGTCGAGAAGAATCCAGGACGAGTCCAAGTGACATCGAGCTCCAGCCACGGCCCAAAAACATGTGAGTCTGAACCAGGTCTGAACCAGGTCTGAACCAGGACTGAACCAGGTCTGAACCAGGTCTGAACCAGGTCTGAACCAGGTCTGAACCAGGTCTGAACCAGGACTGAACCAGGTCTGAACCAGGTCTGAACCAGGTCTGAACCAGGTCTGAACCAGGACTGAACCAGGTCTGAACCAGGTCTGAACCAGGTCTGAACCAGGTCTGAACCAGGACTGAACCAGGACTGAACCAGGACTAAACCAGGACTGAACCTGGACTGAACCAGGACTGAACCAGGTCTGAACCAGGTCTGAACCAGGACTGAACCAGGACTGAACCAGGGCTGAACCAGGACTGAACCAGGACTGAACCAGGACTGAACCAGGTCTGAACCAGGACTGAACCAGGGCTGAACCAGGACTGAACCAGGTCTGAACCAGGACTGAACCAGGACTGAACCAGGGCTGAACCAGGACTGAACCAGGACTGAACCAGGTCTGAACCAGGACTGAACCAGGTCTAAACCAGGTCTAAACCAGGTCTAAACCAGGTCTGAACCAGGACTGAACCAGGACTGAACCAGGTCTGAACCAGGTCTGAACCAGGTCTGAACCAGGACTGAACCAGGTCTGAACCAGGTCTGAACCAGGACTGAACCAGGTCTGAACCAGGTCTGAACCAGGTCTGAACCAGGACTGAACCAGGTCTGAACCAGGACTGAACCAGGACTGAACCAGGTCTGAACCAGGACTGAACCAGGTCTAAACCAGGTCTAAACCAGGTCTAAACCAGGTCTGAACCAGGACTGAACCAGGACTGAACCAGGTCTGAACCAGGTCTGAACCAGGTCTGAACCAGGACTGAACCAGGTCTGAACCAGGTCTGAACCAGGACTGAACCAGGTCTGAACCAGGTCTGAACCAGGTCTGAACCAGGACTGAACCAGGTCTGAACCAGGTCTGAACCAGGTCTGAACCAGGTCTGAACCAGGTCTGAACCAGGACTGAACCAGGACTGAACCAGGTCTGAACCAGGTCTGAACCAGGACTGAACCAGGACTGAACCAGGACTGAACCAGGTCTGAACCAGGTCTGAACCAGGTCTGAACCAGGACTGAACCAGGTCTGAACCAGGTCTGAACCAGGTCTGAACCAGGACTGAACCAGGACTGAACCAGGTCTGAACCAGGTCTGAACCAGGTCTGAACCAGGTCTGAACCAGGACTGAACCAGGTCTGAACCAGGTCTGAACCAGGTCTGAACCAGGTCTGAACCAGGTCTGAACCAGGTCTGAACCAGGACTGAACCAGGACTGAACCAGGTCTGAACCAGGTCTGAACCAGGTCTGAACCAGGTCTGAACCAGGTCTGAACCAGGACTGAACCAGGACTGAACCAGGACTGAACCAGGTCTGAACCAGGTCTGAACCAGGTCTGAACCAGGTCTGAACCAGGACTGAACCAGGTCTGAACCAGGTCTGAACCAGGACTGAACCAGGACTGAACCAGGACTGAACCAGGACTGAACCAGGACTGAACCAGGTCTGAACCAGGTCTGAACCAGGTCTGAACCAGGACTGAACCAGGTCTGAACCAGGTCTGAACCAGGTCTGAACCAGGTCTGAACCAGGACTGAACCAGGTCTGAACCGGGACTGAACCAGGTCTGAACCAGGTCTGAACCAGGACTGAACCAGGACTGAACCAGGACTGAACCAGGTCTGAACCAGGTCTGAACCAGGTCTGAACCAGGTCTGAGCCAGGACTGAACCAGGACTGAACCGGGTCTGAACCGGGTCTGAACCGGGACTGAACCAGGTCTGAACCGGGACTGAACCGGGTCTGAACCGGGACTGAACCAGGTCTGAACCAGGACTGAACCAGGTCTGAACCAGGTCTGAACCAGGTCTGAACCAGGACTGAACCAGGACTGAACCAGGTCTGAACCGGGTCTGAACCGGGTCTGAACCGGGTCTGAACCGGGACTGAACCAGGTCTGAACCGGGTCTGAACCAGGTCTGAACCAGGTCTGAACCGGGACTGAACCAGGACTGAACCAGGACTGAACCAGGTCTGAACCAGGTCTGAACCAGGTCTGAACCAGGTCTGAACCAGGACTGAACCAGGTCTGAACCAGGTCTGAACCAGGTCTGAACCAGGTCTGAACCAGGTCTGAACCAGGACTGAACCAGGTCTGAACCAGGTCTGAACCAGGACTGAACCAGGACTGAACCAGGTCTGAACCAGGTCTGAACCAGGTCTGAACCGGGACTGAACCAGGACTGAACCAGGACTGAACCAGGTCTGAACCAGGTCTGAACCAGGTCTGAACCAGGACTGAACCAGGACTGAACCAGGTCTGAACCAGGTCTGAACCAGGACTGAACCAGGACTGAACCAGGTCTGAACCAGGTCTGAACCAGGTCTGAACCAGGTCTGAACCAGGACTGAACCAGGTCTGAACCGGGTCTGAACCGGGTCTGAACCGGGTCTGAACCGGGACTGAACCGGGTCTGAACCGGGACTGAACCAGGTCTGAACCAGGACTGAACCAGGTCTGAACCAGGTCTGAACCAGGTCTGAACCAGGTCTGAACCAGGTCTGAACCAGGACTGAACCAGGACTGAACCAGGTCTGAACCAGGTCTGAACCAGGACTGAACCGGGACTGAACCGGGTCTGAACCGGGTCTGAACCGGGACTGAACCAGGACTGAACCAGGACTGAACCAGGACTGAACCAGGTCTGAACCAGGTCTGAACCAGGTCTGAACCAGGTCTGAACCAGGACTGAACCAGGACTGAACCAGGTCTGAACCAGGTCTGAACCAGGTCTGAACCGGGTCTGAACCGGGTCTGAACCGGGTCTGAACCGGGACTGAACCGGGTCTGAACCGGGACTGAACCAGGTCTGAACCAGGTCTGAACCAGGACTGAACCAGGTCTGAACCAGGTCTGAACCAGGACTGAACCAGGTCTGAACCAGGTCTGAACCGGGTCTGAACCGGGTCTGAACCGGGTCTGAACCGGGACTGAACCAGGTCTGAACCAGGACTGAACCAGGTCTGAACCAGGACTGAACCAGGACTGAACCGGGTCTGAACCGGGTCTGAACCGGGACTGAACCGGGTCTGAACCGGGACTGAACCGGGACTGAACCAGGTCTGAACCAGGTCTGAACCAGGTCTGAACCAGGACTGAACCAGGTCTGAACCGGGTCTGAACCGGGACTGAACCAGGTCTGAACCAGGTCTGAACCAGGTCTGAACCAGGACTGAACCAGGTCTGAACCGGGTCTGAACCAGGTCTGAACCAGGTCTGAACCAGGACTGAACCAGTACTGAACCAGGACTGAACCAGGTCTGAACCGGGACTGAACCGGGACTGAACCAGGACTGAACCAGGACTGAACCAGGTCTGAACCAGGACTAGACCAGGACTGAACCTGGACTGAACCAGGTCTGAACCAGGTCTGAACCAGGTCTGAACCGGGACTGAACCAGGTCTAGACCAGGACTGAACCAGGACTAGACCAGGACTGAACCAGGTCTGAACCGGGACTGAACCAGGACTGAACCAGGACTGAACCGGGACTGAACCAGGACTGAACCGGGAATGAACCAGGACTAGACCAGGACTGAACCAGGACTGAACCAGGACTGAACCAGGACTGAACCAGGTCTGAACCGGGACTGAACCAGGACTGAACCAGGACTGAACCGGGACTGAACCGGGACTGAACCAGGACTGAACCAGGACTGAACCAGGACTGAACCAGGTCTGAACCGGGACTGAACCAGGTCTGAACCAGGACTGAACCAGGACTGAACCAGGACTGAACCAGGACTGAACCAGGTCTGAACCAGGACTGAACCAGGACTGAACCAGGTCTGAACCAGGACTGAACCAGGTCTGAACCGGGTCTGAACCAGGACTGAACCAGGTCTGAACCAGGACTGAACCAGGTCTGAACCAGGACTGAACCAGGACTGAACCAGGTCTGAACCAGGACTGAACCAGGTCTGAACCGGGTCTGAACCAGGTCTGAACCGGGACTGAACCGGGACTGAACCAGGACTGAACCAGGACTGAACCAGGACTGAACCGGGACTGAACCAGGACTGAACTAGGACTGAACCAGGTCTGAACCAGGACTGAACCAAGTCTTAACCGGGACTGAACCAGGACTAAACCAGGACTGAACCAGGTCTGAACCAGGACTGAACCAGGACTGAACCGGGACTGAACCAGGACTGAACCAGGTCTGAACCGGGACTGAACCAGGTCTGAACCAGGACTGAACCAGGTCTGAACCGGGACTGAACCAGGACTGAACCGGGACTGAACCGGGACTGAACCTGGTCTTAACCGGGACTGAACCAGGACTGAACCAGGTCTGAACCGGGACTGAACCAGGTCTTAACCGGGACTGAACCAGGACTAAACCAGGACTGAACCAGGTCTTAACCGGGACTGAACCAGGTCCTAACCAGGACTGAACCAGGTCTTAACCGGGACTGAACCAGGTCTTAACCGGGACTGAACCAGGTCTGAACCAGGACTGAACCAGGACTGAACCAGGACTGAACCAGGTCTGAACCAGGACTGAACCAGGACTAAACCAGGACTAAACCAGGACTAAACCAGGACTGAACCAGGTCTTAACCAGGACTAAACCGGGACTGAACCGGGACTGAACCAGGACTAAACCAGGACTAAACCAGGACTGAACCAGGACTAAACCAGGACTGAACCAGGTCTGAACCAGGTCTGAACCAGGACTGAACCAGGTCTTAACCGGGACTGAACCAGGACTAAACCAGGACTAAACCAGGACTGAACCAGGTCTTAACCAGGACTAAACCAGGACTAAACCAGGACTGAACCAGGTCTGAACCAGGACTGAACCAGGACTAAACCAGGACTAAACCAGGACTGAACCAGG
The DNA here is from genome assembly GCA_019453435.1 of Rhinogobius similis. Classification (NCBI taxonomy): domain Eukaryota; kingdom Metazoa; phylum Chordata; class Actinopteri; order Gobiiformes; family Gobiidae; genus Rhinogobius; species Rhinogobius similis. The sequence continues at coordinate 2,073,446 of CM033628.1, read as the reverse complement.
TCTTAACCAGGACTAAACCGGGACTGAACCGGGACTGAACCAGGACTGAACCAGGACTAAACCAGGACTAAACCAGGACTGACCCAGGTCTTAACCAGGACTAAACCGGGACTGAACTGGGACTGAACCAGGACTAAACCAGGACTGAACCAGGACTAAAGCAGGACTGAACCAGGACTGAACCAGGACTGAACCAGGACTAAACCGGGACTAAACCGGGACTGAACCAGGACTGAACCAGGACTGAACCGGGACTAAACCGGGACTAAACCGGGACTAAACCAGGACTAAACCAGGACTGAACCAGGACTGAACCAGGACTGAGCCAGGACTAAACCAGGACTAAACCGGGACTGAACCAGGACTGAACCGGGTCTGGACCAGGACTGAACCAGGACTAAACCAGGACTAAACCAGGTCTGAACCAGGACTGAACCAAGTCTTAACCAGGACTGAACCGGGTCTGAACCAGGACTGAACCGGGTCTGAACCAGGTCTGAACCAGGACTGAACCGGGTCTGAACCAGGACTGAACCAGGTCTGAACCAGGTCTGAACCAGGACTGAACCGGGTCTGAACCAGGTCTGAACCAGGACTGAACCAGGACTGAACCAGGACTGAACCAGGTCTGAACCAGGACTGAACCAGGTCTGAACCGGGTCTAAACCAATAATGACATAAATGATGTTGTATAGTTCTGGTTGAGGGCCGGATCTTGTCTCGTGGAGGGCCAGATTTGGCCCTCAGGCCTTCAGTTAAACAGCTTTGGTTCGAGTGTGTTTTTTAGATGTTTTTCTGTTTTTTTTGTTCTGTGGATTCGTCTGTCACTGGTGTCAAAACGACCAACAGTTTCTTCAGCTCAAAGTATGTGATTGTGAATTTAAAGGGTTTGAGCTTTAATTGTGTCTTTATTCGGCCTCTTTTCAAACACGGTTCATGAGGACGTTTCTTTCACTTTGGATCAAATATGGCTGAATTAGATGGTTTTAAAGCTTTCACGTCTCTTTTCCTTTAAATCATTTTTGGTTTAGTCAGTTACAGCTCCACATTTTTCATTAATAATTGTGTCATTGACGCAGCAGAACGTGGTGTTCTTCTGAAGCCTTTAAAGGATATGTATGAACAAAGTGTGTTATTGATGAAAATCTTTGGACATTTTGATTTGATAATGACACTCATAAAATGTTTTTAGAGTCTGTATTGTCCAGATAATAATTAGCTGAACAGGAAATAGGAAAAAATCTTAAAAGATATAAATATTAAACCTCTCCTGTCGTTTACTCACGATTCATCACGTCATGTTTTCATGTAAAAAAAATCCACATATTTAGGACATTTAAATCTAAAAAATGGACAGAACCAGGTTTAAATTTCTTGGTTCATTTTGATACATATTAGTTTTTGGATTTATTATTTAGTTTTTAAGTAAACTAGATTGGACTGAAAATTCAAATTTCTCCTCATTTTTGCCTTAAAACTGTAACAAATGTTTGTTAGAATCAGACGTTTCAAATCTTTGTGTCGTGTCAGAATCTTGTTGGGTCCAGATTGAACAGTTTGAGCAGAAGCTTCTCTCGTCTTTGTGGGACAAAAATGCATTTAGAGAAAACAATGTCCTCTGGAGTTTGTCGCTTGTTGTCTTTTTTTGTTGTTGTTACATTTAGTTGCATTTTGTCGCTTTTTTCACGTTTTTGTTGGTTTTAATTGCATTTTTGTCACATTTAGTTGCATTTTTGTTGCTTTTTTCACATTTTTGTCACTTTTTAGTCATGTTTTTGTTGGTTTTAACACTCGCGTGTTTGTCTCTTTAGTCGCGTTTTTCTTGTTTTTAGTTGCGTTTTTGTCACTTTTAACCAGAAAAATCAATGAATGAAGTGGATTCTTTAGGAGCAGATTGGACACTTTTGTTGTTTCCACATGAAAGTTTAAATGTTGAGAGAGAAAACTGTGACCAAAAAATATAAAATGTGTAGTTTTGCCTTCAGTTTCTCGCTTTAAACGTCAAATAATGATTACAAGCGATGGTTTTCAGCTCTAAAGCAGATTATGAGTCCTGTTTTTTTGTGCTGAGTGGTTCCGTGCGGCCGAGCCCGGGCTCTGGTCTCGTGGATAAAGGAGCTGCTGTGTTTGTGTTCGAGGGAAGCAGATGACCAGCGGAATCCCAGTTTAAATGGAGCTCTGTGCTTAAGTGGATAAGTGGATTCTGCTGACGAACCAAACCAGATCCACGGGACGGAGAAGACCGCGGCTCTCGCTCAGACACTCACGGCGTAATCGTGTCCAGGACAGAAATCTGACCCGAAATCAAATCACGGAATCATAAAGACTCAACGAGGAAATGTGTTCAGAGATTAAGACGACGCACACGACAAAGTTTAAAGGTGACAGTTGTATTTGCAGAAGACGCCCAGATTTACACCAGAGAACTTACAATTTTTATATTATTCAGAGATTAACGACAATAAAAAATAATCTACTGTAAAAATTCATAATTGTTTAAGGCGAGACACTATGGGCAACTTATCAACTTCATGTGGATACAACAAACTTCCATTGAATCCATTTCATCCATAGATTTCTCTGGACATTGTTTTCTTCAAATGCATTTTTGTCACTCGAGACATAAAGATCAGCCTAAAATAGATCAACACAAACTGTACAATCTGGACTCAACACATTTAGACCAAACACACAAGGATTTGACTAAAACTGACACAAATTCGGCTAAAAGCAACAAAAACACAACTAAAAGCAGCAAAAATGCAATTAACAGCAACAAAAGCAAGACTAAAAGCAACAAAATGTGGCTGAAAGCGAGAAAAAAGCAACTTTAAGCAACAAAAATGCACTAATAGCAACAAAAACGCATCTAAGAGCGACAAACATGAGCCTAAAAGCGGCAAAAATGCACTGAAATTGACAAAGGCCGTTTTCTTCAAATGCATTTTTCTCCCTCGAGACATAAAGATCAGCGTTAAAGTTAACCAGGCCCGGCCAAACAAATTCTCCTGATATTTGTGAGTTGTGTCAGGGCTGCACCTGCCGCTGTGGCTGGACCAATCAGAGCGCAGCCTTGTGGTTTGGGCGGGAGTCAAACAGATGAACCTAAACAAACCTGGCGGCGCTGACAGACGTACTTCATTCTATTTTAACACATTTAGGACTATTTTTCTTTTGAAGTGGAGCCACAGAAGTGCTCTGTGCTTTTGAGGAAGAAGTCGGTGCTTTTCTCTGACTGGATTTATTGATTTCGCAGCTTATTCTGTTTTTGTGACGCTGCGACCTTCAGTTCAAATGTTCATCATGACGTTCGGCCTTCGACGAGAGCCTGTCCAGATTATAATGTGTTGAGCAGGTCAGCGTTTGTGTTGCTTTTAGTCACAATTTTGATGTTTTTAATTCCATTTTTGTCGTTTTTTTGTTGTGTTTGTGTTTTTGTCGTGTTTTTTTGGTTATAGTTACGTTTTTGTTGTGTTTTTGTGGTGTTTTTGTTGCTTTTTTTCAGAACATTTATTAACAAATCTAAACTACAGTGTCATAAATCATTTATCCAGAATAAAACAGGATATTTTGTTGTTTTTGGAGGAAATTAATTGCACTTCAAAAATGGCTGCCTTTGCGATTTGCTGATTGGATCAATAACTGCAGCTCTGATCCAGACGCTTTCAGTCTTTAACGATTCTTCACAATTATTGACCAAACAACAGTCAAATCTAGAGCTGCACAATTAATCGAAATCACAACTTGAATGGACCCAATGAGCAAATCTCAAAAGCTGCAGTTTTTGACGTGCAATGATTTCCTCCACAAACCACAAAATATCCTGTTTTATTCTGCATAAAAACTGCTGCTTACATTTGTTAAAACATGTTCTGAAACAAGCGACAAACACGCAACTAAAAGAGACAAAAACACATCAAAAACATGAATTACAACAACAAAACCGCAACTAAAAGCGACAAAAACCTGACTACAAATGACAAAAACACAACCTAAAGTGGGAAAAACGTGACTATAGTGACAAAATGTGACAAAAAGTGACAAAAATTTAAGTAAAAGTGAGAAAAACCTGAGTAAAAGCGACAAAAACGCAACTGTAAGACACAAGATCACGACTAAAACCAACAAAAACACGACTAAAAGTGACACAAACGCAACTAAAAGCGTCAAAAACGACACGACTTGTGACAAAAAAAACTACAAAAATGATCTAAAAAATTACACTGAAAGCAACAAAAACGTGACTAAAAGTGACAAACTTTCTGAAACTTTTATTCTGATTCTTTTGTTTGTTTAGGTTTAATTTTGGGAGAATCAATGGAACTGAAATGACTTTTTTTCTGCTTCGGAAATTCCCACGATTATTATTTTTTTCTGACTTATCACTGTTTTGAATTCACCGATTAATCTTGAAATCCGTTTTGAATATCCTGCAGATTTAAAACCATTAAATCCGTTTGCTGCGACGTATTTGTGGTTTTTGGGTCAAACGTGCTCCACGTGGAAACTTCTGCTTTCGATTTAAGGCCAATAATTGAACCAAAGACCAAAATAATCTGGACTAAACCTGGATTTAACTTTAAGAAAATAAACTCCAGCGTCTGCAGATTTAAAAAGGGAGGGGAGAGAGAGAGAGGGGGGAGAGAGAGGGGGGAGAGAGAGGGGGGAGAGGGAGAGGGGAGGGGGGGAGGGAGGGGGGGGGAGAGAGAGGGGGGGGGAGTAAGAAGAGAGAGAGGGGGGGGGGTAAGAAGAGAGAGAGGGGAGGGGGGGTAAGAGGAGAGAGAGAGAGGGGGGAGAGAGGACAGAGAGAGAGAGAAGAGGAAATGGTTGTGATGGAGGAGGAGGAGGAGGAGGAGCAAACGTTTTAAAGAAGGAAAAAAGCAAGAGAGAAAGAGGAGAAAAAGAGAGAGAGAGTGAGGTGTGGAGTGTCTCCTGCTGAGCTCAGGGTCAGACCTCCATGATGGACCAGGATCACCTCCATTTGAGCCCTCTCTCTCTCTGCTCCAGGGCCCCTCTCTCTCTGCTCCAGGGCCCCTTCTCTCTCTGCTCCAGGGCCCCTCTCTCTCTGCTCCAGGGCCCCTTCTCTCTCTCTGCTCCAGGGCCCCTTCTCTCTCTCTGCTCCAGGGCCCCTTCTCTCTCTGCTCCAGGGCCCCTTCTCTCTCTCTGCTCCAGGGCCCTCTCTCTCTGCTCCAGGGCCCTCTCTCTCTGCTCCAGGGCCCCTTCTCTCTGCTCCAGGCCCCACTCTCTCTCTGCTCCAGGGCCCCTTCTCTCTCTCTGCTCCAGGGCCCCTCTCTCTCTGCTCCAGGGCCCCTTCTCTGCTCCAGGGCCCACTCTCTCTGCTCCAGGGCCCTCTCTCTCTGCTCCAGGGCCCCTTCTCTCTGCTCCAGGGCCCCTTCTCTGCTCCAGGGCCCACTCTCTCTGCTCCAGATCCCCTCTCTCTGCTCCAGGGCCCCTTCTCTCTCTGCTCCAGGGCCCTCTCTCTCTGCTCCAGGGCCCCTTCTCTCTCTCTGCTCCAGGGCCCACTCTCTCTGCTCCAGATCCCCTCTCTCTGCTCCAGGGCCCTCTCTCTGCTCCAGGGCCCTCTCTCTCTGCTCCAGGGCCCCTTCTCTCTGCTCCAGGGCCCCTTCTCTCTCTCTGCTCCAGGGCCCTCTCTCTCTGCTCCAGGGCCCTCTCTCTGCTCCAGGGCCCCGACTCTCTCTCTCTGCTCCAGGGCCCTTCTCTCTCTCTGCTCCAGGGCCCCTTCTCTCTGCTCCAGGGCCCCTTCTCTCTCTCTGCTCCAGGGCCCCTTCTCTCTCTCTGCTCCAGGGCCCCTCTCTCTGCTCCAGGGCCCCTTCTCTCTCTCTGCTCCAGGGCCCTCTCTCTCTGCTCCAGGGCCCTCTCTCTCTGCTCCAGGGCCCCTTCTCTCTCTGCTCCAGGGCCCCTTCTCTCTCTCTGCTCCAGGGCCCCTTCTCTCTCTCTGCTCCAGGGCCCCTTCTCTCTCTCTGCTCCAGGGCCCCTTCTCTCTCACTGCTCCAGGGCCCCTTCTCTCTCTGCTCCAGGGCCCCTTCTCTCTCTCTGCTCCAGGGCCCCTTCTCTCTCTGCTCCAGGGCCCCTTCTCTCTCTCTGCTCCAGGGCCCCTTCTCTGCTCCAGGGCCCCTTCTCTCTCTCTGCTCCAGGGCCCCTTCTCTGCTCCAGGGCCCACTCTCTCTGCTCCAGGGCCCTCTCTCTCTGCTCCAGGGCCCCTTCTCTGCTCCAGGGCCCCTTCTGCTCCAGGGCCCACTCTCTCTGCTCCAGATCCCCTCTCTCTGCTCCAGGGCCCCTTCTCTCTGCTCCAGGGCCCCTTCTCTCTCTCTGCTCCAGGGCCCCTTCTCTCTCTCTGCTCCAGGGCCCCTCTCTCTCTGCTCCAGGGCCCCTTCTCTGCTCCAGGGCCCACTCTCTCTGCTCCAGGGCCCTCTCTCTCTGCTCCAGGGCCCCTTCTCTCTGCTCCAGGGCCCCTTCTCTGCTCCAGGGCCCACTCTCTCTGCTCCAGATCCCCTCTCTCTGCTCCAGGGCCCTCTCTCTCTGCTCCAGGGCCCTCTCTCTCTGCTCCAGGGCCCCTTCTCTCTCTGCTCCAGGGCCCACTCTCTCTGCTCCAGGGCCCCTTCTCTCTCTGCTCCAGGGCCCCTTCTCTCTGCTCCAGGGCCCCTTCTCTCTCTCTGCTCCAGGGCCCCTTCTCTCTCTCTGCTCCAGGGCCCCTTCTCTCTCTCTGCTCCAGGGCCCCTTCTCTCTCACTGCTCCAGGGCCCCCTCTCTCTGCTCCAGGGCCCCTTCTCTCTCGCTCCAGGGCCCCTCTCTCTGCTCCAGGGCCCTCTCTCTCTGCTCCAGGGCCCTCTCTCTCTCTGCTCCAGGGCCCCTTCTCTCTCTCTGCTCCAGGGCCCCTTCTCTCTCTGCTCCAGGGCCCCTTCTCTCTCTCTGCTCCAGGGCCCCTTCTCTGCTCCAGGGCCCACTCTCTCTGCTCCAGGGCCCTCTCTCTCTGCTCCAGGGCCCCTTCTCTCTGCTCCAGGGCCCCTTCTCTGCTCCAGGGCCCACTCTCTGCTCCAGATCCCCTCTCTCTGCTCCAGGGCCCTCTCTCTCTGCTCCAGGGCCCTCTCTCTCTGCTCCAGGGCCCACTCTCTCTGCTCCAGATCCCCTCTCTCTGCTCCAGGGTCCTCTCTCTCTGCTCCAGGGCCCCTTCTCTCTGCTCCAGGGCCCCTCTCTCTCTCTGCTCCAGGGCCCCTTCTCTCTCTGCTCCAGGGCCCCTTCTCTCTCTGCTCCAGGGCCCCTCTCTCTGCTCCAGGGCCCCTTCTCTCTCTCTGCTCCAGGGCCCCTCTCTCTCTGCTCCAGGGCCCTCTCTCTCTGCTCCAGGGCCCCTTCTCTCTCTCTGCTCCAGGGCCCCTTCTCTCTCTGCTCCAGGGCCCCTTCTCTCTCTGCTCCAGGGCCCTCTCTCTCTGCTCCAGGGCCCCTTCTCTCTCTCTGCTCCAGGGCCCCTTCTCTCTCTCTGCTCCAGGGCCCTCTCTCTCTGCTCCAGGGCCCCTTCTCTCTCTGCTCCAGGGCCCCTTCTCTCTCTCTGCTCCAGGGCCCCTTCTCTCTCTCTGCTCCAGGGCCCCTTCTCTCTCTCTGCTCCAGTGCCCCTTCTCTCTCTCTGCTCCAGGGCCGATTCTCTCTCTGCTCCAGGGCCCCTTCTCTCTCTCTGCTCCAGGGCCCCTTCTCTCTCTCTGCTCCAGGGCCCCTTCTCTCTCCCTGCTCCAGGTCCCTTCTCTCTCTCTGCTCCAGGGCCCCTTCTCTCTCTGCTCCAGGGCCCCTTCTCTCTCTGCTCCAGGGCCCCTTCTCTCTCTCTGCTCCAGGGCCCCTTCTCTCTCTCTGCTCCAGGGCCCCTTCTCTCTCTCTGCTCCAGGGCCCCTTCTCTCTCTCTGCTCCAGGGCCCCTTCTCTCTCTCTGCTCCAGGGCCCCTTCTCTCTCTGCTCCAGGGCCCCTTCTCTCTCTCTGCTCCAGGGCCCCTTCTCTCTCTCTGCTCCAGGGCCCCTCTCTCTCTCTGCTCCAGGGCCCCTTCTCTCTCTCTGCTCCAGGGCCCCTTCTCTCTCTGCTCCAGTGCCCCATCTCTCTCTGCTCCAGGGCCCCTTCTCTCTCTCTGCTCCAGGGCCCCTTCTCTCTCTGCTCCAGGGCCCCTCTCTCTCTCTCTGCTCCAGGGCCCCTTCTCTCTCTGCTCCAGGGCCCCTTCTCTCTCTCTGCTCCAGGGCCCCTTCTCTCTCTCTGCTCCAGGGCCCCTTCTCTCTCTCTGCTCCAGGGCCCTCTCTCTCTGCTCCAGGGCCCCTTCTCTCTCTCTGCTCCAGGGCCCCTTCTCTCTCTGCTCCAGGGCCACTTCTCTCTCTGCTCCAGGGCCACTTCTCTCTCTGCTCCAGGGCCACTTCTCTCTCTGCTCCAGGGCCCCTCTCTCTCTCTGCTCCAGGGCCCCTTCTCTCTCTCTGCTCCAGGGCCCTCTCTCTCTGCTCCAGGGCCCCTTCTCTCTCCCTGCTCCAGGGCCCCTTCTCTCTCTCTGCTCCAGGGCCCCTTTCTCTCTCTGCTCCAGGGCCCCTTCTCTCTCTCTGCTCCAGGGCCCTCTCTCTGCTCCAGGGCCCCTTCTCTCTCTGCTCCAGGGCCACTTCTCTCTCTGCTCCAGGGCCCCTCTCTCTCTGCTCCAGGGCCCCTTCTCTCTCTCTGCTCCAGGGCCCCTTCTCTCTCTCTCTGCTCCAGGGCCCCTTCTCTCTCTCTGCTCCAGGGCCCCTTCTCTCTCTCTGCTCCAGGGCCCCTTCTCTCTCTGCTCCAGGGCCCCTTCTCTCTCTCTGCTCCAGGGCCCCCTCTCTCTCTCTCTGCTCCAGGGCCCCTTCTCTCTCTCTGCTCCAGGGCCCTCTCTCTCTGCTCCAGGGCCCCTTCTCTCTCTCTGCTCCAGGGCCCTCTCTCTGCTCCAGGGCCCTCTCTCTGCTCCAGGGCCCCTTCTCTCTCTCTGCTCCAGGGCCCCTTCTCTCTCTGCTCCAGGGCCCCTCTCTCTCTCTGCTCCAGGGCCCCTTCTCTCTCTCTGCTCCAGGGCCACTTCTCTCTCTGCTCCAGGGCCCCTTCTCTCTCTCTGCTCCAGGGCCCCTTCTCTCTCTCTGCTCCAGGGCCCCTTCTCTCTCTCTGCTCCAGGGCCCCTCTCTCTGCTCCAGGGCCCCTCTCTCTGCTCCAGGGCCCCTCTCTCTCTCTCTCTGCTCCAGGGCCCCTTCTCTCTCTCTGCTCCAGGGCCCCTTCTCTCTCTCTGCTCCAGGGCCCCTTCTCTCTCTGCTCCAGGGCCCCTTCTCTCTTTCTTCTCCAGGGCCACTTCTCTCTCTCTGCTCCAGGGCCCCTCTCTCTCTCTGCTCCAGGGCCCCTTCTCTCTCTCTGCTCCAGGGCCACTTCTCTCTCTCTGCTCCAGGGCCCCTTCTCTCTCTGCTCCAGGGCCCCTTCTCTCTCTCTCTGCTCCAGGGCCCCTCTCTCTCTCTGCTCCAGAGCCCCTTCTCTCTCTCTGCTCCAGGGCCCCTTCTCTCTCTCTCTGCTCCAGGGCCCCTCTCTCTCTCTGCTCCAGGGCCCCTTCTCTCTTTCTTCTCCAGGGCCCTCTCTCTCTGCTCCAGGGCCCCTTCTCTCTCTCTGCTCCAGGGCCCCTCTCTCTCTCTGCTCCAGGGCCCCTTCTCTCTCTCTGCTCCAGGGCCCCTTCTCTCTCTCTGCTCCAGGGCCCCTTCTCTCTCTGCTCCAGGGCCCCTTCTCTCTCTCGCTGCTCCAGGGCCCCTTCTCTCACTCTGCTCCAGGGCCCCTTCTCTCTCTCTGCTCCAGGGCCCCTTCTCTCTCTCTGCTCCAGGGCCCCTTCTCTCTTTCTTCTCCAGGGCCACTTCTCTCTCTGCTCCAGGGCCCCTTCTCTCTCTCTGCTCCAGGGCCCCTTCTCTCTCTGCTCCAGGGCCCCTTCTCTCTCTCTGCTCCAGGGCCCCTTCTCTCTCTCTGCTCCAGGGCCCCTCTCTCATCTCCAGGGCCCCTCTCTCTGCTACTCTCTCTGCTCCAGGAGCATGGTTGCATTTTTGGTGCATTTAGTTGTGTTCTTGTTGTTTTTAGTGACATATTGTTGCTATAAGTTGCTTTTTTCCCGCTTTAGGCACATTTTTGTAAATTTTTCTCAAGTTTTTGTCAGTTTTATTTGCTTTTGATTCACTTTTGACAGTTTTTGTAAAGTTTACGATGTCACTTCCTGTTGAACACGACACAAATATGACACAGTTAGAGGTAATTCTATAGCCGTTACCATAGCAACCAGACTGTAAACAAGGGCCCACATCCACACACATGACACAATAGTTAGGATTTGACAGTAAATATTCCGTGATAAGACTTTATTTTGTTGAATGATGGTTTAAACTGTCAGAGAGATGTGTCTCTGTGAATCGTCTCTGTGTTTTCTTTGGTGCGTCGCCTTTTGATGACATCACAGAGGGATTCAGCTCCACTTCCTGTCACTATACACTTTTATTTCCAAAATTTCATCACAAACTGCAACGTCAAGAATGTAACATTGTGATAAATGTTTACCACAGATGCCCTCCCACTAAACTAACCGATACTTTTAACATTTTTCAAAAACTGTGAAAATAAAAACTTGTAAACCGTGCCGTTCAACACTAAAAACCAGAACGGAACCGGGTTTGAACAGAGGAGGGTTTTAAACGTGTTTTCTCTGTTTCTTTGTTTGTTTTGGTCCAGATCCGGCCGAGATCCTGAGTCCCAAACGAGTCTCATCTGCTCCGAGTCCAAAAGAGAGGATTTCATTCAGAGACAAAAGAGTACGACTGAGCACAGGCTGGGGATCAGGCAAGAAGAGGACCTCTAAAACAGGACCGAACCAGGACTAAAACAGGTCTAAAACAGGTCTAAAACAGGACCGAACCAGGACTAAAACAGGTCTAAAACAGGTCTAAAACAGGACCGAACCAGGACTGAACCGGGACTGAACCGGGACTGAACCGGGACTGAACCGGGACCGAACCGGGACTGAACCAGGACCGAACCAGGACTAAAAGAGGACCGAACCAGGACTGAACCAGGACCGAACCAGGACTAAAACAGGACTAAAACAGGACTAAAACAGGACTAAAACAGGACTGAACCAGGACTGAACCAGGACCGAACCAGGACTGAAACAGGACCGAACCAGGACTGAACCAGGACTGAACCGGGACTGAACCAGGACTGAACCAGGACTGAACCAGGACTGAAACAGGACCGAACCAGGACTGAACCAGGACCGAACCAGGACTGAAACAGGACCGAACCAGGACTGAACCAGGACTGAACCAGGACTGAACCAGGACTAAAACAGGACCGAACCAGGACTAAAACAGGACCGAACCAGGACTGAAACAGGACCGAACCAGGACTAAAACAGGACTAAAACAGGACCGAACCAGGACTGAACCAGGACTGAAACAGGACCGAACCAGGACTGAACCAGGACCGAACCAGGACTGAAACAGGACCGAACCAGGACTGAACCAGGACTAAAACAGGACCGAACCAGGACTGAACCAGGACTGAACCGGGACTGAACCAGGACTGAACCAGGACTGAACCAGGACTAAAACAGGACCGAACCAGGACTGAACCATGACCGAACCAGGACTGAAACAGGACCGAACCAGGACTGAACCAGGACCGAACCAGGACTGAAACAGGACCGAACCAGGACTGAAACAGGACCGAACCAGGACTGAACCAGGACTGAACCAGGACTGAACCAGGACTAAAACAGGACCGAACCAGGACTAAAACAGGACTGAAACAGGACCGAACCAGGACTGAAACAGGACCGAACCAGGACTGAAACAGGACCGAACCAGGACTGAACCAGGACTAAAACAGGACCGAACCAGGACTGAAACAGGACCGAACCAGGACTAAAACAGGACTAAAACAGGACCGAACCAGGACTGAACCAGGACCGAACCAGGACTGAACCAGGACCGAACCAGGACTGAAACAGGACTAAACCAGGACTGAACCAGGACTGAAAAAGGACCAAACCAGGACTGAACCAGGACTGAACCAGGACTGAACCAGGACTAAAACAGGACTGAACCAGGACTGAAACAGGACCAAACCAGGACTGAACCAGGACCGAACCAGGACTGAAACAGGACCGAACCAGGACTGAACCAGGACTAAAACAGGACTAAAACAGGACTAAAACAGGACTGAAACAGGACCGAACCAGGACCGAACCAGGACTGATCCTGGACTGAACCAGGACTGAACCAGGACTGAAACAGGACTTAACCAGGACTGAACCCGGACTGAACCAGGACTGAACCAGGACCGAACCAGGACTGAACCAGGACTGAACCAGGACTGAACCAGGACTAAAACAGGACCGAACCAGGACTAAAACAGGACCGAACCAGGACTGAAACAGGACCGAACCAGGACTAAAACAGGACTAAAACAGGACCGAACCAGGACTGAACCAGGACTGAAACAGGACCGAACCAGGACTGAACCAGGACCGAACCAGGACTGAAACAGGACCGAACCAGGACTGAACCAGGACTAAAACAGGACCGAACCAGGACTGAACCATGACCGAACCAGGACTGAAACAGGACAGAACCAGGACTGAACCAGGACCGAACCAGGACTGAAACAGGACAGAACCAGGACTGAAACAGGACTCAAACAGGACTGAACCAGGACTGAACCAGGACTGAACCAGGACTAAAACAGGACTGAACCAGGACTAAAACAGGACTGAAACAGGACCGAACCAGGACTGAAACAGGACCGAACCAGGACTGAAACAGGACCGAACCAGGACTGAACCAGGACTAAAACAGGACCGAACCAGGACTGAAACAGGACCGAACCAGGACTAAAACAGGACTAAAACAGGACCGAACCAGGACTGAACCAGGACCGAACCAGGACTGAAACAGGACTAAACCAGGACTGAACCAGGACTGAAAAAGGACCAAACCAGGACTGAACCAGGACTGAACCAGGACTGAACCAGGACTAAAACAGGACTGAACCAGGACTGAAACAGGACTGAAACAGGACCAAACCAGGACTGAACCAGGACTGAACCAGGACTGAACCAGGACTGAACCAGGACTGAACCAGGTCTAAACCAGGACTGAACCAGGTCTAAACCAGGACTGAACCAGATCTAAACCAGGACTGAACCAGGACTGAACCAGGTCTAAACCAGGACTGAACCAGGTCTAAACCAGGACTAAACCAGGACTAAACCAGGACTAAACCAGGACTAACCCAGGACTGTTACAAATTGCACTAAAAGCCCTTAAAAGCCGGTGACACAACAGGATTTTTGAGAGTTAAACAGTTTTTTAAATAAGACAAAAGAATCAACCAAAGACACAAGGATCGTGTAACGTTTTAAATCTTCCCCTGAACTGGAGAAGAGCAGAATTGGACAGACAAAGCTAACACCGAGCGTCAGCTGGTTCTTGTTTAAAGCGACTCGTTTTTGAAGGTTGCACTTAGTAGTTCAGATACAAGTCAAACTTATGTTTTTATTATTTGGTAAAACATGGATCGGAAAAATGTTTTTCCCATAAACCTGTGACGGAAACAGGAGGTTAATGATGTGAAGATGATCTGCAGCTTCATGGATTAAACACTGAACCTGAGGAACCACTGCACCTTCTGCCTTTTGTTTTGTGGAGAATCCTCAAACTGCTCTGGAGCTAAAGAAATGATTACAGTTTGACTTTAAAGAACAAATGATCCACCGTGTGTCGGGCTTTAGCTTCATCAGAGTCGTGTTTGTTTAAAACAAGTGTAACATTAAATATTTATTTACTATTTATTCTGTTTGCTGTCATTATTTTTCATGACTTTTGAGTCAGAGTTCACTCGTAAACCAGATCTGAACCAGGATCACACCAACGATGAAGCAGCTCTTGTGTGTTATATGTTTCATTTCTGTGTTTTTTTGTTTGTTTTTCTAGCTAGCAAACCACGTTAGCATCAGCTGTTTCCTGTTTATCGACGCACGGCACTCACTTTATCAAGAGCCAGAATCTGATATATCCTGGCCATAATCATCTAACATTATTCAAAGCTAATGCATTACAGGTTTAGTCACGTTTTTATTACTTTTGGTCAAGTTTTTGTCACTTTTAGTCCTGTTTTCGTCGCCTTTAGTTATGTTTTTGTCAATCCCAGACAGTCTTGTCACTTTTAGTCAAATGTTTGTTGCTCTTAGTTGTGTTTTTGTCACCTTTAGTTACAATTTTGTCACTTTTAATCATGTTTTTGTCACTTTTATTCACGTGTTTGTCACTTTTAGTCTTGTCTTTGTCACTTTTAGTCTTGCCTTTGTCACTTTTAGTCTTGTCTTTGTCACTTTTAGTCATGTTTTTGTCACTTTTAGTCATGTTTTTGTCACTTTTAGTCTTGTCTTTGTCACTTTTAGTCATGTTTTTGTCACTTTTAGTCATGTTTTTGTCACTTTTAGTCATGTTTTTGTCACTTTTAGTCATGTTTTTGTCACTTTTAGTCATGTTTTTGTCACTTTTAGTCACGTGTTTGTCACTTTTAGTCATGTTTTTGTCACTTTTAGTCATGTTTTTGTCACTTTTATTCACGTGTTTGTCACTTTTAGTCATGTTTTTGTCACTTTTAGTCTTGTCTTTGTCACTTTTAGTCATGTTTTTGTCACTTATAGTCATGTTTTTGTCACTTTTAGTATTGTATTTGTCACTTTTAGTTATGTTTTTGTCACTTTTAGTCATGTTTTTGTCACTTTTAGTCATGTTTTTGTCACTTTTAGTCACGTTTTTGTCACTTTTAGTCACGTTTTTGTCACTTTTAGTCACGTGTTTGTCACTTTTAGTCACGTTTTTGTCACTTTTAGTCACGTTTTTGTCACTTTTAGTCACGTTTTTGTCACTTTTAGTCACATTTTGGTCACTTTTAGTCACGTTTTTGTCACTTTTAGTCACGTTTTGTCACTTTTAGTCATGTTTTTGTCACTTTTAGTCACGTTTTCGTCACTTTTAGTCACGTCTTTATCACTTTTAGTCACGTTTTTGTCACTTTTAGTCATGTTTTTGTCACTTTTAGTCACGTTTTCGTCACTTTTAGTCACGTCTTTATCACTTTTAGTTATGTTTTTGTCACTTTTAGTTGCGTTTGTGACTTTTAGTCTTGTCTTTGTCACCTTTAGTCACGTCTTTGTCACTTTTAGTTATGTTTTTGTCACTTTTAGTTGCGTTTGTGACTTTTAGTCTTGTTTTTGTCACTTTTAGTCTTGTCTTTGTCACTTTTAGTTATGTTTTTGTCACTTTTAGTCATGTTTTTGTCACTTTTAGTCTTGTCTTTGTCACATTTAGTTATGTTTTTGTCACTTTTAGTCATGTTTTTGTCACTTTTAGTCATGTTTTTGTCACTTTTAGTCATGTTTTTGTCACTTTTAGTCATGTTTTTGTCACTTTTAGTCACGTGTTTGTCACTTTTAGTCATGTTTTTGTCACTTTTAGTCACGTCTTTGTCACTTTTAGTTATGTTTTTGTCACTTTTAGTTGCGTTTGTGACTTTTAGTCTTGTTTTTGTCACTTTTAGTCACGTGTTTGTCACTTTTAGTCATGTTTTTGTCACTTTTAGTCACGTCTTTGTCACTTTTAGTCATGTTTTTGTCACTTTTAGTCACGTCTTTGTCACTTTTAGTCATGTTTTTGTCACTTTTAGTCATGTTTTTGTCACTTTTAGTCATGTTTTTGTCACTTTTAGTCACCTGTTTGTCAGCCAGATCTAAACCAGGATTATGCCAACGACAAAGCAGCTCTTCATGAAAGTAAGGATATTTTACAACAGCGTTTCATTTGTGTGTTTTTTTTTTATTCTAAAATGACAGATTCTGATTCTTAGACCCTGATCGCTGAAGACCTGAAACACTCTGAAGCCCAAACCTCTAAATCTTTTGGAAGCGTTTATGACCGACTTAAATGTTCTTGTCACAGTTTTTCCTGGAGTCCGTTTGACGTTTGGGCGCGAGTTCCCGTCTCGCTCTTCACTTAGAACGCCGCAGAAATTAGACCGAAAAAACCGCCGGCTTTATGTGAGTTGTTTACTCTTGGCGTGAGTCGAGATCGTATGAAACTGGAGCCGCGCCGAGGCCGAACCGCCGGCCGCACGTCGAGATAAAGAGGAACGAGGCCAAAACTAACTCGAAACATCCCCCAAAACTCTGAGCGACACGGTTTGGGCAAAAGGAGTGACACGGAGCTAAACCTGGACTCAACCACTTCACTTTTCATTTTATTGTTTGGTCATTTGGACAAGTTAACATCGCAATCATCAAAAAATAAAAACATAATAATATACAATTAATATGTTTGTTGTTTGTTTTCTAACCAAAAATGCACTTTTCAATTTAAACCTCATACATTTTTTATTTATTATTTGTTTATTTTTTGTCATAAAAACTGTGCTCAATGGACTAAACCAGGACTGAACAAGGACAGAAACTAAGACCATGATTGGACGAAAGTGAACACAGACTCAGGCCATTAATTTGACACAAAAAAATACAATGAAAAGCAAAAAGAAAAGAAAATGTGACTAAAAGCAGCAAAACCTTGACTAAGAAGCAACTTAATGAGACAAAACGCCACGAAAGCGACTATTGGTGACAAAAGGTCAACAGAGACAAAATTGCAACCGCCAGCAACAAAAAAGTGACAAAATGCTACAAAACTCAGACTAAAGACTAAAAGCAACAAAACCAAGAATAAAAAGCAACTTAAAGTGACAAAATGCACCCAAAGGTAACAATAAAACAGCACCAAAAACAAAACACAACAAAAGTTTGTTGTTTGTGTCACATTTAGTGTTTGTTGCTCTTATTTGCGTTTGTATCGAATTTGGTCACATTTCTGTTGCTCTTGGTTGTGTTTTTGTCACTTTTTGGAACATTTTTGTTACGTTCAGTTGAGTTTTTGTTGCTTTTAGTCAAGTCTTCTATTGCATTTAGTCATGTTTCTGTTCTTTTGTCACTTTTAGTCAAATGTTTGTTGCTCTAAGATGTGTTTTTTGTCACTTTTAATTGTGTTTTTCTCACTTTAAGTCAAGTTTTTGTTGTGTTTAGTTACGTTTTTTGTCGTTCTTAGTTGTGTTTTGGTCACTTTCAGTCAACTTTTTGAGGACAAATAGGAAGTGTTTTCCTGTTTACTTTAGCTTTAGCCGAATCTCAGACACAAACATGGAATCACTGAACGTCTAAACCAGGACTAAACCAGGACTGAACCAGGACTAAACCAGGGCTAAACCAGGACTAAACCAGGGCTAAACCAGGACTAAACCAGGACTAAACCAGGACTAAACCAGGTCTAAACCAGGACAGAACCAGGACTAAACCAGGGCTAAACCAGGGCTAAACCAGGACTAAACCAGGACTAAAGCAGGACTAAACCAGGACTAAACCAGGACTAAACCAGGTCTAAACCAGGACTAAACCAGGACTAAACCAGGACTAAACCAGGACTAAAGCAGGACTAAACCAGGACTAAACCAGGTCTAAACCAGGACTAAACCAGGACTAAACCAGGACTAAACCAGGGCTAAACCAGGACTAAACCAGGACTAAACCAGGACTAAACCAGGACTAAACCAGGACTAAACCAGGGCTAAACCAGGTCTAAACCAGGACAGAACCAGGACAGAACCAGGACTAAACCAGGACTAAACCAGGTCTAAACCAGGTCTAAACCAGGACTAAACCAGGTCTAAACCAGGACTAAAGCAGGACTAAAGCAGGACTAAAGCAGGACTGAACCAGGACTAAACCAGGACTAAACCAGGACTAAACCAGGTCTAAACCAGGACTAAAGCAGGACTGAACCAAGACTAAACCAGGACTAAAGCAGGACTGAACCAGGACTAAACCAGGACTAAACCAGGACTAAAGCAGGACTAAACCAGGTCTAAACCAGGACTAAAACAGAACTAAACCAGGTCTAAACCAGGACTAAACCAGGACTAAAGCAGGACTAAACCAGGTCTAAACCAGGACTAAAACAGAACTAAACCAGGTCTAAACCAGGACTAAACCAGGTCTAAACAAGGACTAAACCAGGTCTAAACAAGGACTAAACCAGGTCTAAACCAGGACTGAACCAGGTCTAAAGCAGGACTAAACCAGGTCTAAACCAGGACTAAACCAGGACTAAAACAGAACTAAACCAGGTCTAAACAAGGACTAAACCAGGTCTAAACAAGGACTAAACCAGGACTAAACCAGGACTAAACCAGGTCTAAACAAGGACTAAAACAGAACTAAACCAGGTCTAAACAAGGACTAAACCAGGTCTAAACAAGGACTAAACCAGGACTAAACCAGGTCTAAACAAGGACTAAACCAGGTCTAAACAAGGACTAAACCAGGACTAAACCAGGTCTAAACAAGGACTAAACCAGGTCTAAACCAGGACTAAACCAGGTCTAAACAAGGACTAAACCAGGTCTGAACCAGGACTAAAGCAGGACTAAAGCAGGACGAGGATGGAAGATGATATGGTTCAAGAGAGATAAATCCTGTTTTTACAGTCAGATCCTGGAGGTGGCGCTGTGCTGAGGCTGAGGATCTGTTTCTTGTTTGTGAAATGGGACTCTGGGCTCTTGAGCTGGACCTGGATATTTGAAATTTTAAAAAACAAAATTTTTTTCTCCCGGATCAGCTTTTTTTTTTTAGGTTTGTACTTTTACTTCCTGGTTGTAAATGATGACATCACAGTTGGAAATAACCATAGCAACCGCACTGTGCACTGGGCCAGAACTCATCGTGAATTAAAGATAGATTTATTTGACAAATAAAAACACATGTGACGTCTTTATTTGTTGAATTTATGTTTAAAGGGTCAAAAAAGGAATATATTTTGTGTAAATTGTTCATAAACTCTGTACAGAATGACTCCGCCCCCTCTGATGTCATCAGGTCACTGTGACATCATCAGGTCGTTTACTTCTTGTCATTTTCAACTGATTTTTCATGTTTTCTCCACAAACAGCTCCTGCTCGGTGTAAAACTATCATTTCTATTTACATCAGGTGTTAATTCACTGAATAAAGTCACGATTAGAAAATCATACAAACCTGTCCTGAGGTCGAGAGCGTCACAAACTCAGGGACATTTGTCTAAAAAACTGCAATAATAACAATAAATATAGCCGCAAGCGGCAATGATCGGCCCTCGCCCGCGCCACGCCGCCGCCCCGCAACGCCAGAGGGGGGCGCTTACGCGCCCCAATTTCCCTCCTCATAAAATACCTGCTGCCGAATCCGTGGCGCTACCGCGCCTCCTACTTCTCATATTTCACTGAAAATGTGTAAAAATTGGTCAAGGTTTGCGGCTGCGCCGCACAAAGACTGTAATACTTGTGCTAAAATCCTGGATAACTTTAGATGTCCCACTCCTCAAGATCATTTTCACCAAATTTCAGGTTGATCGGGCTCACGCCCGAGGAGGAGTTCGTTAAAGTACAAAGTTTCATTGGAGTGATTTTGCATTTTCCCCATAGGAATAACATGGGATTTTTCTGTCATTTTTACAAGTTTGGGCAATATTTGCGGCTTCACCGCACGGAGACCATAATACCTATCCAAATAATGTGGATAACTTTTGATGTCCCACTCCTCAGGATGATTATCACCAAGTTTCAGGTTGATCGGGCTTACGCCCGAGGAGGAGTTCGTTAAAGTACAAAGTTTAATTTGAGAGATTTAGAGATTTTCCCATAGGAATAACATGGGGTTTTTCTGTCTTTTCTAAAATATTGGCAAAATTAGCGGCTTTGCCGCACAGAGACCGTAATACTTATCCCAACGATTTGGATAACTTTTAGTGCCCCACTCCTCAGAAAGATGTTCACCAAATTTGAGGTTAGTCGGGCTTACGCCCAAGGAGGAGTTCGTTAAAATGCATAGGAAAAAAATATGCAAATTTGAGACATTTGTCGATTTTCCCATAGGAATAACATGGGGTGTTTTGGTCATTGGTACAAGCCGCTGTACAAAATATGACATGGGTCTCATTGGCTTTTTGATCGGTAGGCCAAAATGGAATTTTGTGCAAAATTTCAAAAATTCTAAATAACTAAATTTTTGCTTCCCATATAAAAGTTTGCTTTGATCTGTAGGGGGCGCTAACGCGCCAAATTTAATTTTTTCACCTCTAATAGGTTTCAGACAGTGAGTTTAACAACTAATTCAAATTTGATGCAATTCGGACTTTATATGTGCAAATGGGAGCAAAATTTAAAATTTGAAAATTTCAGGAATTCTGGCCAAATTTTGTGGCTTCGCCAAGACAGAGACCGTAAAGTTAGGTTCATGATTTGGATAACTTTTGATGCCACACTCCTCAACTTCATTTTCACCAAATTTCAGCTTGTTCGGTTAAACGCCCTGGGAGGAGTTCGTAAAAGTACGAAGTATAAAAAAAAAGCTGAGTCAGGTTTAGCGAATTTTCATCCAATATGGCCGACAAATGGTTAGCGGACGGCGCTAAGCCGTAATAATATTTTTTGCTTCTCTTGGCACTATCTACCTCTCTGCCAAGTTTCATGACTCTACGATAAAAATTTTTTTTGGCACTTTCCTATCCCGCAATGCATTTTTTGTACACTTGGGGGCGCTGACGCGCCATATTTTTGAATTTTGTAAATCGGAAATAGCCAGAATGTACAGAGGCACGATTTTTAGAGGTGTGCAAATTTTCCTGAGACTTCGTCAATGTTCACTGGGTGAAAAATAGGGGGGTTGGTTAGAGGAAGAAGAAGAAGAATAATATTCCGATGCGAAAACAATGTTTCCCCTTTTTTTTACTTCACAAACTATACATTTTCGGAAAGCGCACGCGCTTTCCTACGTTTTGGTATGGGTCCCTGGTCACTGGCGGACACTTTCGAGATTTTTTAGTGGGCTCCGCCCACTTTCTGTTTTTGGCCCTATTTACAATAGTAATGTTCAGTTTTTACATTAAATTGTTATATGCACGGAACGTGCATGAGTTGGGGAACGCATTAGTGGCCGACTCAGCGATACGGCGCTTTCATTACGTGGGGTTGACGACGCACGGCCGTCATCCCCGCAAAGCGCTTTAGTGCGCACTTCCGTGCTTTTCGCACGGGCTTCGCCCGTTTACAGCGATAATGTTCAATTTTCCCACTACTAATTGGTATGCACGGAACGTGCATGAGTTGGGGAATGCGTTAGTGAGTGTTTGGAAGCGGGCGAGCGCCGCGCTGATTTCGGCGCGACTCGCGCGACGCAGCCGCAGCCAGACGGCACTGCGAAACTAATAGGCCTCTCGCCAGCTTGTGGCGCTCGGGCCTAATAAGTGCAATAATTACAAAGTGCTTTAGCTTCACAGTCGGGTTCACATTTATTATATATTTATTTATAATTCAGAATATATATCGAGAAAAAACGATATAAAATCACAAACACCGAAAAACTGAGACGCGCCGAACCAAATGTGTTTAAACAGATCAGAACATTTAAGTTTGTGCTGCAGTTTTCAAGAAGCAGCAAAGAAACTATTCACTCGACTTATAATAATTATAATAAACATCATAAATGAAAAACAAATGAAAACCTTTGTATTTACAGCAAAAGAAATGAAAGAATAATAATCAGAAATATAGCCGCAAGCGGCAATGATCGGCCCTCGCCCGCGCCACGCCGCCGCCCCGCAACGCCAAAGGGGGGCGCTTACGCGCCCCAATTTCCCTCCTCATAAAATACCTGCTGCCGAATCCGTGGCGCTACCGCGCCTCCTACTGCTCATATTTCATTGAAAATGTGTAAAAATTGGTCAAAGTTTGCGGCTGTGCCGCAGAAAGACTGTAATACTTGTGCTAAAATCCTGGATAACTTTAGATGGCCCACTCCTCAAGATCATTTTTACTAAATTTCAGGTTGATCGGGCTTACGCCCGAGGAGGAGTGCGTTAAAGTACAAAGTTTAATTTGAACGACTTTGAGTTTTTCCCATAGGAATAACATGGGGTTTTTCTGTCTTTTGTAAAATGTTGGCAAAGTTTGTGACCGCCGCACGGAGACCATAATACCTATCTTAATAATTTGGATAACTTTTGGTGCCCCACTCCTCAGGATGATTGTCACCAAGTTTCTGATTGATCGGGCTTACGCCCGAGGACGAGTTCGTTAAAGTACAAAGTGAAATTTGAGAGATTTTGCGATTTTCCCATAGGAATAACATGGGGTTTTTCGGTCTTTTGTAAAATGTTTGCAAAATGTGCGGCTTCGCCACACGGAGACCGTAATACCTATCCTGATAATTTGGATAAATTTTGGTGCCCCACTCCTCAGGAAGATGTCCACCAAATTTCAGCTCGGTCGGGCTTGCGCCCGAGGAGGAGTTCGTTAAAATGCGTAGTAAAAAAAATATGCAAATTTTGATTTTCCCATAGGAATAACATGGGATGTTTTGGTCATTGATACGGCTTTTTGCTGTACAAAAATATGACATGGGTCTGATTGGCTTTTTTGATCGGTAGGCCAAAATGGAATTTTGTGCAAAATTTCAAAAAATTCTAAAAAACTAAATTTTTTGCTCCCCATATAAAAGTTTGCTTTAATCTGTAGGGGGCGCTAACGCGCCAAATTTAATTTTTGCACCTCTAATAGGTTTCAAACAGTGAGTTTAACAACTACTTCAAATTTGATGCAATTAGGACTTTATATGTGCAAATGGGAGCAAAATTTAAAATTTGAAAATTTCAGGAACTCTGGCCAAATTTTGCGGCTTCGCCGCACAGAAACCGTAAAAGTTAGGTTCATGATTTGGATAACTTTTGATGCCACACTCCTCAACTTCATTTTCACCAAATTTCAGCTTGTTCGGGCAAACGCCCTGGGAGGAGTTCGTAAAAGTACGAAGTTTTTAAAAACTGCTGAGTCATGTTTAGCGAATTTAGATCCAATATGGCCGACAATTGGTTGGGCGGACAGCGTTGCCGTAATAATATTTTTTGCTTGTCTTGTCACGATCTACCTCTCTGCCAAATTTTATGATTCTACGATCAAATTTTTTTTCGGCACTTTCCTATCCCGTAATGCATTTTTTGTACACTTGGGGGCGCTGACGCGCCATATTTTTGAATTTCTGAAATCGGAAATAGCCAGAATGTAGAGAGGCACGATTTGTAGAGGTGTGCAAATTTTCCTGACTTTTCGTCAATGTTCACTGGGTGAAAAATAGGGGGGTTGGTCCCAAGAAGAAGAAGAAAGAAGAAGAAGAAGAAGAATATTCCGATGCGAAAACAATGTTTCCCTTTTTTTAAATTTCACAAACTATACATTTTCGGAAAGCGCACGCGCTTTCCTACGTTTTGGTATGGGTCCCTGGTCACTGGCGGACACTTTTGAGATTTTTCAGTGGGCTCCGCCCACTTTCTGTTTTTGGCCCTATTTACAATAGTAATGTTCCATTTTTACATTACATTGTTATATGCACGGAACGTGCATGAGTTGGGGAACGCATTACTGGGCGACTCAGCGTTATCGAAAAGATGCGTGGGGATGACGAGCCGCCCGTGCCGCCATCCCCACGAAAGCGCTGCTTAAAGCGCACTTCAAAGACTTTCGCACGGGCTTCGCCCGCTTACAACGATAATGTTCAATTTTCCCACTACTAATTGGTATGCACGAACGCGTGCATGAGTTGAGAATGCGTTAGTGAGTGTTTGAAAGCGGGCGAGCGCCAAGGCCGATTTCGCAAGGCGCACTGCGGTGCATCTTTCAAGAGTCGTGCCTCGCACGGCACTACGAAACTAATAGGCCTCTCGCCAGCTTGTGGCGCTCGGGCCTAATTAGAATCAGAATTACTTTTATTTATCTAGGCAAAATTCTTTTTGTTACATGTGCAACCGACCAGTAGAGACAGTAAAGTAACTAATAATAACAGACACGAGTCAGAAACACATTTAACATTAAAGCACTTTGTGACACTGTTTTATACTCTCAGATGTTGAGCTCATGATAGTTTTTCATTTATGACACACTTTAACACTAATTATACTTTTATGAAGTGAAAACACACATTTAAGGCTGGAATTTATTTATTTTTCCTCCATCCTTTGATAAAAACACAACATAACTGACATTTCCTGGACGTTTTAAATTGTTTCATATATTTAAAATCCTAAACCATAAGAATCAAGCGCTTCCTCTCTATCGCTGCAGTAAATGTACAGACCCTTCTCTCTCTCGGAGGAGGGGCCTGTCCCTCTGCCCCGGGCCCTTTAGTCCCGGGTCCGCCACTGCCTCAGAGTCACGGAGCGAACACCCGGCGCAGACGGACGTCCCGGGGCCGCGGATCCGTCACGGTGGCCCTCGCTGCGCGGTGGGCGTGGCCTCGGGGCTCGCGGGGATAAAAGCGTGGCGCGCGCTCCTGACGCACGGCGCACGCATGGACTTCCTGGACGTGAAGGGCCCCGGGACCAGGGACTTCTACCTGGAGCCCGCGCTGCAGAGCCTCGAGGCCGGACACTTTTTCAGCAAAACGTCGGTGAAATGTGCGCCGAGCTTCAGCGACAGGCGCACGTGCGCCGCGGAGCATGACGGTCAGTGACGGGGCGCGACCTGGAGCGGGAGAAACGTAACGATAGGAGGGTTTTTATTTAAAAAGAAGGGGAAAAGACGAAGTTGATGAACTGTTGTTTCCAAAAGGAAAAAACTGCTTTAAACACATTTAACTCTGGATTTACTGCATTTAACAAACATTTAAAGCACTTTAGGACACATTTCTGAGGATTTTTAGTTTTTACTGGACAAACTCTCACAGATGTTGAGCTCATAATAGTTTTTCATTTCATTCACACATTTATCACACACTTTAACACGAATTATACTTTTGTGAAGAGAAAACACACATTTAAGGCTGGAATTTATTTCTTTTTTTCCTTTGACAGAAAATCAATCTGACATTTTAATAGTTTCTTATTTTTGTTCTAAAGTGTGACCCTCAGAATCTGAAGTCGGTTCATCTTTGAAAAGGTTTTATGTTTTACGTCGTTGCTGCGTTTATTCTGGACTTTTGAATGTTTCATTTCTGTTTTAAAGATGTTTTAGTTAAAGACTCTAAAGTTCGGCTCAAACTCACTTTCGTGACATTCACTGCGGCTCCTTTTCTCCTTTAATTTAAACAAAGCTCGGGTCAAACATTTCGACAACAATAATTCAATATTTATTGCAGACTTTTGATTAATTCTCATCGTTTGGAGATTTCAGTCTCCAAACTCACTGAACTTAAACACTAAGTGTTTTAGTAAAGTTTGACGTTTCTCTGACGCTAGATTTTGTGGTTTTTAAACCTTTACGCGCGGCGTCACGTCTCTGCGTGTCCGGATGTTCAGGGCAAATGTAAATCCTAAAGTGACTTTTTGAGAAAACGCGTGACTCCGCGCGTCGTGATCGGTGCGTGACGCGCGTGTTTTGGCGCCGCTCGTGGACGTGTCTGACGCGCGGGTTTCGCCTGCTGGACTCCTCTTCTTCCTCTTCCTCCTCTTCATCTTCTTCTTCTTCTTGACATCGCACTTTTCACGCCGTGACGTCAAACGGACGCAGAAAAAACACTTTTACGACGTGTTTTTGGAAACACGCGCCGCGGATCAGATTAAACTGATGTAAAACACAATCCACGCGTCACGAAGAGTTCATTTGAAAACGTATTTACGTTTTTAAAATGTGTCTTTCTTTTATTCATTGTATCATCGATGGAATTTTCTAAAGAACAGATTGATCACATTTTATTGCCTTAAAATAGATGCGGCTTTTGATTAAAAAAAAAAAAAAAAAAAACACGACAAAGATGTTGTTCTGTTTAAATGTCAAATCTCTTGAAAATTAATTCTACTGAGCTTTTGGCTTCACAAAAGTCATTAAAAAAAGTCTATTTTGACATAAAATCCTTGTCAATCTTTTAAAACGTGCCGTGACAGAAAGTCAAAAGATCAGATTTAAATCTTTAACAAAAAAATAAGCCACAGCTTTTAATGTCTGTAGCATCAGTCAGTTTGTGTTTCTGGGACAAAAGATGATAAATAAATAACACAAATAGTGTTAAAGTGAATAAAATGAGTGTCTGGACGTGTCACTTTTGTAAAAGGACGGAATTAAAATGTATTTTTCTGTTTTCACTTAAAGCTCACTTTGGCCGTTAAACATCATAAAGTTTTATGTTAAATCGAGTTTTGTTGCTTTAATGAAACTAAAAACACTAAAACCTTCTTCTGCTGCTTTGGAGGAAAAAAAGGAAGAAACAAAATGATATTAATGTTTGATTTTGATTTTTTGATTCTTTTGACGCAGCAGGAAAATAAAAGACAAAGACAAAAGTAAAAGTAAAAGTTCTGTCAAATGTTTCTGAATCTGCACTTTTTACTCCAACATAAAAAAAACTGGACTGAAAAGTAGAAAGTACTTTTTATTTTGTTTGAGGTTTATTCTTCTCTCGTTGATGACGACGTTCAACAACAAAAATATAAAATACAATTCTACAAACATAAGACTTTTCTCTCTCATATCGACTTTCATGTGAAACAAAGATGTTTGATTCTTCATTGAATCCACTTCATCCACAACTGATCAATCTGGACTCAACACATTTAGACCAAACAAGGATTTAAGGAGGATTCTGAAACTCATTTATTCAAGTTTTTAAAAATTAGGCTAAATATGAATTGCTAGGACATTTTTCAGTCAGATCTGGTTTACTCAAAAACCTAATAATAAATCCAAATCCCTCTGACTTATAATAACAGTAAAAGTACAGATTGTGCTTAAATAGGATAAAAATCAGGGCGTGCAGAAAATAAAATTAAATATAGTTAAATATAAAATACAATGACGAGAGAAAAACTTGTGCTCAGGAAGAAAACTGTCTGAATGTGTTTAATCCAGAAAATAATCTGCACCAAATGTGTTTGTATCGTGTTCCGTCAGAACTTTATTCTGATTTAAATCCTTTCACTCTGAGTTTTACGACATTATTGGACAAAAGTGCAAAACAGCTTTTTGTGTTTGTTTTAATATTTAATCTGCGTTTGTTTAAATAAAGCTTCATAATTCACACTCTGGAGCTGGAGCTGGTCTGAGCCACGCCGCAAGAACAGGATTATCAGGATTGTCTCGGTTCAGATTATGATTTAATTTAATCTCGATTCAGGTTCTCTTTGTGTTTAATTGAGCTGCAACATTTAAGAAAAACATGTAACTGTGATGTTTCTGACTCGTGCGACTGGGATTAGATTAAGATTTATGTTTTAATGAAAGGATTCAGTTCAAATTCACATTTAGAACACAGTCGTCTCGTTCAGTTGTGTTTGTTCGACTTAAACGTGTTTTTGTCGTGTTTTGATGCTTTGAGTCACGTCTTTATCGTTTGTAGGCGTGTTTTTGTCTCTTTTGAACACATTTTTATCACTTTTAGTCACGTTTTTGTTGCTTATAGTCGTGTTTTGCTGCATTGAGTCGTGTTTGTTGTTCTTAGGTACATTTTGTCTCTTTTGAACACATTTTTATCACTTTTGGTCGCACTTTTGTCTCTTGTTTCAGAACACGTTTGTCCAAATCCAAACTACAGTGTGAGCAGTTTTTATTCAAATCAAAGCAAGACATTTTGTTGTTTGTGGAAGAAATGATTGCACTTCAGACACTGCAGTCTTTGTGTTTTTCTCTTGTCTTTAATTGAGCTGCACCGTTTAGGAAAAATATCTAATTGTGATTTTTCTGACCAGTGCCATCAAGATTAGATTTATGTTTTAATGATAGGATTCAGTTCAAATTCACATTTTAAACACAATTTTGTCGCTTTCAGTCGCGTATTTGTCACTTTTAGTTGCATTTTTGTCACGTTCAGTTGAGTTTGTCATATTTAAACACGTCTTTGTCACTTTTAGTCATGTTTTTGCCGCTTTTTGTGGTGTTTTTGTCACATTCAGTCGTGTTTTTGTCACTTTTAGTCATGTATTTGTTAAATTCAGTCACGTTTTTGCCGCTTTTTGTGGTGTTTTTGTCACTTTTAGTCATGTATTTGTTAAATTCAGTCACGTTTTTGCCGCTTTTTGTGGTGTTTTTGTCACTTTTAGTCATGTATTTGTTAAATTCAGTCACGTTTTTCTCACGTTCAGTTGAGTTTGTCAGATTTAAACGCGTCTTTGTCATTTTCAGTCACATTTTTGTCGCTTTTAGTCGTGTTTTGGTGCAGTGAGTCATGTTTGTCGGTGCGTTCGTGTCACTTTTAGTCGCGCTTTTTGTCTCTTGTTTCAGAACACGTTTGTACAAATCCAAACTACAGTGAGCGGGTTTTATTCAAATCAAAGCAAGACATTTTGTTGTTTGTGGAAGAAATAATTGCACGTTTAAATGTGCAGCTCTGGCCTTTAAGAGGTAAATAAAGTCATCTGCTCAGAGGCTTCAGAGGCTAAACATCAGGAGAAAAAGTGTGTTTGAACAGACAGCTGCATTAAAGACACAAACAGAACATTTAAACACAGATGGTCAGGTCCAGCTCAGGGTCTGTTTTATCTGTGTCTCAAACGTCTTGATCAAACCCGTGTTTTGCTCTGATTTTACTCCACGACTCGACTCGACTCGACTCGACTCGACTCGACTCGACTTTTCTGACGTTCTGTTTTCGGTGCAGCTTCAGTTTCGTTCTGTCACTGACTCTGCATTTAGATCAATAATTATACACATTTAAAAACTCAAATCAGTGACGACGGAATCGACTCCCGACCGTCTGAAACAGTCTGGACTTTCATATTTACTGTGGAAACTTTAAAAAACACATTTTCAATCATCAACACAATCACCAACATAGTTATTTTAATATTTGTGTAACTTTTATGAAATATTCTAATGTTTAGTGACATTTACAGTCTGTCTTCAGAGTTAATGACAAAGAGCTGTAAAACATCACAAACTGTGTACGTTTTTATAAATGTTTTCCTCCTCAGCAGCGACTGAAAATGAAAGAAACGGGAGACAAATCTTTTCTTTAATTGACCCTAAAATGTGACGTGTTTAAACGTCCAGCAGGAGGCGCCTGGAGCAAAATGAAGTAAATGTTTGAATGATTGTCTCACTTTAGATCTAAATTCTATGGTTTGAAGTGTTTTTGTTGGAAAAAAGCAGCACATTTGAATTTCCAGAGTAGAAAGGTCCGTTAGTTTGATTTTCTGTAACAAACCATGGATTAAATACAATGTTCTCGCTTTAAAATTGTATTTTAGCTTCAACAGAATCTACTTTATGGAACAGTATCTAATATATCTCTAGATAAAATGTAAAATGATGGTGGGCTCAACATTTCTGTGAGTATTTTTCCAGTAAAACCCATAAATCTGGATTGTTCTTCATCAAAAATGCAAAGAGTTGATGATAATTTGCTCAAACATGATGTAAAATACAATAATAAATGTGTTTAAGCCTCTGATGTCACTCACACGTGTCTGAGGCTCTGACACTGAACCATTTGTCATATTCTGTGATAATCTGAGGTTAATCCCAGTGAATTACATCATGTTCCACTGAAACTTTTGCCTCTGGATTTACAGTGTTTGTTCCAGACGTTTAAAGGGCTTCTATCATTAATGAATTTGGATTTAATCTTAATGAATTGAATCTGTAAAATGTTAAGATTATTTTAGTGTTCGTCGTGAAACTGTTTGAAACACATATTGAAACTAACAAAGGGTTAAATCTGGACTGACGGCTTTAGAGAAGATTTATGAATGAAGTGTGTTATTATTGTATATAATACTTGTATAAGTAAATCAGTAATAGTTTAGTCGTTGACATTTTAATCTAATAATCCCACTGTCTTCATCATAAAAGGTCAGAGATTGGCCGATATATCGGGCCGATATTTGTACTTTTTTGTGCATCATCTGTGGGTTTTAATCCCAGATTCAGTTTGTGTGGATCGTCTGTTTAAACAAACATGAAACTTTATTTAAAAACTTTAAACAAATGAATCCACTGGTCACAGTTAATCGTTTGTGGAGATTATTGTCAGATGTTGAATAATCGTGTTCAAAAACGAGCTCCAAAACCTGACGACTGACGCTGTAGTGGATTTGAGTTTCCTGGAAAGAGCTACTTAAATTAAAAATGTGTTAGTAAAACAAACAGCAAATAACACCAGAGACTAAATGATGCTGTTAAGTGTCAAAAAATGGAAATAAACTTACTTTTAATTGAACAGATAATAGATTTAAATGCTTTAAGGCAGTTTACGTCGTAGACGATAGAAAAGGTTTGGGACTCTTGAGCAAAAGTCAAGTCCTGAGTGTGAAATGTTCTGTGCCTTTGATCAAACACAGAGCTGTGTGAGAAACCCGCTCCAGCACGACCTGCAACAGAAAAGTGAACAAAATGTATTGTATTTGAACAGAAAACATTATTCAGTCAAACAGGAGCCGACGAGAAAACAAGAGTGAGCTGCAAAAAATGAAGCTCTAGTTGAGTTAAAATGTCTAGATTTCAGGACGTTCATCTTAATTTCAGTCGTTTTGACTCGTGAAGATCAGATCAGACGATTTATTTAATGGAACTACATTATTTCACTTGTTTCAAACCATTTCTGACTTGTTTCAATACATTATTTCTTACTTCAGTCCAAATTTATCTGTCTCTGAGTTAACATCATTAACTTATTTTGAGATAAATTATCTCATTATCCGTCAGAAACACCTTGAAACTGGACAAATATTCTGCATCACATCAGCATTAAATCTCATCGAGTCAAAACTTCTCAAATCCAGATAAAAATGATCAATTAAAGCCATTTTAAGCTCGACTACATGTACACTTTTTGCAGTGTAACGACAATGTAGAAACAAATTGAAGCCACTGACAAAAGAAATGCCAAAAAGTCTGTTAAAAAACTTACAATATTCTTAAAAACCTTGATCTGCAACAATCAAACGGCAGAATAAAACTGTTAGGAGCTTTTTGCGATGAATCCAAACAGAAATAACTGATGAATGGTCTGTGTTTCTCTTTTGTTTCTTTCACTGATCGTCATTATTTACAACTGAATCCACCTCGTCGTCTCAGATGAACAGAGCGCTGTTTGTTTGTTTGTTTGTTTGTTTGTTTGTTTGTTTGTTTGTTTTGTTTTGGGGCGGAGCGTGTGCGTCTCTGATTGGCTGATCCACCTGTCAATCACACGCTCTGAACTCAGAATCAGATCAAACCAGAGCCACGTCATCCTTAAAGTCCACGACAAGTTCAGAAAAAAACTCTAATCAAAAACTCTAAGACTCAGTTCAGTGGGAGGGCATCTGTGGTAAATATTTGTCATAGTTTTACATTTGTGAAGTTAGTTTGTGAAGAAAGGTGGAAAAATAAAAGTGTAAAGTGACAGGAAGTGGAGCTGAATCCCTCTGTGATGTCATCAAAGGGCGACGCACCAAAGAAAACACAGAGACGATTCACAGAGACACATCTCTCTGACAGTTTAAACCATCATCGACAAAATAAAGTCTTATCACGGAATATTTACTGTCAAATCCTAACTATTGTGTGATGTTTGTGGATGTTGGCCCTTGTTTACAGTCTGGTTGCTATGGTAACAGCTGTAGAATTACCTCTAACTGTGTCATATTTGTGTCGTGTTCAACAGGAAGTGACATCGTAAACTTTACACAAACTGTCAAACTGGGACAAACTCATAGAACTATAATAAAACCTGGAAGATGAATCCAAGATGCCGCCCTGTTCCTCCCTGTGGCCTGAGCTCATTGGTTCATGACCCAAAAAAGTTTCTTACTTCCGCATTTACTTCCTGATACGGAGGCGGCCATCTTTGCTTTACTTCCTGATACGGAGGCGGCCATCTTTGCTTTAGGGCACCACGTGACCACAATCCCCCACTTCATATAAAAACGGTAATTTCTGTGATTTTAGAAACGGTAGAAAAGAACATTTCCTTCTGTTTTATTTAAATACTGATAATAATTCAGTCCTGTCTGTGATTATAATGAGCAACGATAGAAAAAGGCTGCAGTACCTCACACGACCACTAATCAATCTGGGACACAGACAGAGGGGGCGTGGCTTATCCAGTTCATTTAATACATCCATGGACAAACAGGACAAATGTTTAGTTACGTTTTAGTCAAATGTGTGTCTAATCTGTCATTTAGATTTAAAGTTTCTGGAGTCAGTTTGACTCATATTGGTTTCTCTGGATCATTAACGATCGTCTGAACCCTGACCATGTGACCATAACTGTCTTGTTTGAGAGTCTGTACATCCACAGAAGCTTCACAAATATAACTGACTGTTTGACGCTCGACGGTCGGTCCAGGTTCAGTTATTCGTCTCGTCCCTGAAGCTCACGTGTTGTTAACCCCTCGCTCTCCGCAGCGCCGTACGCCGGGGCCAAACCGGAGGCGGACTCGGTGCAGTCGGAGCTGGACTCGGCGCACCCGGAGCTGGGGGCGTGTTCTCCGGTGACCCGCGGCGACGCCGACGAGACGGACAAGTGTGACAGCCACGTGAGCAGCAGCAAAAAGAGGCGTCACCGCACCACGTTCAGCAGCGCTCAGCTCGACGAGCTCGAGAAGGTGTTCCAGAAGACACACTACCCCGACGTGTACGTGCGCGAGCAACTGGCAACACGCACCGAGCTGACGGAGGCACGAGTGCAGGTACCACACCCCTATACAGAGGCACGAGTGCAGGTACCACACCTACACAGAGGTACCACACCCCCACACAGAGGTACCACATCCCCACACAGAGGCACGAGTGCAGGTACCACACCCCTACACAGAGGTACCACACCCCTACACAGAGGTACCACACCCCTACACAGAGGTACCACACCCCTACACAGAGGTACCACACCCCTACACAGAGGCACCACACCCCACACAGAGGCACGAGTGCAGGTACCACACCCCACACAGAAGTACCACACCCTCACACAGAAGTACCACACCCTCACACAGAGGTACCACACCCTCACACAGAGGTACCACACCCTCACACAGAGGTACCACACCCCCACACAGAGGCACGAGTGCAGGTACCACACCCCACACAGAAGTACCACACCCTCACACAGAAGTACCACACCCTCACACAGAGGTACCACACCCTCACACAGAGGTACCACACCCTCACACAGAGGTACCACACCCCTACACAGAGGCACGAGTGCAGGTACCACACCCCTACCTCTGTGTAGCAAAAGTTTATATTTTGTTTTGATGTTAGCTAACCAGGTGTCAGCAGAACTGCGTTGTGAAAAATTTGATGCATTAGCATCTGTGTGTGTTCTCTCTGTATGTTAGCTTTAGCATCTCTCTCTGCGCTAGTGTTACTGTTAGCGTCACAGCTCTTTCTATGCTAGTGTTAGCCTTACATCTCTCTATGCTAGCGTTAGCGTCACGTCTCTGTGTTTCAGGTTTGGTTTCAGAACCGCAGAGCCAAATGGAGGAAGAGAGAACGATACGGAACTCTGCAAAACAAACCACACTATCCTCCATCGTACGAACTACTGCCACGAGCCGACGCCTACGCACAGGTAAACAACAACAACACACAGGTAAACAACAACAACACACAGGTAAACAACAACAACAACACACAGGTAAACAACAACAACAACACCACACAGGTAAACAACAACAACACCACACAGGTAAACAACAACAACAACACCACACAGGTAAACAACAACAACACCACACAGGTAAACAACAACAACAACACACAGGTAAACAACAACAACACAGGTAAACAACAACAACACAGGCAAACAACAACAACACACAGGTAAACAACAACAACACACAGGTCAACAACAACAACAACACACAGGTCAACAACAACAACAACAACAACAACGCACAGGTCAACAACAACAACAACGCACAGGTCAACAACAACAACAACGCACAGGTCAACAACAACAACAACGCACAGGTCAACAACAACAACAACGCACAGGTAAACAACAACAACGCACAGGTAAACAACAACACAGGTAAACAACAACAGCAATGCAGAGGCAAACAACAACACACAGGTAAACAACAACAACGCACAGGTAAACAACAACAACGCACAGGTAAACAACAACAACACACAGGTAAACAACAACAACACCATACAGGTAAACAACAACGCACAGTAAAACAACAACAACACACAGGTAAACAACAACGCACAGTTAAACAACAACACAAGAGTAAACAACAACAGCAATGCACAGGTAAACAACAACAGCAATGCACAGGTAAACAACAACACACAGGTAAACAACAACACAGGCAAACAACAGCAACACACAGTTAAACAACAACAACAACATACAGGTAAACACCACACAGGTAAACAACAACAACACAGGTAAACAACAACAACACAGGTAAACAACAACAACACAGGTAAACAACACACAGGTAAACAACAACAACACAGGTAAACAACAACAACACAGGTAAACAACACACAGGTAAACAACAACAGCAACACACTGGTAAACAACAACACACAGGTAAACAACAACAACACACAGGTAAACAACAACAACAACATACAGGTAAACAACACACAGGTAAACAACAACAGCAACGCACAGGTAAACAACAACACCACGCACAGGTAAACAACAACACCACACAGGTAAACAACAACAACACAGGTCAACAACAACAACAACACACAGGTAAACAACAACAACACACAGGTAAACAACAACAACGTACAGGTAAACAACAACAACGCACAGGTAAACAACAACAACGCACAGGTAAACAACAACAAAGCACAGGTAAACAACAACAACAACACACAAGTAAACAACAACAACACCACACAGGTAAACAACACACAGGTAAACAACAACGCACAGGTAAACAACAACAACAACAACAACAACACACAGGTAAACAACAACACACAGGTAAACAACAACACACAGGTAAACAACAACAACAACACACAGGTAAACAACAACAACAACACACAGGTAAACAACAACAACAACACACAGGTAAACAACAACAACAACACACAGGTAAACAACAACAACAACAACACACAGGTAAACAACAACAACAACACACAGGTAAACAACAACAACAACACACAGGTAAACAACAACAACACACAGGTAAACAACAACAACACACAGGTAAACAACAACAACACACAGGTAAACAACAACAACACACAGGTCAACAACACCACACAGGTAAACAACAACACCACACAGGTAAACAACAACACCACACAGGTAAACAACAACACCACACAGGTAAACAACACCAACACCACACAGGTAAACAACAACAACACAGGTAAACAACAACAACAACACACGGGTAAACAACAACACCACACAGGTAAACAACAACACCACACAGGTAAACAACAACACCACACAGGTAAACAACAACACCACACAGGTAAACAACACCAACACCACACAGGTAAACAACAACAACACAGGTAAACAACAACAACAACACACGGGTAAACAACAACAACACAGGTAAACAACAACAACAACACACGGGTAAACAACAACAACACAGAGGTAAATAGCAATAACAACACACAGGTAAACAAAATCAAATGGGGAGATGTAAACAACAGCAAACGGGTAAACAACAATTCACACAAGTAAACAACAGACACATGTAAACAACAACAACACTCTCTGAAATGAAAAAGGCTGGGCCCAAAGGCTGCAGTACCTCGCACGGCCACTAATCTATCTGGGACACGGACAGAGGGGGCGTGTCTTATCCAGTTCATTTAATACATCCATGACCAGGACAGATTTCACGTTGTTCTTCTTCTCTTGTGCAGATTCCTAACAGCCTGTGGTCGGGCCCCTCGGCGGCGCCTCCTGTGGTCTCGTCGTACTCGCCGCGCTCCGCCTCAGATCACGCTTATGTCAACTTCAACCAACAAAACCAGTTCAACTTCTTCAACCCGGACTCTCTGCTGACCTCCACGGCCGGGCCCCAACACGGGCCCCAACACGGGCCCCAACTCGGGGCCCAACTCGGGCCTCAACTCGGGCCCCAACTCGGGCCTCACGCCGCGTTCGAGGCCAAACCCGAGTTTGAGCGACGGTCCTCGAGCATCGCCGTCCTGAGGATGAAGGCGAAAGAACACGCCGCCAACATCTCCTGGACCATGTGACCCCCAAAGACCTGCCGGACCGAGAACCAGGTCTGAACCAGGTCCAGACCAGGACTGAGGGCCAGAACCAGGTCTGAACCAGGTCCAGACCAGGACTGAGGCTGAGAACCAGGTCTGAACCAGGTCTAGACCAGGACTGAGGCCGAGAACCAGGTCCAGACCAGGTCCAGACCAGGACTGAGGGCCAGAACCGGGCCCAAACCAGGACTAGACCAGGTCTAAACCTGACTTGTGGCTTTCCCGATGTTTCAGCAGCAGATCTTCAGAGACTCTTAAACTTCATGAACAGCAGAAATGTTCCACAGCGTGCCTTTAAATGAAATGTTTACAGATTCTACCTAAAATAATCTAATTCGTATTGTTATTTTTAAAAACGTACAGTATTTTTATATTTTGAGATGTTTTGTTGTTCAGACGTTTGCACAGTTCTTCATGTTTACCTCCACAAACTGTACGTTTTAGTGTAAAAAAATGTACAAACAAATGCACCAAACGATCTCAATAAAAAGAACAAGTCATTTTCATCATTTATTGTTTCTATAAACTGTGATTAGTGTGAAAGTGTCACGTGAAGGCGCAGAGAAGAGGACCTTGTAAATAACAATATAATAATAAACCTAAAGACGGTTTTATTTGTTCATATTATCCAGACAGTGCTGCATTCAAATCATTTTATGTCCATTATTTTAATTCAAATGATATAATTTAAATCAAATGTGTTTAATTTAAAGCTGTGGTTTGTACGGAGGCCCAGAGGGACAAACAGCATTCATTTACAGCTTTGAGAGAAGAGTTCAAAAAGCTCAAGAGATGTTTGTGTTTGAGTTAAAATGTGGGAGTTAAAGTGTGGGAGTTAAAATGTGTGAGTTAACGTGTGGGAGTTAAAGTGTATAAAATGTGGGAGTTAAAGTTTGTAGATGTAAAGTGTGTAGAGTTAACGTGTGGAAGTTAAATGTGGGAGTTCAAGTGTGTAGAATTAAACTTTTGGAGTTAAAGTGTGGGAGGTAAGGTGTGTAAAGTGTGTAGAGTTAAAGTGTGAGAGTTAAAGCATGTAGAGTTAAAGTGTGAGAGTTATAGTGTGTAGAGTTAAAGTGTGAGAGTTAAAGTGTGGGAGTGTGTGGTTAATGGAGTTGAACCCTCAGGTCACAGAAACACTGCCGTCAGAACTCCCAGGAAACAAAAGGAAAAGACGACGTATTTGGACCTGAACTCCTCGACAAACGTCTGAGAACTAGAACCAGAAGAGACAACGATAATAAGTGGTTTTATTAATAAATATAACAAACCTTCTCTTCCTGCCTCCTGCTCAGAGGAAGAAACACGCCTTAACAAAACGCATTTAAAGGAGCAGATGCGGTAGAAATAAATTATGTTTTGTGTTTTTAAAGCTGTCACGAGTGAAAGGGCAGAGCAAATGTATAAATCCTGTGATATTGGGCAATACAAAAAATGTTTTTCAATATAAACAGAAAAGACTCCTATACACCTTATACTTGCAAAAAAAATGTATTATATTATATTCGGACAAATAAAATCACACTTTTTGCAAGTAAATCATCTTTTCAGAGTCTTTTCTGTTTATTTATTTATTGTGGTGCGCTCGCTCTTCACTAACACACCCGCTCTGGGACATCGATTCTTATTCAAATAGATTCAAGTTTAAGTTTATTATCCAAATATCTCTAATTCAATAGTAATTATGACTAATTTAAGCAAAATGGCAACAACAAAAACTGAATAAAACTCCCCAAGGGTTAAACATGTATAACATGCTTTATAAAGTTGCTAAATTTAATGGTGTCTTAATTTTCCACATTAGACTTTATTGAGCTTCAAATATTAACTCTAAAAGCACATTTTAAAGCAGATAAGAACAATAAGAACCATTATTTATGAAAACTTGCACCAGCCTCACGCCACAGTCAGTGTTATGTGGTTGGTGACCACGAGAGGGCGCTGTTTGTCCGTGCATTTAGAGGAAGCTGCTGTTGGACTCAAGGCACCAGGAGCTGAACAGATAATGCTCTTAGAAAAAAAACATTTTCTACAGTTTTGACCCACACACTGTACGAATACAGGCGGTTTTTTGGTTGCCACAAAAACACCAGTAACTTGGGATGGACGATTATATGTCAATCCAAACAGAAATGTTTTTAATCAAAATATATTTTAACGTGTCAAGGTTTAATTACTAGACAAATGTGAAATGTGTGTTGCCGCTCGGAGCTGGAGTCTGAACGTGAGTCCAGCCTGTAAACCATCACCGTCAAGAGTGTGTGTCGACTAAAAAGAAAGCTGTCTAAAACGGTCTAAAATGAAGTAGGCTCCATCGTAAGAACCATGTGTCAAAGCAAAATTAGAAAAGACTTTTAAAGTGACAATGAAAGAGATCTGCAATGTTTAATTGTACATTCAAAGATGTACCAAAAAAGAAAACAAAGCAATCACTGTCGCCAATTAGTCACTTCAAAGGTCTGATCTGTTACTGCTTTAGAAGGTGGTATGACAAGGT
This sequence comes from Rhinogobius similis, assembly GCA_019453435.1. Classification (NCBI taxonomy): domain Eukaryota; kingdom Metazoa; phylum Chordata; class Actinopteri; order Gobiiformes; family Gobiidae; genus Rhinogobius; species Rhinogobius similis. The sequence continues at coordinate 2,034,696 of CM033628.1, read as the reverse complement.
GTCCTCCATCCATCTTCTTCCTCTGATTCTTCTTCCTCTTCTTCCTCTGATCTGGGGCCGGGTCGCGGGGGCAACAGTCTAAGCAGGGACTCCCAGACTTCCCTCACCCCAGACACTTCATCCAGCTCCCGAGGGAGGCGTCCAGGAGGCTCCGGAACAGATGCCCGAGCCTCAGCTGCTCCTCTCGACGTGGAGGAGCAGCGGCTCTACTCCGAGCTCCTTTCGTGTGACTAAGCTCCTCACCCTATCTCTAAGGGAGCACCCAGCCACCCGGCGGAGGAAGCTCATTTTGACCTCTTATATCCATGATCTCGTCCTTTGGGTGATTACCCAGAGCTCATGACCACCGGTCAATCTACGTTCTTCTGTCACAGAGGAACGTAGAGTGACCGGTAAATCGAGAGCTTTGTCTTTCGACTCAGCTCTTTGAGTCTCAGACTCAGACTCAGCCGATGCAGCGCCCACATCACTGCAGACGCTGCACCGATCCTCCTGTCAATCTGACGCTCCATCCTTCCCTCACTCGTGAACAAGACCCCGAGATACTTGAACTTCTCCACTTGAGGCAAGCCACCTTTTTCCGGTCGAGAACCATGGCCTCGGATTTGGAGGTGCTGATCTTCATCCCAGCTGCTTCACACTCGGCTGCAAACCGTCCCAGAGCTGCAGGTCCTGGTTTGAAGAAGCATCAGGACGACATCATCTTCAAACAGCAGAGATGATCCTGTGGTTCCCAGACGCCCTCCACGCCCTGACTGCGCCTAGAAATTCTGTCCATAAAAATAATGAACAGAACCGGTGCCAGGGCAGCCCTGGCGGAGTCCAACATGCACTGAACAGGTCTGACTTACTGCCGGCAGCACAGCTCCTGCTCCGGTCGTATAAGGACCGGACAGCCCTAAGCAAAGGGCCCTGGACCCCATACTCCCGGAGCACTCCCCACAAGGCGCCCCGGGGCACACGGTCAAATGCCTTCTCCAGATCCACAAAGCACATGTGGAGTGGTTGGGCAAACTCCCATGAACCCTCGAGCACCCGATGGAGAGTATAGAGCTGGTCCAGTGTTCCACGACCGGGACGAAAACCACAGGCTCCTCCTGAATCCGAGGTTCGACTATCGGTCGGATTCTCCTCTCCAGTACCCTGGAATAGACCTTACCGGGGAGGCTGAGGAGTGTGATCCCCCTGTGGGTGGAACACACCGTCTGGTCCCCCTTCTTATACAGAGGGACCACCACCCCGGTCTGCCAGTCCAGTGGTACCGTCCCAGACCGCCACGCGATGTTGCAGAGACGTGTCAACCAAGACAGTTCCACAACATCCAGAGACTTAAGATACTCAGGGCGGATCTCATCCACCCCCGGAGCCACCAAGGAGCCAACAACCTCAGTGACTTCAGCCCGGGTGATGGACGAGTCTCTGTTTCCTCCTCGGAAGACGTGACAGTGGAATTAAGGAGAGCCTCAAAGTATTCCTTCCACCGTCCAACCACATCCCCAGTTGAGGTCAACAGCCCTCCACCCGCACCGTAAACGGTTTTGGTGAAGCACTACTTCCCCCTCCTGAGGCGTCGGACCGTTTACCAGAATTTCTTTGAGGCCGACCGATGGTCCTCCTCCATGGTCTCCCCGAACTCCTCCCAATCCCGAGTTTTTGCCTCTGCGACCGCCCGGGCTGCGGTACACTTGGCCTGTGGTACCTTTCAGCTGTTTCAAGAGTCCGACAAGCCAACAAGGCATCGGGCCCCCACCTTCAACCGCTGCCCGGATCCCTCTGCACCAGCCCCTTACGGATCCACCCGCAGGTGGTGGGCCCACGGGAGGACGGCCCCATGCCTCTCGTTCGGGCTGGGCCCGGCCGGGCCCCGAGGGAAAGGCCCGGCCACCAGTCGCTTGCTGTCGAGCATCCACCTCTCCTGGCTCCAGGGTGGGGCCCCGGTAACGCCATTCCGGGCGACATAACTGGCCTCGATATATTACAATTCATAAGGGGCTCTGAACCGCTCTTGGTCTGACCCGTCACCCAGGACCTGTTTGCCATGGGTGAGCCACCAGGGGCATGAAGCCCCGGACAACAGCTCCCAGGATCATTCGGGTACTCAAACCCCTCCACCACGTTAAGGTGGAGGTTCAAGGAGGGGACAAGGTGTCCTTTCAGCCAAAAACTATGTGCCATGACTTTAAAGAAGTTAAACACTGTTGTATGGTTTCTCAGACTTGGAGGAAAGTGTTCAGGGCTGGTTACCGTGTGACTGCAGGAGGACAAGGGCCTTTTGGAGTAAAGCTGTGCTCAGACTGAAAGCACTGGACCGACATGAGGCTGAAATGTGGCTGCAGTGAACGACATGCTGCGTGTGAAGAGTTAAAGTGGTGGATGTGTTTGGACTCGTCTGTTTGATGTTTTAAAGGTGAAAGTGTTTATGTTAATCTTGTTCATTTGTGCCTCACAATTTTTGTTTTATTTATTTTAGTTTTTCATGAAAATAAGTCTTTTATTAAAACGCAAAATATAAAATAAACAACGTATTAAAACTTAAAAATAAGTCATAATGTAGATTACTTCAGTTTGATATTTTGATATTTACCTTTAGCTTCAAAATTAGCATTAGCATTAGCTTTGAAACACAAACACCTAAGTGTTCAATTGGAAAATGAAGAGTTCACACGACAAATACTGGGCCCAAAAACATTGTTTTTATTGACAGTTACTCAACGTCATATATTACTTCAAACACAGGCCCAAATGCAGTACTTTAGCTGCACTACTTTATCTTCAGTACTTTAGCCTCAGTACTTTAGCCGCAGTACTTAAGCCGCAGTACTTTAGCCACAGTACTTTAGCCGCAGTACTTTAGCTGCAGTACTTTAGCTGTAGTACTTTAGCCGCAGTACTTTAGCTATAGTACTTTAGCTGTAGTACTTTAGCCGCAGTACTTTAGCCTCAGTACTTTAGCTTCAGTACTTTAGCCGCAGTACTTTAGCCGCAGTACTTTAGCCGCAGTACTTTAGCCGCAGTACTTTAGCTGTAGTACTTTAGCCGCAGTACTTTAGCTATAGTACTTTAGCTGTAGTACTTTAGCCGCAGTACTTTAGCTATAGTACTTTAGCTGTAGTACTTTAGCCGCAGTACTTTAGCCTCAGTACTTTAGCCGCAGTACTTTAGCCACAGTACTTTAGCCGCAGTACTTTAGCTGCAGTACTTTAGCTGTAGTACTTTAGCCGCAGTACTTTAGCTATAGTACTTTAGCTGTAGTACTTTAGCCACAGTACTTTAGCCTCAGTACTTTAGCTGCAGTACTTTAGCTTCAGTACTTTCGCTTCAGTACTTTAGCCGCAGTACTTTAGCCGCAGTACTTTAGCCTCAGTACTTTAGCTTCAGTACTTTAGCTTCAGTACTTTAGCCGCAGTACTTTAGCCGCAGTACTTTAGCGACAGTAGAGGCGATTGACCCGTTTGATGTCGCAGGAGCTCATTCTTTTGGCGAAGCCGAACCTGGAGCGACGGTTGCGCGCCTCGAGGGTCGGTCTGCCGTTCTTAGAGAAGGCCGTGCTGAAAAGAACAGAGACAGATCATCAGACGTCCACAGAGACAGAGACACAGAGACACAAAGACACAGAGACAGAGACACAGAGAATGAGAGAGAGACACAGACACAGAGAGACAGAGACACAAAGACAGAGACACAGAGACACAAAGACACAGAGACAGAGACACAGAGACACAAAGACACAGAGACAGAGACACAGAGAATGAGAGAGACAAAGACACAGAGACAGAGACACAGAGACACAAAGACACAGAGACAGAGACACAGAGAATGAGAGAGACAAAGACACAGAGAGACAGAGACAGAGACACAAAGACAGAGACAGAGACACAGAGAATGAGAGAGACACAGACACAGAGAGACAGAGACACAAAGACAGAGACACAGAGACACAAAGACACAGAGACAGAGACACAGAGAATGAGAGAGACAAAGACACAGAGAGACAGAGACAGAAAGACAGAGACACAGAGACACAAAGACACAGAGACAGAGACACAGAGAATGAGAGAGACACAGACACAGAGAGACAGAGACAGAGACACAAAGACAGAGACACAGAGACACAAAGACACAGAGACAGAGACACAGAGAATGAGAGAGACGAAGACACAGAGAGACAGAGACAGAGAGACACAGAGAGACAGAGACACAGAGACAGAGACACAGAGACACAAAGACACAGAGACAGAGACACAGAGAATGAGAGAGACGAAGACACAGAGAGACAGAGACAGAGAGACACAGAGACAGAGACACAGGATTGGTCTAAGTATTTGTGTCACTACACTACACTACACACTACACACTACACTACTCTGAGTCAGTGTTGTTCATGTTTAAAAACTGTATTACATTTTTACTGTCTTAAAAAAACGTGGTAAAAGCAACAGTTTTAACATCGATATTATTCTTGTGCTGGAGTTTTGACTTTTTAACAAAGACAAGTCAAGCCTTTGTGACAGATCAGAGCAAAAGTACAAGTATTTTGCAGCAGTAGTGGTATTTGTAGAAGTATTTGTACCTGCTGTAGTGCATGACCGAGCCGTAGTCGTATGGAGTGCCCAGGTTCAGAGTGCGCACCCTCTGGAAGTTATGCTCCATACCTGAAAAAAAAGCCATATAAAGTGCCGTGTTTCCACTGATGCTAACTTATATGCTGAATCTTTAGCAAAACAAAGCTAACAAAGCACGTTAGCATCAGTTGTTTCCTGTTTATCTCTTTGTCAAGCCCTAAAATCTGATATTTCCAGGTCAAAATCATTAACATGATCCAAATGCATGACATAAAGAGGTTCAAACACGGTCTAGAGTCTTTACAGAAGGAAATAAATGCAAAAAAAAGCTGAGGACAAACAGGAAGTAGTTTCCTGTTTATGCTAGCTTTAGCCACTCCTCACAGACAAACTTGGAATCACTAAACGACTGTGAATCGCTGACATCTGCCTCAGGATTAAACTGTATCATTCACGTAAGATTTGACTCATGACACGTTTGGGAGGAGTCAGACCCTGAGCCACGTGGACCTGACCCAGACCACGATGGGACGTTACCTCTGATGATGTTGCCCCAGTGCACCGTGATGTAACGGTCCCGGTCCGACCTCTTGTGCTCGTGGTTGAAGCCGAGCGCGTGGAGCAGCTCGTGTTGGATGGTCCCCAGATAAATACACCCCGAGCTCTTCAGGGACAGGTCCTGCCTCCTCCCTCTGCGTCCAATGTACGACCAGCAGCTGCTCCACCAGAACACGGGTTAGAACCAGCAGCAGCAGTAATAACAACAGTAATAACAAAAGGAACAGTAATAACAACAGTAATAACAACAGTAATAACAAAAGGAACAGTAAAAACAACAGTAATAACAACAGTAATAACAACAGTAATAACAAAAGGAACAGTAAAAACAACAGTAATAACAACAGTAATAACAACAGTAATAACAAAAGGAACAGTAAAAACAACAGTAATAACAACAGTAATAACAAAAGGAACAGTAATAACAACAGTAATAACAACAGTAATAACAACAGTAATAACAACAGTAATAACAAAAGGAACAGTAATAACAACAGTAATAACAACAGTAATAACAAAAGGAACAGTAATAACAACAGTAATAACAACAGTAATAACAACAGTAATAACAACAGTAATAACAAAAGGAACAGTAATAACAACAGTAATAACAACAGTAATAACAACAGTAATAACAAAAGGAACAGTAATAACAACAGTAATAACAACAGTAATAACAACAGTAATAACAACAGTAATAACAAAAGGAACAGTAATAACAACAGTAATAACAACAGTAATAACAAAAGGAACAGTATGAACAGCAGTTACAGTAGGAACAACAGTAGAAGAAGTAGTAGTAGTCATTGTAGTAGTAACAATAGCAGTGGCGGCGGTAGTGGTAGTGGTAGTGATGTGGTGTTGGTGGTAGTAGGTGGTGGTAGTAATGAGCTTGGTAGGCGGTAATAGTGGTAGTAATGGCGGTGGCGCTGGTGGTGGTGGTGGTGGTGCTGGCAGTGGTAGTGGTAGTGGCGGCAGCGGTGGTGGTAGTGGTGGTGGTGGTAGAGTGGTGGTAGCGGCGGTGATGGTAGAGTGGTGGTGGCGGCGGTGGTGGCCTTGGCCGTGGTGGCGGTAGAGTGGTGGTGCTATTGGTAGTGGTGGTGCTGGCGGTAGTGGTAGTGCAGTAGTGATGGTGGTAGTAGTAGTGGTAGTAGTACTGGCGGTAGTGAGTAGGTAGTTGCTGGCAGCGGTAGTGCAGTAGTAGTAGCAGTAGTAATAGCAGTAGCAGTAGTAGTAGTAGTAGTAGCAGCAGCAGTAGTAGCAGCAGCAGCAGTAGTAGTAGTAGTAGTAGTAGTAGTAGTAATAGCAGTAGTAGTAGTAATAGCAGTAGTAGTAGTAGTAGTACTTCATACCCGCTGGAGCTGTGGATGTAGAGGAAGTCTCGTTGGCTTGTCCGGGGGATGAATCTGATGCAGGTGGAGGCGGCGAAGGACCTGAACGCCTCGAAGATCCGGATTATCTGAGACCAGGCTGAAGAAAAGTACAAATACGACAGTAGTAGTGTCAGTCGTACTCACAGTAGTAGTATCAGTAGTACTCACAGTAGTAGTGTCAGTCGTACTCACAGTAGTAGTATCAGTAGTACTCACAGTAGTAGTATCAGTAGTACTCACAGTAGAAGTGTCAGTCGTACTCACAGTAGTAGTGTCAGTCGTACTCACAGTAGTAGTATCAGTAGTACTCACAGTAGTAGTATCAGTAGTACTCACAGTAGAAGTGTCAGTCGTACTCACAGTAGTAGTGTCAGTCGTACTCACAGTAGTAGTATCAGTAGTACTCACAGTAGTAGTGTCAGTCGTACTCACAGTAGTAGTATCAGTAGTACTCACAGTAGAAGTGTCAGTCGTACTCACAGTAGTAGTATCAGTAGTACTCACAGTAGAAGTGTCAGTCGTACTCACAGTAGTAGTGTCAGTCGTACTCACAGTAGAAGTGTCAGTCGTACTCACAGTAGCAGTGTCAGTCGTACTCACAGTAGAAGTGTCAGTCGTACTCACAGTAGAAGTGTCAGTCGTACTCACAGTAGTAGTGTCAGTCGTACTCACAGTAGTAGTGTCAGTCGTACTCACAGTAGTAGTGTCAGTCGTACTCACAGTAGTAGTGTCAGTCGTACTCACAGTAGCAGTGTCAGTCGTACTCACAGTAGAAGTGTCAGTCGTACTCACAGTAGTAGTGTCAGTCGTACTCACAGTAGTAGTGTCAGTCGTACTCACAGTAGTAGTGTCAGTCGTACTCACAGTAGCAGTGTCAGTCGTACTCACAGTAGTAGTGTCAGTCGTACTCACAGTAGTAGTGTCAGTTGTACTCACAGTAGTAGTGTCAGTCGTACTCACAGTAGTAGTATCAGTAGTACTCACAGTAGAAGTGTCAGTCGTACTCACAGTAGTAGTACCAGTAGTACTCACAGTAGAAGTGTCAATCGTACTCACAGTAGCAGTGTCAGTCGTACTCACAGTAGTAGTGTCAGTCGTACTCACAGTAGTAGTGTCAGTCGTACTCACAGTAGTAGTGTCAGTCGTACTCACAGTAGCAGTGTCAGTCGTACTCACAGTAGTAGTATCAGTAGTACTCACAGTAGTAGTATCAGTAGTACTCACAGTAGTAGTATCAGTAGTACTCACAGTAGTAGTGTCAGTCGTACTCACAGTAGTAGTGTCAGTCGTACTCACAGTAGTGCGGGGCGATGGTGTAGGGCACGTAGACCCTCCCGTTCAAGGCCCGGGGCCACTTGCAGCCCTTAGTCACACACAGATCCGCGTTCCTCTTGTGGACGTGGGACCCGGGCACCGCAATGTCCCCGTCCTCCAGCATATTGTCCCCGTCGCGCTCTGCCCACAGGACCAGGGAGAACAAGCAAAACAGGAGCGGGAAGAACAAGCAAAAGGACCAGGAGAACAAGCAAAAGGACCAGGAGAACAAGCAAAACAGGAGGGGGAAGAACAAGCAAAACAGGAGGGGGAAGAACAAGCAAAACAGGAGCGGGAAGAACAAGCAAAACAGGAGCGGGAAGAACAAGCAAAACAGGACCGGGAAGAACAAGCAAAAGGACCAGGAAGAACAAGCAAAAGGACCAGGAAGAACAAGCAAAAGGACCAGGAAGAACAAGCAAAAGGACCAGGAGAACAAGCAAAACAGGAGGGGGAAGAACAAGCAAAACAGGAGCGGGAAGAACAAGCAAAAGAGGAGCGGAAGAACAAGCAAAACAGGAGCGGGAAGAACAAGCAAAACAGGAGCGGGAAGAACAAGCAAAACAGGACCAGAAGAACAAGCAAAACAGGACCAGGAAGAACAAACAAAACAGGAGCGGGACGAACAAGCAAAACAGGACCAGGTAGAACAAACAAAAGGACCAGGAAGAACAAGAAAAAAAGGAGTGGTACGAACAAGCAAAACAGGAGCGGGAAAAACAAGCAAAAGAGGAGCGGGAAGAACAAGCAAAACAAGACCAGGAGAACAAGCAAACACCATCAGAACACTGAGTTTGTCTTATTATAAACCTAGTGACCCTTTAAACCACATTTGTCAAACTTTTTACACCGAGGGCCAAACACAGACCGAGGGCCACGAGTCGTGAAACGTTCAAAGAAGCTGCGTTTCTCTGATGTTTGAGCGCCTCACACTCTCATCAGGTCTGTCCCGCGCCACAATCTGACTTATTGAGGTTATAAGTGTGGACAATTTGAAATGTGCTGTAAAAAGTGCTTCTGAGGACAATGTGGGCCAATCCACCAGGAGGGCCATAGTTTGGACGTGCCTGGTTTAAAGGTTTGTACAGATATTCAGAATGTTCCCGAAGGCTGTGGCTGGTGGCAGCAAACACACAGTTGATGCAAAGATCCTGATTTTTAGGTTTTTCTGGACTAATATTGCAATATTGCTTGCAATAGTTTTTCAATTTATCTCCAGAAATATTACACACAATTCTACTTTTGTGAATCTCAAATACACTTTTCATCTTTTTTACAGAAAACCAAACTGACCAAATAGCAGTTCATGTTTTGCTACAAAGACTTGATCTGATTTCAGTCTTTGAGTTTTGTTTTATTTCATTATGTGCCCAGTTGCCTTCATTCTGGACTTTAAAAAACGTATTTTAAAGGGTCCAGAGCATTCATGGTGTTTTGTGTTTGAGTGTTTTTTCTGACCCAGGTTCTTGTTGGTGAGCTCCAGTCGCTCGGAAACGCTCAGGTCATCGTCGTCTTCCTCAGCATCTCCAAAATCCTCCTTGGCCAGGTCCAGGTTCCCCTCAGGCTGGTTCAGGACTTTCCTGGGCTGGTTCAGGACTTTCCTGGGCTGGTTCAGGACTTTCCTGGGCTGGTTCAGGACTTTCCTGGGCTGGTTCAGGACTTTCCTGGGCTGGTTCAGGACTTTCCTGGGCTGGTTCAGGACTTTCCTGGGCTGGTTCAGGACTTTCCTGGGCTGGTTCAGGACTTTCCTGGGCTGGTTCAGGACTTTCTTGGGCTGGTTCAGGTCGTTCTCGGGCTGGTTCAGGTCGTTCTCGGGCTCGTTCAGGTCATTCTCGGGCTGGTTCAGGTCGTTCAGGTCGTTCTCGGGCTGGTTCAGATCCTCGTTCAGGTTCAGATCCTCGTTCTCGGGGCCTGTTCCTCCGGACTCTGCGTTTGGGGAAACACACAGTGAAAACACAATGAATTAAGAGCTCTGAACATGACCTCAGTGTTCCAATAATACAAATGTTTGATATAAACCTCTCTTTGAACCGCCGCCTCGCCCTGGAGGAGGGTCTGAGCCCTGAATGATCCTGGAGCTGTGGTTGTGTTAATCACTGACTAATTCATAATTAAGAACTGTTTTCAGCTTCTGTGTCTTTTTATGGATTTGTGTTTGTTCAGAACAGAAGAAGTAAAGAAGGACTCACTCGGGTCAAACAGCTCCTCTTTGTCGGCTCCAAAATCGAGTCCAGAATCCTGAAACATTAAAACATTGAAAGTGACTCACATTAAAAGGGTCTTTAGGCAGTGCTTCTCAAACCTCTGGAGGACCTTTGGAGGCCCCCTGGAGGACCTTTGGAGGACCTCTGGAGGACCTTTGGAGGACCTCTGGAGGCCCCTGGAGGCCCCCTGGAGGACCTCTGGAGGACCTTTGGAGGACCTTTGGAGGACCTTTGGAGGACCTCTGGAGGACCTTTGGAGGACCTTTGGAGGACCTCTGGAGGACCTCTGGAGGACCTTTGGAGGCCCCCTGGAGGACCTCTGGAGGACCTTTGGAGGACCTTTGGAGGACCTCTGGAGGACCTTTGGAGGACCTCTGGAGGACCTCTGGAGGACCTCTGGAGGACCTTTGGAGGCCCCCTGGAGGACCTTTGGAGGACCTCTGGAGGACCTTTGGAGGACCTCTGGAGGACCTTTGGAGGCCCCCTGGAGGACCTTTGGAGGACCTCTGGAGGACCTCTGGAGGACCTCTGGAGGACCCCTGGGGGCCCCCTGACACAGTTTTGATGTAAACAGCATCAGTGAGAGACGACACGACTCACCTCGGCCCAGACTGAGGCCCACAGCAGGACCACGACTCCCAGAATGCACTTCAGTGACGCCATGGCAACTGCAAAAGAGCCAGACTAAATCAGGACTAAACCTGGACTGAACCAGGTCTAAACCAGGACTGAACCAGGACTGAACTAGGACTAAACCAGGACTAAACCAGGTCTAAACCAGGACTGAACTAGGACTGAACTAGGACTAAACCAGGACTAAACCAGGTCTAAACCAGGACTAAACCAGGTCTAAACCAGGACTAAACCAGGTCTAAACCAGGACTAAACCAGGACTAAACCAGGACTAAACCAGGACTAAACCAGGACTAAACCAGGTCTAAACCAGGACTAAACCAGGTCTAAACTAAGACTAAAACCAGGTCTTAAACCAGGACTAAACCAGGTCTTAAACCAGGTCTTGCTCCAGATCTAAACCAGGACTGAACCAGGACTGAACTAGGACTAAACCAGGACTAAACCAGGTCTAAACCAGGACTAAACCAGGTCTAAACCAGGACTAAACCAGGACTGAACCAGGACTAAACCAGGTCTAAACTAGGACTAAACCAGGTCTAAACCAGGACTAAACCAGGTCTAAACCAGGACTAAACCAGGTCTAAACCAGGACTAAACCAGGTCTAAACCAGGTCTAAACCAGGACTAAACCAGGTCTAAACCAGGACTGAACCAGGACTAAACCAGGTCTAAACTAGGACTAAACCAGGTCTAAACCAGGACAAAACCAGGTCTAAACCAGGACTAAACCAGGTCTAAACCAGGACTAAACCAGGTCTAAACCAGGACTAAACCAGGTCTAAACCAGGACTAAACCAGGACTGAACCAGGACTAAACCAGGTCTAAACTAGGACTAAACCAGGTCTAAACCAGGACTAAACCAGGTCTAAACCAGGACTAAACCAGGTCTAAACCAGGACTAAACCAGGACTAAACCAGGACTAAACCAGGACTGAACCAGGACTAAACCAGGTCTAAACTAGGACTAAACCAGGTCTAAACCAGGACTGAACTAGGACTAAACCAGGACTAAACCAGGTCTAAACCAGGACTAAACCAGGACTAAACCAGGTCTAAACCAGGACTAAACCAGGTCTAAACCAGGACTAAACCAGGTCTAAACCAGGACTAAACCAGGACTAAACCAGGTCTAAACCAGGACTAAACCAGGTCTAAACCAGGACTAAACCAGGTCTAAACCAGGACTAAACCAGGTCTAAACCAGGTCTAAACCAGGACTAAACCAGGTCTAAACCAGGACTAAACCAGGACTGAACCAGGACTGAACTAGGACTAAACCAGGACTAAACCAGGTCTAAACCAGGACTAAACCAGGACTAAACCAGGTCTAAACCAGGACTAAACCAGGTCTAAACCAGGACTAAACCAGGACTGAACCAGGACTAAACCAGGTCTAAACTAGGACTAAACCAGGTCTAAACCAGGACTAAACCAGGTCTAAACCAGGACTAAACCAGGTCTAAACCAGGACTAAACCAGGTCTAAACCAGGACTAAACCAGGACTAAACCAGGACTAAACCAGACTAAACCAGGACTACCCCTGGTCTAAACCAGGACTAAACCAGGTCTAAATCAGGCCTAAAGCAGATCTTGCTCCAGGTCTAAACTAGGACTAAACCAGGTCTTGCTCCAGGTCTTGGTCCTCACCGGTTCTTGCAGATCTGATGCTGATGCCGTCGTTGCTCGAGTTCTTCTTTTATTCCAAACGTCGGGTGAAACTCCATCTTTATTGACTCAGTTTTAAATTGTGGAAACATTATATGTTCCTAATGATCTCGATTCAAAAGTTTGTTTAAATTATTTAGTTAAGATTCGAGTTTCAGAAAGTTACCGGAGCACAACGTGAGCAATATTTACTCAGAAGAAGAAGATGATGAGCCTGAGACACGCAGCCTCTGTTTGCTGTGCATAAAGTTTAATGAAGCTCAATGTAAAATATATTTACTTATTGCTGACATTTTAGCTGTTTTAATCAGAAGAAGTGCTTTATAGATGATTTGACAAAATAAAAGACTAAACCAGGACTAAACCAGGACTAAATCATACACTGGACACAAACAAGTCAAAGTCACAGCCAAACTAGAACGAAATGAACCAGAACCAGAACAAATGATTAAACCAGCTCTCTATAACTTACACCAGGACTCAGGACTAAACCAGGACTAAACCAGGACTAAACCAGGTCTAAACCAGGACTAAACCAGGTCTAAACCAGGACTAAACCAGGACTAAACCAGGGCTAAACCAGGACTAAACCAAGACTAAACCAGGACTAAACCAGGGCTAAACCAGGACTAAACCAGGTCTAAACCAGGACTAAACCAGGACTAAACCAGGGCTAAACCAGGACTAAACCAGGTCTAAACCAGGACTAAACCAGGACTAAACCAGGTCTAAACCAGGTCTAAACCAGGACTAAACCAGGACTAAACCAGGGCTAAACCAGGACTAAACCAGGACTAAACCAGGGCTAAACCAGGACTAAACCAAGACTAAACCAGGACTAAACCAGGACTAAACCAGGACTAAACCAGGTCTAAACCAGGACTAAACCAGGTCTAAACCAGGACTAAACCAGGTCTAAACCAGGACTAAACCAGGTCTAAACCAGGACTAAACCAGGACTAAACCAGGTCTAAACCAGGTCTAAACCAGGACTAAACCAGGTCTAAACCAGGACTAAACCAGGACTAAACCAGGGCTAAACCAGGACTAAACCAAGACTAAACCAGGACTAAACCAGGACTAAACCAGGTCTAAACCAGGACTAAACCAGGACTAAACCAGGGCTAAACCAGGACTAAACCAGGACTAAACCAGGTCTAAACCAGGACTAAACCAGGACTAAACCAGGACTAAACCAGGACTAAACCAGGACTAAACCAGGTCTAAACCAGGACTAAACCAGGACTAAACCAGGTCTAAACCAGGACTAAACCAGGACTAAACCAGGACTAAACCAAGACTAAACCAAGACTAAACCAGGTCTAAACCGGGACTAAACCAAGACTAAACCAGGTCTAAACCAGGACTAAACCAGGACTAAACCGGAGCTTAGAGTAGACAGAGGGCATAAACCAGTCTAAATCCCAACTCCAGCCCAAACTAGAACTAAACGAGGACTAAACCTAAAACCAGGGCTAAGCTGAGACCAAACCGTGTGTCTCATAGAACTATAATAAAACCTGGAAGATGAATCCAAGATGGCCGTCCTGTTTATCCCTATGGAGAGTGCTCATTGGCGCATGACCCCAAAAAAGTTTCTTACTTCCGCATTTACTTCCTGATACGAAGGCGGCCATCTTTGTTTTACTTCCTGATACGAAGGCTGACATCTTTGTTTTACTTCCTGAAACGATGGCTGCCATCTTTGTTTTACTTCCTGAAACGATGGCTGCCATCTTTGTTTTAGGGCGCCACGTGACGACAATCCCCCACTTCATATAAAAACGGTAATTTCTGTGATTTTAGAAACGGTAGAAAAGAACATTTCCTTCTATTTTATTTAAATACCGATAATAATTCAGTCCTGTCTGTGATTATAATGTGACATTTTAGAAAAAGGCTGGTTCTAAGAGGCTGCAGTACCTCGCACGGCCACAAATCAATCTGGGACCACAGTCAGACCTTATCCAGTCCACAGTCAGTACCTTATCCAGTTCTTTTAATACATCCATGGTGTGTCTCTGATGAGCGCCCCCTGCAGGAGGCGTGTCCCTGATGAGTGCCCCCTTCAGGAGGCGTGTCCCTGATGAGCGCCCCCTGCAGGAGGCGTGTCCCTGATGAGAGACCCCTTCAGGAGGCGTGGTCCCTGATGAGCGCCCCTTCAGGAGGCGTGTCCCTGATGAGCGCCCCCTGCAGGAGGCGTGTCCCTGATGAGTGCCCCCTTCAGGAGGCGTGTCTGATGAGCGCCCCTTCAGGAGGCGTGTCCCTGATGAGCCCTGCAGGAGGCGTGTCCCTGATGAGTGCCCCCTTCAGGAGGCGTGTCCTGATGAGCGCCTGCAGGAGGCGTGTCCCTGATGAGTGCCCCCTTCAGGAGGCGTGTCCCTGATGAGTGCCCCCTTCAGGAGGCGTGTCCCTGATGAGCGCCCCCTGCAGGAGGCGTGTCCCTGATGAGTGCCCCCTTCAGGAGGCGTGTCCCTGATGAGCGCCCCCTGCAGGAGGCGTGTCCCTGATGAGTGCCCCCTTCAGGAGGCGTGTCCCTGATGAGTGCCCCCTTCAGGAGGCGTGTCCCTGATGAGTGCCCCCTTCAGGAGGCGTGTCCCTGATGAGTGCCCCCTTCAGGAGGCGTGTCTAATGAGCGCCCCCTTCTGATGAGCGCCCCCTTCAGGAAGCGTGTCCCTGATGAGTGCCCCCTGCAGGAGGCGTGTCTAATGAGCGCCCCCTTCTGATGAGCGCCCCCTTCAGGAGGCGTGTCTCTGATGAGCGCCCCCTTCAGGAGGCGTGTCCCTGATGAGCGCCCCCTTCAGGAGGCGTGTCTGATGAGCGCCCCCTGCAGGAGGCGTGTCTGATGAGCTTCATTACAGACTCTCTCATTTGATCTAATGTGAAGAACACAGTTACAATCACACAAGCTGCTGACTGCTCCCTCAAAGCATCATGGGGGATTGTGGTCACATGGTGCCCATAAAGCAAAGATGGCCGCCTCCGTATTAGGAAGTAACGCAGGAGAACGGGGTCCACCATTCGCCCTCACATTCATTCATTCGGGGCAGTTGGGAGGAAGCCGGGCCCAGGATCAACTCATGGAAACACAGGGAGAACATGCAGACACATAGAGAGAACATGCAGACACACAGAGAGAACATGCAGACACACAGAGAGAACATGCAGACACACAGAGAGAACATGCAGACACACAGAGAACATGCAGACACACAGAGAGAACATGCAGACACACAGAGAGAACATGCAGACACACAGAGAGAACATGCAGACACACAGAGAGAACATGCAGACACACAGAGAGAACATGCAGACACACAGAGAGAACATGCAGACACACAGAGAGAACATGCAGACACACAGAGAGAACATGCAGACACACAGAGAGAACATGCAGACACACAGAGAGAACATGCAGACACACAGAGAGAACATGCAGACACACAGAGAGAACATGCAGACACACAGAGAGAACATGCAGACACACAGAGAGAACATGCAGACACACAGGGGGAACATGCAGACACACAGAGAGAACATGCAGACACACAGAGAGAACATGCAGACACACAGAGAGAACATGCAGACACACAGGGAGAACATGCAGACACACAGAGAGAACATGCAGACACACAGAGAGAACATGCAGACACAGGGAGAACATGCAGACACAGAGAGAACATGCAGACACACAGAGAGCAAGCAGACACACAGGGAGAACATGCAGACACACAGAGAGAACATGCAGACACACAGAGAACATGCAGACACACAGAGAACATGCAGACACACAGAGAGGAACATGCAGACACACAGAGAGAACATGCAGACACACAGAGAGAACATGCAGACACACAGGGAGAACATGCAGACACACAGAGAGAACATGCAGACACACAGAGAGAACATGCAGACACACAGAGAGAACATGCAGACACACAGAGAGAACATGCAGACACACAGAGAGAACATGCAGACACACAGGGAGAACATGCAGACACACAGGGAGAACATGCAGACACACAGAGAGAACATGCAGACACACAGAGAGAACATGCAGACACACAGGGAGAACATGCAGACACACAGAGAGAACATGCAGACACACAGGGAGAACATGCAGACACACAGAGAGAACATGCAGACACACAGGGAGAACATGCAGACACACAGAGAGAACATGCAGACACACAGGGAGAACATGCAGACACACAGGGGGAACATGCAGACACACAGAGAGAACATGCAGACACACAGGTGGAACATGCAGACACACAGAGAGAACATGCAGACACACAGGGAGAACATGCAGACACACAGAGAGAACATGCAGACACACAGGGGGAACATGCAGACACACAGAGAGAACATGCAGACACACAGGGAGAACATGCAGACACACAGAGAGAACATGCAGACACACAGAGAGAACATGCAGACACACAGAGAGAACATGCAGACACACAGGGGGAACATGCAGACACACAGAGAGAACATGCAGACACACAGAGAGAACATGCAGACAAACAGGAGGAACATGCAGACACACAGAGAGAACATGCAGACACACAGGGGGAACATGCAGACACACAGTGTGAACATGCAGACACACAGGGGGAACATGCAGACACACAGAGAGAACATGCAGACACACAGGGAGAACATGCAGACACACAGGGAGAACATGCAGACACACAGGGAGAACATGCAGGCTGACACACAGGGAGAACATGCAGGCTGACACACAGGGAGAACATGCAGGCTGACACACAGGGAGAACATGCAGGCTGACACACAGGGAGAACATGCAGGCTGACACACAGGGAGAACATGCAGACACACAGGGAGAACATGCAGACACACAGAGAGAACATGCAGACACACAGAGAGAACATGCAGACACACAGAGAGAACATGCAGACACACAGAGAGAACATGCAGACACACAGGGGGAACATGCAGACACACAGAGAGAACATGCAGACACACAGGGAGAACATGCAGACACACAGAGAGAACATGCAGACACACAGGGGGAATATGTGATGTCGATCTGTCAGGGATTCAAACCCACAACCTCCTCATCGGGAGTTAAGAGCTCTAATCGCTCGTGCACTTCGAGTCATAGTCGACATGTGTGTAATCTTTTTAGTCATTATCATCACTTTTTGTTTAGTTTTTATTTAGTTTTAGTCAGAAAAAATATGAAATAATGATAATTTAGTCGAGAAAATGAGCTCTGGCTGTGACTTTGAAAAATAGAACCGTGGACTGTTTTGTAAAAGTGACGTAAAAGCTCTTTCCGTTTGACAGACGCAGAAGTCACGTGATCAAATGGAGTCGGTTTCTTTATGATTCACACAAACCTGAAATGATCCTGAGTCAATGTTTGCTCTGAGGCTTCAGCTCCGACACACGAAGAGCAAATAAAGGCCTTTCACGAGTCACGTTCTGTCATATTTAGTTACAGTTTTGTTGCTTTTTGACACTTTTCTGTCACTTTAAGTCATGTATTAGTCGCATTTTGTCATATTTAGTTACAGTTTTCTTGCTTTTTGACAATTTTTTGTCACTTTTTGTCGCTTTTACGCACATTTATGTTGCATTTGTGGCATTTTGTCGCTTTATGTCATGTTTTTTGTCATATTTGTCACGTTTTGTTGCTAACAGTCATGTCTTTGTTGTTTTTTGTAACTTTTTGTTGATTTTAGTCAAGTTTTGTCTCTTCTATTCACATTTCTGTTGCATTTAATCATGTTTTGTTGCTTTTTGACACTGTCGCGAATAGTTATGTTTTGTCAGTTTTACTCATGTTTTTGTCACATTTTGTCTCTAAGTCACAGTTTTTGCTTCTTTCAGCCACAGTTTTGTTGTTTTTGTCACATTTTAGTCGCGTTTTGTCGTTATTGGTCAACTTTTGTTGCTCTAACTCATATTTTTGCTGCATTTAGTGATGTTTTGTCTCTTTATGTCATGGTTTTGTTACCTTTTTGTTTTTTGTCTCGTTTCATCACTTTTAGTTATGTTTAAGTCACATTTTGTCACTTTTAGTCACATTTGGTTGGTTTTACTCTGGTTTTTGTTGCATTTTGTCACTTTTGGTCACGATTATGTCACATTTAGTTACATTTTTGTCACATTTAGTCACATTTTGACACCTTTGTTACGTTTTGTTGCTCCTACTCATATTTTTGTTGCATTTAGTTGCATTTTTGTTGCACTTAATGATGTTTTGTCGCTTTATGTCATGTTTTTGTCACATTTGGTCATGTTTTTGTTGCTTTTGTAACTTTTTTTGTTGATTTTAGTGACATTGTTGTTGCTTTTAGTCAACTTTTGTCTTTTCTGTTCACATTTTTGTTGAATTTAATTATGGTTATGTTAATTTTGTCACATTTGTCATGTTTTGTTGCTTTTTGACACTGTTTTGTCGTGTTTTGTCACATTTACTCAATTTTTTGTTGCATTTAGTGACGTTTTGTCGCTTTATTTCATTTTTTTATCATATTTGGTCATGTTTTTTTTGCTTTTTGTCACTTTTTTATCAGATTTTGTCACGTTTTATTGCTAATAGTCATATTTTGTTGTTTTGTCTAACTTTTTTGATTTTAGTGACATTTTAGTTGTTTTTAGACAAGTTTTGTCTCTTCTATTCACATGCATTTAATCATGTTTTTTGTTGCTTTTTGTCACTTTTTATCATTGTTTTGTTGCTTATAGTTATAGGTTTAGTTCCATTTAGTCAAATTTTTGTTGCTTTTTGATACTTTTTTTGTCGTTTTTAATCATGTTTTGTCGGTTTTACTCTTGTTTTTGTCACATTTTTTTCTCTTTAAATCACATTTTTGCTGCATTTGATCATGTCATGTTTTTGTTGTATTTTGTCACTTTTGGTCACATTTTGTTGCTTTTAGTCACGTTTTGACGCTTTTGTTGCATTTAGTCACTTTTTTTTGCATTTAGTGACGTCGACTGTCATGTTTTTGTCACATTTGGTCATGTTTGTGTTCCTTTTTGTCACATTTTTGACGCTTTTTATCACATTTTGTCACTTTTAGTCATGTTTTGTCGCTGTTAGTCACATTTTAAACACTTTCAGACACGTTTTTGTCCATGTCAGTTTTTGTTGCATTTTTGTGGCTTTTTTCTGAACATGCTTCAACAAATCTAAATGACAGGGTTAGCACTTTTTATGCAGATTAATTTTGCAGCTCTGCTTTGTTCACAGTGAAATGTCATGGCACTTTAAGCAGATTTTTTTACTTGTGATACTTTTACGGAGTCAATGTTTCGTCCTGTGTCTGTTTATTACAAACTGGGCTTAAATCAGTCCTGGCTTGTCTCTGGTTTGTCTCTGGTTTGTCTCTGGTTTGTCTCTGGTTTGTCTCTGGTTTGTCTCTGGTTTGTCTCTGGTTTGTCTCTGGTTTGTCTCTGGTTTGTCTCTGGTTTGTCTCTCGTTTGTCAGGTTTGACTCATTTCTCGGCCCGTTCTGCTGCTCCTTGGCGTGAACCGCAGACACGTCCTGTTTCTGGGGAGGAAGAGCCGCCTCCTCCCTTCCTCATCCTGCAGCGCGGCGGCCATGTTGGTGTGGGCCACGTCCTTCACCTTCGACCCTCGTTAACGCCGCGCTCTGATTGGACAAGAGGAAGCTGCGCCCGTGAACAGGACGCCAAGGTCAGGGTTCAGAGTCTAAAGCGCTCCGAGGACAGAGCGGCGCGGCCACCAGGGGGCACTTCACACTCACAGCAGCGAGGTCCAGGTTTGTTCATCATGAGGTGAAACGCAGATAAAAACTGAGGCACAAGAGGAAACATGTCAGTGTCACAGGTTACAGGAGTAACCTTTAGTGTTTCCTGATGTTCTCCTCGTGTCTGAGGACGTTTCCCCAGACACAGACAGTTTATTTGTAAAACACAATCGAACACAAGGCAATTCAAAGAATAAAGAATAAAAAAAGAATAAAATCACATTAAAATCACAAACTGATTAAACGGTAAACGGTCAGAGCGCTTTACATCAAGGATCGATTCACACATCAGAGCAGGCAGACACTGGGGCAGGGCGGGTTAAGTGTCTTGCCCAGGGACACAATGGCAGTGCTCACCTGAGGGAGCAGTTGCACCACTGAAGTTGGGAGCAGGATTCGAACCACCAACCTTTGGGTCAACCTCTCTGCCAACTGACTACTACCACCTAAGACTTTTTCCATCGAGGGCCGCATATTGAAATATAGACCAAGTGGAGGGCCACAAATCAACCGTGAAACATTAAAAAAGCTGCATTTAAGACCCACCTCATTTTGGCAGTTTTTCTCGAAAAGTACATACCCAAATGAAAAAGCTTATTGCATGGCAAACTTACAGTCTATAGACTTGTATGATGTGTCATTTGAAAGCTAAGACCTTCTAGTTTCAGAATCTGTGCATTAGATTTGTCTGAGTGAAATACAACTGGCAGTACACCTGTTCAAACACACCCCAAAAGTCGTTTTTTTGGTCTCGAAAAAAAAAAGAGAAAATAAAAATGTCTTCCTGAAGACATACTTCATGCTGTGCTATTGACACTCCCCACAGCAGTTGTCCACCTTGTTGACAACAACTGTGTGAAATTTCAGACTTCTAGATACAACCATTCTGATGTTGTGCAGCTTTTTGTATGAAATAACCCTAATCCGAACAAGAGGTCCTTCTCTGTGCCAAATGTGCCAAACTGCTTTTCATGCATTTTGCCACTCTAATGACCCATTTGGTCATTTTGGTGACTATAAATATCCATTATAGATTATTTTTTTCATAAACTTCCTCAAATCAAAGGCAGATCGTGCGTACAGACGTTCCGCTGCGTAAATGATGCGTAAAATGATGTCTTGGTCTCTTTACGCACGGAAAAAGCAGATCTTGGACTCAATGAACCGGCATGTCCCGCCCCTCTTTTGAAAGCTCTGGTGATTGGCTAGAAGAATATGTGATTGACTTACTGAATCACCAATGGCATTGCAGGCTGTGACGCCATTACGCACGCGGAGCTGACGCTCCTCGCGTGTCAAAATGGATGCGTTCGCTTTGTTCAAAGGGCTCTCCCTCTGGAAGTACTCGACGGAAAATTGCACGGATAGGCTCGTTTTGAAGCCAAGACTGAGTAGAAAACGAACATACCCAAGACGAAGATATCTCTGCAAAGTGATGCGCAACAGTTATGTTTTTATTGCTTTTGTGTTACTGTCAAATGAAGAAGATGCGTTTACGGGTGGATATCAACAAATGGATTATATTATTTGAAATAACAACTGGATATTCTTATTTTGTGGACTGTGATGGGCAGAAAGAGTGCACACACTTCTGGATTGGATTTTGTTTGCGTCTTGAGGAGCCAACGAAAGGTAAGAAATGAGAGACGAACAGTTTGGTTATATTACAGTTTGATAACTTACAAGTATTTTGTGAGGTGATTTAGCGAGGATTGAACATTTTAGACGTTTAGTGGTGACTCTAAGCTTTCAAATGACATATAACATGTCTGTATTGAAAACATTTGTTTTTAATGAATGACGCATGTATGTAAAAACTCGAAAACTGTCCCTGATCAGGGACGGTGGGTTTTAAAAGGTTAAGCTCCACCACATCTACATTCAGTCTCAGTGTCTTAATATCAGGTCTGTGCTGCACCTAAATGTTAGTTATTTAGGTTGGAATTGTAGAAAATCTGAAATGCGCTGTAAATAGTACTTATCAGGACAATGTGGGCCAGTTCACCAGGAAGACTAAGGGCCAAGAAAAATTGGTCTGAGGGCCGCATTTGGACATGCCTGGCCTAAGACATACAAAACCATTAATATTTTATATAAAACATATTTTATATGAAAAAGACAAGTGGCTTAAAATGGTCCTTTCACTTTTAACTTTTTTTTCAGATTTCTTTCTTGTTTTTTGTTATTTTTCCTTCTTTTCTGCTGCTGCTTTTCTTTCTGAACATTCAAAATGCTTTTTTATTTCAGCTATTTGTTTTATTTGCTCTGCCTTTTTGGACAGAATTCTTTTTCAGCATCATTTATTCTGTTTCTCGATGCCGTCAGACTCTGTCACTCAACCTTCCATTAAATACCTTCACTTTACACTCAACAGTTTTATTCATAAAAATTACATTTTCTTCACAAACATCCTTTGCAGGACGATCTTTACTCGACTGGGATCACATTTTGATTTTCAGATATCAAGATTCATTCAAATTCAATCAAATTCATCTCAGACTATTCTCAGAGTTTTAGGAAATCCTTTTCACAGATTCATAAATCGGTTCATTCATCAATCATCAGTCGACAGGTCTGAGCCTCTAAACTCAGTGGGACTTTGTCAAAGCCGGACGGGTCAGATCTGTGGAGCTGGTGGACACACTGGGACAGACTGTTGTTGTGTCCAAAGGCAAGACACTTCACCCACACTGTGCTGACTGCTGCTGTGGTTGATGGTTCGATGGTGAAGGTGGACAACAAAAAGTCAAATCAAATCAAATCAAATCAATTTATTTTTATAATGCCCAAAATCACAACAACAGTTGCCTCGATGGGCCACAGGTAAAAGCAGTTCAGATAACTGTCCCAGAATGCCCCTGTCCTTTGACCCTCCTTCGCGGCGAGGAAAAACTACAAAAAACCCCATGGGAAAAAGTAGAAACCTCGGGGAGAACCACAGTGAAGGAGAGATCCTACTCCCACGGACGGACAGGCTGCAGATGAACTAGGACTGACATCCACTTGGACTGTGGAGCCAGAACCACTCAAGAGGGAGGAGGCTTTAAAGAGTTCCTCCAGGCGGACGAGGAGCAGTCCACCAGTGTAGAGAGATCCTCCAGCAGGAGATGAGGAACAGTTCATCTAAAGTAGAAGGAGTTCGTCCAGGCAGACGAGGTGTGGCTAATCCAGGGTTGAGGGAGTTCCTCCAGGCGGGTGGCGCATAGATCGTCCAGACAGGTGGGGGTGGGGGGGTCGTCACTGGAGCAGCCGCAGTGTCTGAAACAGTCTCCACTCCCCGGGGGAAGTGGAGAGAAAGAGAAACATGTGAACAGCAATGAACAGACTACAGTTGAAGTAATATTAAATATTGTTGATAGATAAAGTAGAAGAACCAGAGGACAGTGTTCAGCTCCATACTTCTCCAGCAGAATTGCTCCAAGGGCAGCGGAGCTAAAACTGTAGGTTTTTATTTCTGTTCCTAACTGGCCTGACCATAAGCTATTTCAAAGAGGAACGTTTTGAGCCTGGTCTTAAATGTAGAGACTGTGTCGGCCTCTTTTACATGAACAGGAGCTGGTTCCATAACATAGGAGCTTGGTAGCTAAATGCTCGACCTCCTACTGTGCTTTTAGAGACTCTGGGGACTAACAATAGTCCAGCATTTTGAGAACGAAGAGCTCTGTTTGGATGGTACGCTACTATTGCATCTTTGAGGTCGATGGGGCCATATTGTTTAAAGCTTTATAAGTCAGGAGGAGGATTTTAAATTTGATTCTAAACTCAACAGGAAGCCAGTGAAGAGACTCCAACACTGGTGAAATATGATCTCTTCTTCTAGTACCTGTTAATAATCTTGCTGCTGCATTTTGAACCAGTTGAAAGCTTCTTATAGAGCTTTTAGGACACGCTGTGAGCCGGGCGTTACAATAGTCTAATCTGGATGTGACAAATGCATGGATGAGTTTTTCGGCATCATCTCTGGGCAGGATTTTTCTAATTTTGGCTGATGTTACGCAGATGAAAGTCGGCTGTTTTACAGGCTTGATTTATATGAGCTTTGAACGAGAGATCTTGGTCAAATAGGACCCCAAGGTTTCTTACAGTAGAGCTGGGGGCTACAGTGATATTGTCCAGAGAAACTATCTGGTCAGATAAAGAGTCTCGCAGGTGCTTAGGGCCCAGCAGAATGACCTCGGTTTTTTCAGGGTTAAGGAGCAGATAATTAAGAGTCATCCAAGTTTTTATGTCTTTCACGCAGGCACTAAGTCTGTCTACTTGATGCGTCTGATCAGGTTTCATTGATAAATACAGCTGAGTGTCATCTGCATAGCAGTGGAAGTTAATGCCATGCTTTCTGATGATCATACCTAAGGGCAGCATATAAAGAGTGAACAGAACTGGACCGAGTACTGAACCCTGCGGCACACCGTAGGTTACTTTAGAACATGGGGAAGATCTCTGGTTTACATTAACAAACTGGTACCTATCAGATAGATAGGATTTAAACCAGCTAAGGGCGGTTCCACTGACACCTACATCACATTCTAACCTCTGCAGTAGAATGTTGTGGTCGATGGTGTCAAACGCTGCGCTGAGGTCCAACAGAACCAGGATTGAGACCTGTCCATCATCAGCAGCTAATAACAGATCATTTGTGACTTTAACTAGTGCAGTTTCAGTGCTGTGGTACGACGGAACCCTGACTGAAAAACTTCAAATAAATTATTGTCCTGAAGGTGGCGACAAAGCTGTTTAATCACAATTCTTTCAAGGATTTTAGAGACAAAGGGCAGATTAGAAATAGGTCTATAGTTTGCCAGTATGTCGGGTCTAGATTAGGCTTTTTCAAAAGTGGTTTAATCACTGCATATTTGAAGGACTGAGGGACATAACCGCTTTAGTGAAGTATTTATTATATTAAGAATGGGATTTATAATTAGGGGGAGGAGTCTACTTGGGATTGGGTCTAAAATACAAGTTGATGTTTTGGAGGACATAATGACTGAAGTTATCTCTGCCTGATCAACAGCAGTGAACCTATCTAGTATTACTGAAGGATTTGTATGGGACACTAGCTTTGCAGTCTGGGCTTGCTCAGTACTGATAGTGGGAGTCATTGCATTTAGTTTATCTCTAATAGTTGTGATTTTGCTGTTAAAGAATAGAAGGAAGTCATTGCAGCTTAGAGTAACTGGTATTGAGGGTTCTACTGCGCTGTGACAGTTTGTCAGCCTGGCTACAGTGCTGAAGAGAAATCTAGAGTTATTTTTATTTACTTCTATTAAATTTGAATAATATCTGGTTTGAGCCTTACGCAGAGCCTGCTTATAAGACAGAAGGCAAGTTTTCCATTCTTTCAGGGATTCTTCTGTGTGGGAGCGGCGTAAGGATCTCTCTAGTTTTCTTACCCTTTGTTTGTGAGAACGTAGTTCTTCATTGTACCAGGGGGAGGCTCGTTTTGGCCTGATGACTTTCTGTTTAAGTGGAGCTGCAACATCAAGAGCAGCTTTTAGAGAGTTGACCATTGAGTCAACAGAGTTATCAATAGCACTGGGACTGGCGCTGTTAACGACAGGATCACATGACATAATATTAAATATTGGTTCTATTATTTCTCTGAACTTTAAAATAGATTTTTCAGATATTGTCCTTTTCATTATAGTTTTAGTCTGAGGAGCTGGATAGTCCTTAAGAATAAACTGAAAGGTAATTAGGAAGTGATCTGACATTATTGGGTTTTGGGGGAAGACATTAAGGTCACTAATCTCTATTCCATAAGTTAGAACCAGGTCCAGAGTGTGCTGTGACTGTGGGTTGGTTTATTTACATTTTGAGTGAAACCAATGCTATCTAATAAAGCGCTAAAGGCATTACTGAGGCAATTATTTTCATTCACATGAATGTTGAAATCCCCAACCACCACGATATTTTCCCAGTCTAATACTAAATTTGATAGGAAGTCAAAGAATTCTGTTAAGAACAATGAATAAGGACCAGGAGGTCGATAGATTATTATGAACAGAACAGCTTTTTGGTTTTTCCAGTTTGGGCAGGTGATTGATAGGATAAGGCTTTCAAATGAGCAAGACTCATTATTAATTTTAACTAGAATGTGAGATTACTGCCACCCCACCTCCCCCGACCTGAGCAGAGGAGCAGGTTATGTCTGTCCTCTGTCGCAGAGGAGAGACATAACCTGCTCCTCTGCACCCGGGGCTCATGTCTGGAAAGTCACTTTAGGCGACTAAGGCTATCGGCCAAATTCCGAACTAACTAACTGAGCCCGGGCTTTCCCCAGAACACACTCCAATTGTCAACAAAGACTACGTTGTTTTGAGGGCACCAACTAGAACCAGCAGTTGAATGCTGAAAAGCGGCTGTACATTTCAGCATTGACCCGATTGGGGAGGGGACCAGAAAATATTACGGTCTCTGACGCCTGAATTCCACATCATGCGTCTCCGCTGCGCTGCGCTGCGCCGCAGACCGCCTCCGATTTAGAGCGCAGACCCTCGCCTACTGGATGCAATTTGTCTCCGCCAGTCCGCGCAGCGCAGGGCTGCGAAGTCCCGAGGAGCGGGACTCGCGGTATCCGCGAGAACTCGTAATCAGAAAGCGCTCCAAAAGTATCGGACAGAGAAAACAAATGCAGATTAACTGAAAGTTTGTCGTTTGTGCAACTGCAATCGCTTTTTTCACCGCGTCAACACGGCGCATGAATAGAGCATTAATAAAATGACAGCCCAAAACTGTACTTAAGAGATTCACAACCATTTACATGTTTCGGGTGGTATTGATTGTAAACATTTGCCTTATGGGTAACAAAAAGTTTAATGTAAGTCATTAGGTCTGAGTTAAAAGTTTTTGTTTTGGAAACCCAGATGTAGTTCGTGTTCTTGTTCCTGTTTGGTGCGATCTAAACTGTGGGGCTTGATCCGGTCGGACTCGAGCGCAGAAGAAAATAGACTTCATCCGCAATTCTGTCGGAGAGTGGCGGAGGGGCGGAGCCGAGGCGCAGACCTGCGCAGCGCTTACGCGGGATGTGGAACGGGCTTCATTCATTTCGATGGCTGCGTAAGTTCTGCGCAGTGCGTGGCGCAGCGGAGACGCATGATGTGGAATTTACGGGTGACATCGACTTCGCCAATTCACACACCGCTCCAACCTGCAATTTGAGCACTTCTGATTGTCTCCGCCGGGTGTCATTACCACCTCCGTGAATCACGATACGACGGAACCTCTGACTACTCTGTTTTAAAAGCCTAAGGTTTCCTTCGATGTCACCCATTCTGGCCCCCGGATAACACCTAACTGAGGCTGCTGGCAGCTTCACGTCTCTAACTATGGAACTTCCAATCACCAGAGTGTCACGTTCGGCGGGCGTGTGATCGCCGAGTGGGGCAAACCTATTGCAGACGGGAAGCTTATGGTGCACTAAAGGCTGGCGTTTAGCGCATCGATCCCTCGAACTGTCACAAATCTATCCCTGTCTTGTTCCTGGTCTGGTCCCGGCTGCGGGGGAGGCGCTGGGGGGCTGGTCTTATCCTGAGGCTTAGCCTTGCTACCGCTAACACTGCTAACCATGCTAACACTGCTACCTGCGGCGCGGTCCGGTAAACCTGATGCTACGACCTGGCTATAGCTAGACTTTAGCTCCTCCACAATGCGGATCCGCGCTTCTAACTCTGTAACCCTGGCTTCCAAAGCTACCACTACGCTACACTTCACTCACTCTCCCTGTCGTCAGTGAAAGAAGCTCTGACTCAACATATGACAACTTGAACAGGTAAGGGCGAAAGAGGCGGAGGACGGGCCAGCCATGGCGCTAGTCGGCTAGGCTAGCTCCGGTTGATGCTAGCGGGCAGGGGGGGATTTAATCCACGAAATACTGAACAAAGTGAGCTAAATGAGGCCCCGGTTGTTTAGGGAGCAATCAAACTTTCAATTATGTGTAGGAGGGTAAGATAGTTTTTGTATAATTCGTGGATTAACAATAAAGTGTGGAGAACGATCAACTCGCAAATGCAGAATAGACTCACCGGATGTGACGTCGACACACAAAGGACAACAAAAAGTGTCATAAAAGCGCTGGATAAATGGGTTTTATAGTCAATAATAATAACACTTAAAGGGGTTGTACCTAATTTGAAACATGAAAAAATGACCAGCTCTTGTACCGATTTTTGCCTATAATAAAGTACAGTCTGTGTTGCCTCGGGGGCAGATGTAACGCCAAAGCATCTGCATCTGTTTATTGAGCGTTTTATTCTACGAGAAGCAGGAAGTGCACTGTTAGCATATGTTTTGTAGCTTTAGCGCTCTGGGTGTGAACAGTGCCTCTAAACTCATTGCGCCGGATGTTTATGAAGCTGGGACTGAATTAAAGTGAGAGACACATGAGACGGATGTGAGACTTTAACATCAACCGGTTCTGTTTTTCACGTTTCAGAACAGTAAAAATGAGGTACAGGGCCTTTAACGGTGACACTTTTTCTACAGTGTGGTTGAACCCTCTCAAAGTGCTGCTCTAGACCAGAGGGGGGCAAACTAAGGCCCGGGGGCCACATGCGGCCCTTTTGGCATTTTGATCCGGCCCGCAAAGCATTTAATAAAAAATTGTATGAGTTAGGTGTGGTGCATTTGTCATTTTATAGTTTCCTGAGCAGCTGCTTGTTCATTAAAAATCAGTTTTGAGAACAGCCACCACTAGAATAACACCAGACTTTGATGCATTGGATAAAAAGGAGTGATCAACTGCACTGTTCCCACTAAATAAAGGTAATGATTTTTGCTATTCTGTAGTAATTTTTTGTGTATTTTAGGCATTAAGTCTATGTGTGTAAAATGGTCCGGCCCCCAGGCAAGTGTAAAAATCCAATGTGGCCCTTGCGTCAAAATAATTGCCCACCCCTGGTTTAGACAGTGTCTTGCCTCAGGGCACAACCACAGCACAGAGCTCTGACCCTGAGCCGCTGCTGCTTCATTAAAGGCCAAACAGTGAGGACAGATTCAGTCCTGGTTTAGTCCTGGTTCAGTCCAGGTTCAGTCCTGGTTTAGTCCTGGTTCAGTCCTGGTTCAGTCCAGGTTCAGTCCTGGTTCAGTCCTGGTTCAGTCCTGGTTTAGACCCGGTTCAGTCCTGATTTAGTCCCGGTTCAGTTCCAGTTTAGTCCTGGTTCAGTCCTGGTTCAGTCCTGGTTCAGTCCCGGTTCAGACCTGGTTCAGTCCCGGTTTAGTCCTGGTTTAGACCTGGTTCAGTCCCGGTTTAGTTCTGGTCTGAAGTCAAACAATGGAACAGGAAACACAAGTGAGTCCGGCTTCCTGCGAATCTGCTGCAGCCGAAGAACATCACGACACTCAGAGCAACTCACACGGAGCAGCTCTTTAGACCTGGATCGGTCCGGGTTCAGTCCTGGTTCAGTCCTGCTTTAGTCCTGGTTCAGTCCTGGTTCAGTCCAGGTCTTGAAGATGGAGCATGTCGTGGTGGATCTGCTTTTGCTGCTGCTCGTCTGCTCCGTCTGTGAGTGTTTCTATCTTTTTATTGTTGTTTCTCACCAAAAAACTGCAAAAAGAGCTTCAGAATCTGTGAAACGAGAAACAAAAACGTGAAACTAAACGTCCGTTGGTTTGAATGTGAACGGATTCGCTAAAGTTGACGTTGAACTTCGATGTTTTTAAAGTTTCTGTTGCTTTTGGTTTCAGATTTAGTTTTTTTAAAAGTCGTTTTTATTCTACTTTTTCACTTTGGGATCACGGTTTAAGTTTCAGGTCAAATCGGTAAAAGTCCTAGTCTTTGGTTCTGGATTTGAACTTTGCAAAAAAGAATGTCTGGCTGAGTTCAAATGTCCTCAGGATTAATCTTCATTCAGACGTTTGACTCATTTAGACTAAGATTTATTTGATGGATTATTTGACTTGTTTGAACATAATTTATTATTTCAAGCCATCATTGTATTCTCCAAATGTTTGCAGCAAATGTATTTTCATTTTATGATATATTTTTGCGTGAATTTCTGTGAAATCGACTCAAATCAGATAAACCAGATAAAAGTCATTCTCAGCTCGACTCGACGCAGACTTTTCAATTCAAAAAACACGATGAGAAACTTTAAGAATATATATTCTGAAGTCAACTTTAGAAAATCAAATAATCATTTTTCAGTTTCACAGCTGAACTTGTTTCACTTTTTGTTTTTCCGTTTTAAAGATGAAGAAGCTCTTTGGGGTTTTTCTTTTTCAAATGCGCTTTTGTTTTAGATCAGAGTTTAACTAAAAGTGTGACTGAAGTTACTACACTTTGAACGCTTTAGATTAAGGTTCTGTAGTAAACTATTTATAATGCATTGATAAGCCCTTGTTATGTGTTTTTAAGCTCAAACATGAGCTCGATCATTGAAGACGACTGAACATGAAGCTCATCGATGACAAACACGTGTTAATGGATTATAAACATGTATAAAGTGTCATAAGTGCATAAACTAACAACTAGAGTTTATTAACATCTTATAGTTTACTAAGGAACCTTAATCTAAAGCGTCACCAATTATTCTGATTAAAGTAAAAAAAAAAACATAACTGAAACTTATTGATGTTTATTTATTTTTACACGTGACATTTTCATTGAATAGTATTTTTAATGGTTAAAACGGTGCAGAAAGATGAAAAATATAAACGACTTAAATTA
This sequence comes from Rhinogobius similis, assembly GCA_019453435.1. Lineage (NCBI taxonomy): Eukaryota > Metazoa > Chordata > Actinopteri > Gobiiformes > Gobiidae > Rhinogobius > Rhinogobius similis. Next base: position 2,003,972 of record CM033628.1, on the reverse strand, counting down.
AATAAAAACATTCCCTTTTAATTATAGCTGCTTAAAAAATACACACAAGTTTGAAAATAGATACAAATTCAATGAAATCTTTTTAAAATGACACTTCTGTCACTGCCAAATGTGAATATATTGACATATTGATATCATTTTATTTCTTGATTGACAGTGGATATAATAACTTGACAAACAACAGTAAAAAACAGACTGAGACATACTTTTTGTCCCGTGAGTTTGTGTGGAGTTAATCTTTTAAACGATGACACGTTTTGTGATTATGATTGGGATTTTGTGACGTTTGTTTTGCTCTCGTCGAGTCCAGACGAGTCCTGAGTCCAGACGAGTCCTGAGTCCAGACGAGTCCTGAGTTTGTGTTTGATAGAAAGAGTTTCCTTGTGTTCTTTGGCAAGACACTTCACTGTCCGAGGTCCAACCATCTCCTCCAAACAGGAAGTACGTCAGAGCACTTCCTGTCAGGCTCAAGACCCGACCGGGACCTGGGACTAAACCTGGACCTGGACCTGAACCTGGACCTGGGACTGAACCTGGACCTGAACCTGGACCTGGGACTAAACCTGGACCTGGGACTAAACCTGGACCTGAACCTGGGACTAAACCTGGACCTGGGACTAAACCTGGACCTGGGACTAAACCTGGACCTGGGACTAAACCTGGACCTGGGACTAAACCTGGACCTGGGACTAAACCTGGACCTGGACCTGGGACTAAACCTGGACCTGGGACTAAACCTGACCTGAACACAGGGACTAAACCTGACCAAACCTGGGACTAAACCTGGACCTGGGACTAAACCTGGACCTGGGACTAAACCTGGACCTGGGACTAAACCTGGACCTGAACCTGGGACTAAACCTGGACCTGAACCTGGGACTAAACCTGGACCTGGGACTAAACCTGGACCTGGGACTAAACCTGGACCTGAACCTGGGACTAAACCTGGACCTGGGACTAAACCTGGACCTGGGACTAAACCTGGACCTGCGGAACTCCTATTTAAACCTGGACCTGGACTACTGGACCTACTAAACCTGGACCTGGGACTAAACCTGGACCTGAACCTGGGACTAAACCTGGACCTGGGACTAAACCTGGACCTGGGACTTGATTTTATCTGTGAAAAGCTCTATTTAAATCCAGTTTACTGTACTTTACCGATTAGTCCTGGTTCGGTCCTGGATTTGGTCCTGGTTTAGGTCCTGGTTTAGTGCTGGTTTAGTCCTGGTTTGGGTCCTGATGTAGACTTGGTTTGGTCCTGTTCTAGCCCTGGTTTTGATGTGGTCTTTACAGGTTTGTTTTACACAGAACAAACCTGGAGGCTCGTCCCAAATGTGTGACTTTTGGTGCGTTTTTACAAATGAAAACATGACATGAGAAAAACTTGTAATAAATACATTTTTACATTTATGTGAGTAAACTACAGGAGAAGTTTATAATTGATTTTTTCCTCTTCACCTGCAGCGTCTTAAAGGAAAAATATTCTCTATTTTTCATATTGTTATTATCCTTTAAACCTGCTCTTGAGGGCATTAAATTTGCATCTCATGTTAAAAAAAAAAGCTAGCAGATGACACCGGCGCTATATACAATCTAGTGAAGTTGGCGCTGAAAAGACGTCATTGTGTGGATTTACTGCAGCAGTTATCGAGTTTAGAGGCAGAAATGATCAGAGCGAGTTTAGCCATGATTTAAGGATTAAAAACAGCAGAAGATTCTCAGATAAACGACGTATGAGTCTGAAAATACGTCCCGGACAGAAAGAGTGCAGCAGGAAGTGTGTTTGACGCTCGGAGGGAGAGGATTTTCTAATAAACATTCATCAAAACAGCGTGAATGAAACTGAATGTTACTCCAGTGTGTTTTTGATGAAGAACATTGTTAGAACAGCGGACAGGGAAGGAAATAAATACAGAAAAAATTACGTATGTTGGAATTTTAAGAGTTTGAAAAGTCCAGCCTACTCTTGTGACCTTTTTCTCCGTCTCTTCCAGACTCCTCGTCCACGCGGCAGACGCTCCTTTCCTCCAACACCGAAGACTTTTCTACGACAAACTCAAACCGACATCTTGACCAGAACCAGACATCGCTCGACGCAACAGAAAACCCCACGGCGTCGACACGAATAACAGCAACGGAAGAAGAAAACACCTCGACCGCCGGACTTCCCGCTTTCACCCACGACGGCGGCCATTTTGGATCTACAACGCCTCCAGTTTCCGCATCTTCTCCTCCTTTTTCAGAACGTTCAACCAAAGTCGATAAATTAAAGAGCTTTGAGTGGGAAACCGAACCGGACACGACTTCAAAGGAGCAGAACAATGTCACATCTGCAGTTAATTTAGTAGAAAATACAGACATTTCACACAATTCTACAGCCGCTACGTCCAAATTTACAACAGAAAACGCAAACAGTTTTGATTCTGAAGCCACCGTAAACAATGAAATCTTCACAAGCACAACTTTAACTAACAATTTTGAATCAGATGTGACAACAGACAGTGTAAACAACACAGAAATGAGCACTTTTTTGGACGAACGAACGAATAAAATTGACTTTGAAACAACAGAAATTCTTAGTAGAGCTACATTTCAAACTTCAACGCTGCAAAACGAAACAGAAATAACATTTACTTCCAAAGACGGAGTCACAAGTAACACTAATATCCCTGAGTTTAGCACCTTTTCAAATGAACAAAATGATCAAATCTTTACTGAGGATTGGACGACGCAAAACGTGGATTATTTTAAATCTTCAACCGGAACAGAACTCACTTCAAATTTTCAAACGACCAATTCTGAAAGAGATGAAACAACGGCGCGACTGTCTACGCTTGGAACAGGATCCACAAACGGAGCAACAAGTTTGAGATTTATAGAAGAAACATCCACGGAAGAAACCTTAACGTCAAATCCAACTTTCACCACCACAGATTTCCAAAACACTCCAACAATTACAAACAAACCGGCCGTTATACAAAGTCCGTCCACGAATTCGCCTTTTTCAACTCCTGCGGCATCGACAACAACGTTAAAATCTCCCAAAATGACTTCATCTTTGCCTTTTACGACAGAAAATACACAAACTCCAGCTGGATTTACGACGACAAAAGCCTGGACGAGCACGGCTGAAGCTACAACAACAGAAGAAGTGCTAAAAACTACAAAGATGGCGGCTACAACAACAACAGCGACAACAGCGACGACAACAACAGCGACGACAACAACAGCGACGACAACAACAGCGACGACAACAACAGCGACGACAACAGCGCCCCCTGTGAGTATGAGTGTAAAACAACTGCATGGTATTAAAAGTGCAATGTGTAGCTTGTTCTCTGCTCGGAGGTGTCACTTTTCCTTAAATATTCCACAGTATGGCATTAAAGCGAGACACAGCAGCAGTTGGCTAAGCTAACTGTTTCTCACAGCTAATGCTAATACAACTAACAACAACTCATTTAAACTTAAAGCAAAGTCTATCTGATTAATTTTATGTGAAGATCATTTCAGTTTGTTATTTTGATTAGTTTTATTTGTAAATGTTTTGTGCCTCAACAGTTGCATTAGCGTTAGCGTTAGCATTGAGACATAAACACATACATAAACCTACTGTCCACTACAACTACTCATTGTTCATTGCATTCTGTCAGGATTTATTAATTTAGACTGATTTAGATACAATCCCAGCGAGAGAATTAGACAGGAAGTACTGATGCTAACACTGAGCAAAAAACGAGCTAACGCTGACCGAAAACTGAGCTAACACTGAACTTACACTGAGCTTACACTGAGCTAACACTGAGCTCAGCTAAAACCGAGCAAGCACTCAGCTAACGTTGAGCTAGCACTGAGCTAACATTGAGCTAGCACTGAGCGAACACTGAGCTAGCACTGAGCGAACATTGAGCTAACATTGAGCCAACACTGAGCTGACATTGGCTAACATTGAGCTAGCCGGTGCTGTGAGCCAATTTTAAGCTTCTGTATTTGACTCAATTAAATGAAAGAAAAAGATCTCTCATTCATTCGTACATTTTCTCCCGCTTATTCCCATTAGGGGTCGCGGGTGACTGGAGCCTATCCCAGTGACTTTGGGCCTTAGGCGGGGTACACCCTGGACAGGGGCCACTCATCGCAGCAAACACAGAGAGACAGACAAGGACAGACAACCATTCACTCTCACATTCACACACTAGGGACAATTTAGAGTTGTCAATTAACCTACACAGTCATGTCTTTGGACGGTGGGAGGAGCCGGAGAACCCGGAGAGAACCATAGACATAAAAATAGTGGACAGACGATTGTCACTCCGCCCCATTCATGATAATGCGGCTCAGTCATGGAGAATTCAAAATGGCCGCGGGGTTGCCCACACCACTCGGGGAGGCGGAGAGGACGACTTTGGGGCGCCTTTGCTGACGTACTGCCGTTGTTGTCTCTATGGTTACCGCCCACTCGTACGTGTCTGGCTGCGTCCTGACATTTCCGGCGCGTAAAGCCCGCCTTCTTCATTAGATATGCACGAACTTTAAAAAATCACAGGCTAAACCAGCCTGGTTCAAAAAAATTCACCCCCCTCAGCGTTGTCACAGAGCCGTAAGCTAACGTTTGAGACCAAAGCCGTATTTTGAGCCAGGCTCTAAAGTAGGTTTTGAAACGTCTAACTCCCCATTGACTTGCATTGAATAATTCTACTTCCGCAGCGGCCCCTAGTGGTCAGCAGCAGATTGCAAACATGGCAGCCTACAGTCGGCGGCTCAATTTGAGCGCGGTAGCCTCGCCCACTGGAGAGAACCCACGGTAACACGAGGAGAACATGCAGACTCCACCAGAGAGATCGTGTGATGTTAGGGTGGTTCGGAATTCTAAACCACGATGTTGGGGTGGTCTGGGATTCAAACCCACGATCTCCCATAGAACTATAATAAAACCTGGAAGATGAATCCAAGATGGCCGTCCTGTTTATCCCTATGGAGAGTGCTCATTGGCGCATGACCCCAAAAAGTTTACTCCGCCTTTACTTCCTGATACGAAGGCGGCCATCTTTGTTTTACTTCCTGATACGGAGGCGGCCATCTTTCCTTTACTTCCTGATACAGAGGCGGCCATCTTTGTTTTACTTCCTGATACGGAGGCGGCCATCTTTGCTTTACTTCCTGATACGGAGGCTGACATCTTTGTTTTACTTCCTGATACGAAGGCGGCCATCTTTGTTTTACTTCCTGATACGGAGGCGGCCATCTTTGCTTTAGGGCGCCATGTGACGACAATCCCCCACTTCATATAAAAACTGTAATTTCGCTGATTTTAGAAACGGTAGAAAAGAACATTTCCTTCTATTTTATTTAAATACCGATAATAATTCAGTCCTGTCTGTGATTATAATGTGACATTTTAGAAAAAGGCTGCAGTACCTCACACGGCCACAAATCAATCTGGGACCACAGTCAGAGGGGGCGTACCTTATCCAGTTCATTTAATACATCCATGCGATCTCCTTATTGAGAGGCAGAAGCTCTAGCCGCTCTGCCACCGTGCACCCCTGATCTCTCAATGTCTTAGGTTTTATTTTTTTATCATGTACCGTTTTCATAAATATGGGTCACGTTTGAATTTGTCACGTGTTACTTGTCGACATGTTAGATACAAAAAGCATACAGAGGAGATTTATACATTCAACTTTTCAACTTAACATTCTAAAACTAAACTAACTAAAACTAAAAGAAATTCAGACTTCCTGTGAGGCTTTATTTATTTTTATTTTATTCTGGCAGAAATTGGCTTCCATAAAGTTCTTATTTAGTATTTGAGTTCAAACATTTTTTATTTCACCTTAATTTGTTGAGTCCAGATTATACCGTTTGGTGCAGGAGCGTCTTTAAGGCTCATCTTTATGTCTCTGTGGAACAAAAATGCATTCGGAGAAAACGACCTTTTGTAAAAGTTTTTACTTTTAGTCATATTTTTGATGCTTTTAGTCATGTTTTTGTAGCTTTTAGTCACATTTTTGTGGCTCGTAGTCGTGTTTTAGTCACTTTCAGTCACATTTTTGTCACTTTTAGTCATGTTCTTGGCGCCTTTAGTCAAATCCTTGTGTCCGTTGTGTCAGAATCGTGAGTCCAGATTGTACAGTTTGTGTAATACTTTTGGACAAAACAATGTCTTAAAGAAATCTATGGATGAAGTGGTTTCAATGGAAGAATAAAACATCTTCACTTGTTGTTTCGAGGTGAAAGTTTATTTTACGGCAGAAAAGTCTGGTTTAGAGTTCAGATTTTGGCAAAAGACACTGACTTTTCGCTCCGATCAAACCTTTATCAATAAAAGGGAAAAGAAATATAATAACGGAGTCTCAGATCTCTCAGACTTTCCTCTCACACGTCGCCTTTTCTCTGATGAACAGTGTTTGTGGGGATTTTACTGAGGTCTGTTTCTCTAAACTTACATTCTGCAAACCAACATTTATATTTTTAGACAGGAATTCAAATGAACTTCTCTAAAAAAAGAGGAAGCGCGGCTCGGCTGGTTCTTCTGATTGTGCCACTGTGGTTTCTCAGAGCTTTGAATGTTGCGACAGAATAATGGAGAAAATTGTTTGAGTATTTTGTCACAGCAGAAACCGTTGTCTCACACAGAGAGAGCACGGTTAGACAAAGCACTGAAACATATGAACTCAAGTAAAAGTACAGACACATCTAATAATGAACTCAATAATAAGAACAACAGCTGCCAAAATTGTACTTAAATATATCGCATTTATGACAGATGCCCCAAAAGACAAAAAACAATCCTGGAACAAGAACACAAGACAGGAATAAACAATTTAATACTGAAAAAAAAAGTGCAGGAGCAGCTGATGAGTCGACCTCAGTGCTCTGTCCGGGCCGTGCAAAATAAGCATTTCAGAAAAATAAGAAGGCGCAAGATTAAAGGGGATTAAAGGGACGATTCTTACCTGAACTGTTCTTATAGGAGACCTAATGCAAATCGACTTCCCTTGTCATTAAATCCGTCAAAGTTGTATTTTCAGTGATTGGTGATTATTGCAGTCATCTTTTTTCTCCTGTGGACCAGACTCCGTTGCTCCGTGAGTCCAGGTCTGCGCCTCAGAGGCTAAACAACAGGAGAAAAAGAGTGTTTGAACAGACCACTGCGTTAAAGAGACAAACGCGATAACATTTCACTAAAACATCATGTGTGTTATCGCCGTATCACCCAGACCTACCCAAGAGTTTGTTCTTTGTAAAAACATAACAATTTTAGTTCTAAAATATGAGATGTCAAAGTAAAGACACTCAAGAGCAGCTTTAAAGGACAATAACATATAACGCATAGTATTTGTCCTTTAAAGGAGACATGTTGTGCTTCTTTTCACGTACTTAGCATTGAACTTTGGCTTAACTAGATCATAATTTTACGTTTTGTTTATTGAGAAACCCATTAATCGATCTAAAGCAGCTTAAAAACACAAATGTCCTCTCACTTCCTGTTCAAAACTGCAGAACTGATAAGCCCCGCCTCTCCATAGGTCGTAGCAAGCAGCGAATTGTCTTTTATGTTGTAGAACTCTGCTTCATTTTTCAAACAATCGCAGTGGTTTGACGTGAGATCGAGTCCGCGTTTGGTGAGAGGCGATTATTTTCTGTTTCGGTCTGGTTTGTGACGTCTGCGTTTCACCATCGTCTGCGTTCTTTCTTGTTCTCTCTTGTTCTCTCTTGTTCTTTCTTGTTCTCTCTTGTTCTCTCTTGTTCTCTCTTGTTCTCTCTTGTTCTCTCTTGTTCTCTCTTGTTCCCTCTTGTTCCCTCTTGTTCCCTCTTGTTCCCTCTTGTTCTTTCTTGTTCCCTCTTGTTCTTTCTTGTTCTTTCTTGTTCTTTCTTGTCCAATCATCTCGCTCTAAACAGTTCCGGGGGCTAAAGCGAGCAGCATTCGTTTCAGAAAGAAAAGCAGATGGTGTTGTACGAAGAAGCTTTCCACATAAAGAGCTGTAAAAGTGTGACAAAAGCAATGCAGATTGTTTATGTGTTCTTTCTAGGACTGTAGTCGACTAAAACCTGCCCCATCGACCGATTAGTCGACTAAAAGGGGGTGTGGCAAAAATAAATCTAGTATCTCTGTATCTGACTCAAACTGCACAGGAATTCATGCAAACATAACCATTTATACAGAAAAGTACGAGTGAACAGTGTATTTATCTGTTAGAGACAGATTTACTCCAAAATCTTCACCAAACTCACGCCACATCTTCACATACATTTGTTATAATTAGCCGATTAATAAAAACGTTGGTCGACTAAAACACCATCGACCGATTAATTGAGTAAACGACTGAAGGATTGTGTAATTGCCGCTCTGACCTGTTTTTTCCTCAAACATTTGACTAAAATGAGCCTAATTTCAAACTGAAACCGTTTCTGATCCTTTGGACACAAACTATTGTCACTACGTTTTAGTGAAATGTGTCGTCTAATCCCTTGATTTTCACCCAGTGCCGGTGAACACTAGTGAGCCTCGAGGTTTTCCCAAGTGCGCCTTGAAAACATGTGAGAATGGTGGATTTAAATGAATAATTTACAAATTTAGAGTGTTCTGAGCAACTTCTTTACGAAAAATCAAAGATAAACAGCCACCGTTGCCAGATTTAAAGAACCAGACGCAACGGTGCGACATCTGCAACGTAAAGAACACATTTTTGTTTTTTTCCCAAATGGCGTGATTTGGTGCAGTTTTCGTTGATGGTGCACCGCAATCAAAAAAGTGTGCCGTTTGCCAAAAAAGGTTGAAAAACACTGGTCTAATCTGTCAGAAAGACTTTAATATTGTGGATTCAAGTCATTTAAAGCAAATGCTAGATGTTGAATTTTTGCAGTGAAGTCGACTAATAAAAACTCCATTGACTTAAAGGACCAAAGGATCACAGCTCTAGTTCTTTCTTCTCACCGTCTTTTGTTCCTGTGGCTCCAGGTCCCACCCACCGAAGCCCCGCCCTGCTCCTCAAACGTCTCCGTGGTCTCCAGTCAGGCCGAGTCCGCCCTGGTCCTGGTCTTCAGTCAGTCTGAGGTCCGGCTCCAGTCCGTTTTCTGCAACTTCACAGTGTTTGTCAGTGTGGAGGAGGACCAACAGAGGGCGCACAGATGTGAGCTGGACCCGGGCTTCACTCAGCTCCACCTGGACTCTGAAGACTCTGGAGGAGCTTCTGGAGGAGCTTCTGGAGCCTCTGGAGGAGCTTCTGGGGGAGCCTCTGGAGGAGCTTCTGGAGGAGCCTCTGGAGGAGCTTCTGGGGGAGCCTCTGGAGGAGCTTCTGGAGGAGCCTCTGGGGGAGCCTCTGGAGGAGCCTCTGGGGGAGCCTCTGGAGGAGCCTCTGGGGGAGCCTCTGGGGGAGCTTCTGGAGGAGCCTCTGGGGGAGCCTCTGGAGGAGCTTCTGGGGGAGCCTCTGGAGGAGCCTCTGGAGGAGCCTCTGGGGGAGCCTCTGGGGGAGCCTCTGGGGGAGCCTCTGGAGGAGCCTCTGGGGGAGCCTCTGGAGGAGCTTCTGGGGGAGCCTCTGGAGGAGCCTCTGGAGGAGCCTCTGGAGGAGCCTCTGGAGGAGCCTCTGGGGGAGCCTCTGGAGGAGCCTCTAGGGGAGCCACTGGAGGAGCCTCTGGAGGAGCCTCTGGGGGAGCCTCTGGGGCCCCTGGAGTCTGGTACCGCTGCCTCGTCACTGGTCTGGAGCCGGGGACACGGTACAATCTGACGGTGGTGTCGGGCAAAGACGGAGAGAAGAGCCGAGGAGAACTTCAGACGGGTGAGTAAAAGTTCAGACTAAAAACCAGCTTTGGACTTGGAAAATGGTTTACAATTTATATCATTTATAATCTAAAGCTCTGAACTGTCCAGCGCTTTGTTGTCATCCATTTCTGGGTTTGCGAAGTGTGTTTAGGTCATTGTTCTGCTGAAGACCATGATCTCAGACGCAAACCCAGCTTTCTGACACTGGGCCCTACATCGCGACCCAAAATCCCCTGATAATCCTCAGATTTCATGACGCCTTGCACACAGTCAAGACACCCAGTGCCAGAGGAAGCAAAACAACCTGAAAACATATCTGAACCTGCACATATTTGATGTAGGCGCTGCGTTCTATTCTTTGTCGGCTTCATTCTGTTCAGTAAACAGTAGAATGATGTGCTCTCTCCTGGTCTCATCTGTCCACAAGACGTTTGCCCAGAACGATCTCGTCTCACTCACAAACATTTTGGCCAACTGCGTCTTGCTTTTTTACGTCTGGTGTCAGTGATGGGGTCTGCCCTGGTCTCCTGCCGCAGCGTTTCATCTTTATCTTTGAGGTCGTATGGGGACATGTCATTTATGGCTTTGAAGTTTCCTCGATTGCCACAAGTTGAAAGCGGTTTAAAGAAACAACGTTCAAGAGAATTTAGTGATTGGATAACTGTCCCAGAGCACCCCCTGTCCTTGACCCTCCTTCGCGGAGAGGAAAAACTACAAACAAAAAAACTTAACCCCTAACCCTAAAAAAATAGAAACTTTCAGGAGAGAAATTTGATTCAACAGAAGCCAATGAAGAGCTTCTAACCCCGGCGTCATGTGCTCTCTTCTTCTAGTTCTATTAATAATCTGCTACTGCATTTTGAACCAGTTGAAAGCTTTTAGGATGCGCTGCAGGGCGTCACAGTCTGATCTGGACAGGACAAATGCAGGAGGCGTTCTTCAGTTTTTCAGTGTTGTGTTGGGAGTTGCCTGGATGGAAGATTTGGAGGTCCAAACGTGGCTTAATATTTTTGAGTGGAAACAGAAACGCCGAAAAAACCCACACAAACAGTCCCCTGCACCAAGTTTGTAGATGCATAAAAATATACAGAAAATGAAGGTCATGGAGCGTGTGCAGAGCAGCTTAAAAAGTCTGTTACAAATTAATGAATGTCGTCTTTTTTGCATTGGGGTTTGCTGCAGTTGTGCCAGTTCCTCCAGTATTTTCTTCTTTGAACATTCCGTTTGGTTTTATTGTTTAATTCTTCCCGTATTTGATCCTCATCTCGTCATTGCTCAGACCTGGGCCCTCCATGCTTTGTTTTGCTGATACAGCTCTGTGTCTAAAGCCAAGTTTTTCCTAGAAATATATTTATAACATCACGTCTGATAAACTCTGTGTTCAGCTCCAGATCTTTGTCTCCTCAGTCTTTTCCTTCTCTATTGTTCTGAGTTTCTCTAAGAACGGATGTCAGCGTCACAGTTTGTTTTCTCAAGACGTCGACCAGAATTCACCAACGAAATGCAACGTGTGCAGTTTGGGTTTGTTTGAGGCCAAATCTCTGTTTAATCACACTGAACACGTTCCACAGGTGTAACAGTACTTGTAACATAACTTATTTTAATAATTTATGGAATTGGCTTCAAATAAGAAAATATCTCATGATGAAAATTGTCGGAATAAAATCACGGAATAAATCTGCTCAAAGGTGAGACACTACAGGTGAACAGGAAAAAAATCTTAAATTTAAAGATCAATCATCAATTTGAAACTTCTCCTGTATTTTACTCACACGAATGTCAGAAAAAAATGTGTTACAAGTTTTTCATCATGTCATGTTTTCATGTAGAAATGAGGGATTTTATGTAAAAATGGCCAGAAATGTCACATATTTGGGACATTTAAATCTGAAAAACCAGGTTTAAATTTCTTGGTTCATTTTGTCACATATTAGTTACAGAGGGGATTTTGATTTATTATTTAGTTTTTGAGTGAAAAATATTAGACTGAAAATTGACCTAAATTTTTTTTACTTAAAACTTCAATAAATCAATTTTAGAATTACATATTAAAAAATCTTTCTGTATTTTTCGTCAAAATCTTGTTTTTAAATCCAAGACTGTAAAGTTTGGCGTGTGTGGGATCAACTGTGAGTGGTGATCCTTTTGTCCCTAGAGAAAAAAAATGCATTTTAAGAAAACGGCCTTTGAAGTTACAATGTCCCAGAGAAATCTATGGATGAAGTGGATTCAATGAATAAAACCTTTTAAGAGGAGATTGGACAGGTTTGTTGTTTCCACATGAAAGCCGATATGTTGAGAGCAAACCAAAAAACCCAAAATAAAAAAATTGTTTTGCCTGTAGTGCCTCGACTGAAAATATAAAAGATGTTTTTGGGACACTGTTTTAGAAAAAAATAGAAGAACATCATAAAAATGTGTAAATGTTCATGATACCATTCTGTAACTCTCCCTCAGCTCCGTCGCCCGTCAGCGGCCTGCAGGTGGCGCCGTCCTCCTGCAGCCTCTCCGTGTCCTGGCAGCTCGGTCCGGGTCGGACGGACTCGGTTTGGGTCACGGTTTCAGACTCGGAGCAGGTTTTGAGGAGTGTCTCTGTGTCCGGAGCCGAGTCCAGGGCGGAGCTGACGGAGCTGCTGCCCGGGACACCGTACAACGTGACGGTGAGCGCCCGGAGCGGAGAGAAGAGCGCCACCATCAGCGCACAGGCCACCACAGGTACTGCATCTCAATTAACCAAAGACAAAAAGATCCAAACTCTCCCTGTGCAGCCCACACACTTTTACAATGTTTCCCGTCTCCGTTTGACTAACTGCTCAGAGTTATGTAGCATATGTGTTGGAATGCCAGAAAAAAAGTTGTTTGCTTAAGTTATAACTGTAAATATGCCAGATCAGAAGAGTAGGACTGACTCGGAGGTGCGTGGCAGTAATAATACACAGACAGAGGATTAGGGTTTTGTGGCTGGTGCCGTATATTAACAGTGACAGTGACAAATGACATACAACATGAACCCAAAGCTTTACAAATCTGCATTATTATCATGTAGACTATTATCTACATGATAATAGTTCTTAGCTAGACAGAAGTGTTTTTCACTCGTAAATGATTCAAACAACAAGATGTCCAAAAGAATACAATCAGTCGTCCAATGTAGTTCCCACAAGAAAAAAAAACTGCGGCGGCATAAACGCTCATTCAGAATTCTCAAATTTGACTTATTGTGAAGTGTCCATAAGATTCGACTGTAAGTTCATGTAATTGTCCATCAGCACTTTTTATATAGTTTGAGAAATGGAGCAGGTGAAATGGTGTGTGTGGGGGGGACTCGGCTGCACACAGCCCCTACCAGACCTCAGGAGACTGTATCGTCGACTGTTCAGGTTCAGGGTCCAGGCTGGTCTTAGCTCGCCATCGTGTCTTTTATACCCGACTGGGCACCTGGCCTGTATTTAACAGACAGGACCATCCATAAATAAACATTCAAATAACCAATAACTAATAAACTAGCTAGTTTCAATACATTTCATTTAAATCAGTGTATACACAATATCACTTTTCAATAATAAATGCTATTTACAAACAAATAAATACACTTGAATACTCTTTGATTAAACAGAATACCAGTGGTAACAGTAAATAGGCAACAAGGCCTGCAGTGTTCAAAGTTAAAGGGCGTATGACGGGTTTCTATGATTTTCTAATTTTGACTTTATTCAGTGTGTTAATACAGTGTGTGTATATAAATGACAGTTTTACACCAATCAGGTCGCTGTTTGTGGAGAAAAGTTGAAAAATATGTTGAAAATTACAGGAAGTAAACAAACCGATGACATCACACTGGGGAGACAAACTTTATACATGATTTACACAAAATAAACTACTTTTTTGACCCTTTAACCACTAACCACTAAATAAATAAGTTCAAATATATATTTATTTGTCAGCTAAAATAATTGATGACATTAGATGAGTTTTAGCCCAGTTTACAGTGTGGTTGCTATGGTGATTTCCTAGTGTGATGTCATTATTTACAACCAGGAAGTGAAATTAAAACGTATAAAACTGCTAAACCAGGATAATATTTGTAAAGAATTTAGCAAAACTTGAAATATATTTATCTTAACCGTGTTTTAGTAAAATAAGTAGTTCAACCTGTCAGAGGCCCTTTAAATGTAAATGTACATCAGTGACAGATGAATGAGCACGATGCTAGCGGACTTTATGTGGCTAATGCTAACAGCTGTAGCTCACAAACAAACAGACTCAACAACTCCACTTTAAAACACCGGAGCCCTGTGTCTGCGGCGGTCGGTTTGCGGACTCTACAACAGTCGACAGAGCGCACAGTTAATTTAGAACGGATTGGACAAATTAGAAGCGGTAGTTTTGACGTTCATGACTGACCTCGGGCGCACGTCCTGAGCGGAGGAGAAGCACAGACGCTCGTATTTGGCGCTGCGACGAACGTGATTGGCTGGCGCCACGCAGTGTGTGCGTGACGTGGTCCGTGTGTGTCACGTGACCTAACGCTGCATTCTCTGATCGGCAATAATAGGGATTTATTATTTTCGTTGGTTTTATGACGTTTTATGACCGGGGTTACAGTTAGCTCTGTTATTGCTGTGTTTTGCTGCGTTCCAGACACCGGGAAGTCGGTTATTTCCACTTGAAAGATGCGAGTTCTGAGGTCAGAGCGTTCCAGCCGAATGAACACAGGTGTAAACAATTTGGCTAATGCTAACTGTCGGATTTATCGCGTAACAAACGTTAACATGGTTTATGTGGTGGTTAAACGCTCAGGTCCGCTTTTTGTGGTGGTTATTGTTGCTCTAATACGTTACAGTTTGATCTCGTGAGTGAAGTGGGAGTCGCTCCAGCTCCAGGTCACAGGAGGGTTTACAGTTCGAGCTCCAGGGCGTTTTTTCAAGTCGGATGTGGAGGATGTGCAGTTACCAGTTGCTCAGTGATAGCTCAGTGTTTGCTAAGTTTTAGTTCATTGTTAGCTCAGTGATAGCTTCATGTTTGCTCAGTTTTATTTCAGTGCCGGCTCAGTTTTTTGCTCAATTTTTCCTCAGTGATAGCTCAGTGTTAGCTCGGAGTTAGCTTAGCGTTAGCTCTGTTTTTGCTCTGTTTCCTCAAAGTTAGCTTAGTATTAGCTCAGTGTTAGCACAGCTTTTGCTCAGTATTAGCTCAGTTTTTGCTCAGTGTTAGCTCAGAGTTAGCACAGTATTAGCGTCAGTACTTCCTGTCTAATTCGATCTCTGAGGTTGTGTCTAAGTCTGTCCAAATTAATAAATCTTCACAGATTTTGCAGTTATTTAATTAATTAAAAGTGACGTTTTTTCTTTTATTTTATATTTTACATTTACATTTGACATAATACAAGTTAGCATTAGCTGTGAGAAATGGTTAGCTTAGCCAACTGCTGCTGTGAACAGAGGCCAATTTACGGAGCCTCTAAAGTTCCCCAAAAAAAGAAAAAAAAATTGCGAGGAAGATTATACTTTTCTTATTATTATTTACATTCTTTACATATTTATTAATTATTACATTTTATCTCATGCATCAACAGCAGACTTTTGTTCCACACCAGACTTTGACCACGGTGTATTTAGCGTCTCTCTGTGCTCCAGTCCCAGGCGCTGTGTCCCGCCTCACTCTGGACTCCAAAGGCAGCTCTGACTCTCTGGAGGCGTCCTGGCAGCGGCCTGTAGGGGGAGTACAGAGTTACGAGCTCAGGTTATCTGCTCCCGGCTCGCTCTCGGAGGTGAAGAAGGTCCTCCCCGACGGCGTCACTCGGCTGCACTTCGACCGTTTGGTCCCGGGACGAGTTTATGAGCTGAAAGTCCAGACCAGAGTCGGAAAAGAGAGCAACGAGACCAGCACCAGAGCCCAGACAGGTGAGACAGGTGCACCAGGGCTCAGACAGGTGCACCAGGGCCCAGACAGGTGAGACAGGTGCACCAGGGCTCAGACAGGTGAGACAGGTGCACCAGGGCTCAGACAGGTGCACCAGGGCCCAGACAGGTGAGACAGGTGCACCAGGGCCCAGACAGGTGAGACAGGTGCACCAGGGCTCAGACAGGTGAGACAGGTGCACCAGGGCTCAGACAGGTGAGACAGGTGCACCAGGGCTCAGACAGGTGAGACAGGTGCACCAGGGCCCAGGCAGGTGAGACAGGTGCACCAGGGCCCAGACAGGTGCACCAGAGCCCAGACAGGTGAGACAGGTGCACCAGGGCCCAGACAGGTGCACCAGAGCCCAGACAGGTGAGACAGGTGCACCAGGGCCCAGACAGGTGCACCAGGGCTCAGACAGGTGCACCAGGGCCCAGACAGGTGAGACAGGTGCACCAGAGCCCAGACAGGTGCACCAGGGCCCAGACAGGTGAGACAGGTGCACCAGAGCCCAGACAGGTGCACCAGAGCCCAGACAGGTGAGACAGGTGCACCAGGGCCCAGACAGGTGCACCAGAGCCCAGACAGGTGAGACAGGTGCACCAGAGCCCAGACAGGTGAGACAGGTGCACCAGGGCCCAGACAGGTGCACCAGAGCCCAGGCAGGTGCAGCAGAGCCCAGACAGGTGAGACAGGTGCACCACCTTCAGAAAACTGTGTGCTTACATTAGCATGTCAAGGTGAACTAGCTTTTGTTTATTTCCCCATGGTAGTTCCCTCTGCTGCCAGTCCATGGAGCGGTAACACAAATCCTGATGAGGGAACGCCTGTCTGAGAGAAACTCACCTGTGGTTTTCAGGACAAAAATTATTTTAAGTTCTAAAATGTGAGACGCCAAAGTGAGGGAACAAGAGACAGTTTAAGGATAAGAACAGAACAGAAAAGGCAGAACGTGTCATTTGGGGCTAACTCTCCTTCTTCTTCTCCTCCTTCTTCTCCTTCTTCTTCTTCTTCTCTGCTCAGTCCCGGAGGCGGTCTCAGCTCTGTCTCTGTCTCCTGTGGACGGCGGTTTGCTGCTGCGCTGGATGCCCCCTGCTGGAGACTGGCAGAACTACAGCGTGTCTCTGTGGAGCGCCTCGTCTGTTTTAGTGAACGAGACTCTGCTCTGTAAACTCTGCACTCAGCACCTGTTCTCCGGCTCCAAGCTCCGCCTCCGACCAGGCAGCACCTACAGGGCAAAGGTCACGGTGCACAGCGGAATTCTGGGAAACACGCGCCACTGCTTCGGACAAACAGGTCAGACTCTGCAGACGCTGGACTCAGTGTCTGATCCACCTGTGAGCGCTGAATCGAGAGCCCAAATAATTCACCAAACCTCCGCAAGACACGCCGAGCCGACACCAGCAGCACCTGTCACCAAAGAGCCAGTGTCACCCGCAAGTGACAGTGAAGGGCCTTTAACCCCAATCCACCTGTTGTTTGGTCTGGAATTTACCTAAAGCCACAGATTCAACATGAAACATAACGTCTAGAATTAAATTATAGACAGTTGAGCTTTAATTTAGATTTATGAAATAAATTATTGCATTTTTTTTCTCTTAAAAATTTGCAAAATACTCCAAAACATCAAAATTGTTAAATAATAAATTAAGCGTGCAATGCGATTAATCAGATCTCAAAAGTTTTTTAATCAACTTACAGCAATATGTTTTTTCCATTTTCACAACGCAGTTCTGTTAACACTCAATCAGCCTTTACCAAAGCCCCAACCTTTACCAAATTATCTGTTCCTGAACCTAATCCTAACATAATTAAAAGAAGAATTTTTCTAGCCTTGAAATTGATCATTTGAAGTTTGCTGCTGCACGAACTTTCGGGAGCTTTTGTAAGATTTATCTTCAGCCAAACTCCGCTCTACTCCCCAAACTTAACCACCTTCTGAGCAGAACTCTTTCAGTGCTTTTACTCCAATTTTAGAGAAAAAGAACCCTTTTAGCAAAGACTTTTATAGACGTTGGGAAGCTCTATATGTTGACCGCGGCAGCAAGGCATCAAATTTACACGCAAAGTCTATGTGGACGTGCGTCCAGGCAGCCCTGCGTTTCTGCTGCGAGCTTTGAGCATCCAGGACACTTGAAAAATCTGAATCAGGAGCTTCCTCCAGAGCAGCAGTGTTTTATCTGTAGAGTAGTCACTGCACGAGGAAACGAGGGGTGGGTTTGTGTCCACTTCAGAGTCCAGGGTGTCCCAAGTGTGGTTACTATAGCAACTTCAGTATGTGCAGCAAAATTGTACAATGGTATAACTCATCCCATGTCTGTGTTGTTTGATGTGTGTTGAAAATGTGAAAAAAGACAATAAAAAGAAAGTTACAAAAAAAAAAAAACTGTACAATGGCACCAGGTAGATTCAGTCCATCCCACAGACAAATCAATCTGTCGACTGTATTTTTAACATAAATAAACCGCTCATTTGTGGATAGATTCAGCAAAGTCTGATGTCTCCCTCTGTCGCTCAGCTCCTGCTCCGGTCCAGCGCCTCTCGGTTCGTCAAAGCGATGAAACGTCTCTGAGTGTTTCCTGGAGCCGCCCTGACGGGGAGTGGGACCTGCTCACTGCCGTTCTCTCTCAGGTTTGAACTCTAACCACAAAATTAAACTGTGCAACTTCAGTAAGACAAGAGGAAATACAAACACCTCAACAGATTTGTGGGAAAAGGATGTAATATGAACATTTTCTTTTTGATTGTGATGTTACACAGTTCAGTTCAGTTTCTGATTGACGGTGATGTTTTTCAGGGAGACGATGTGGTTTCCGAGCGGAGCCTCCCTCCAGACGCCTCGTCCGTCTCCTTCAGCTCTCTGACCCCGGGACAGACCTTCAATGTGTCTGTGAGGACGGTCAGAGGGAACCAGAGCTGCTCCGCCACAGTGTCTGCCAGAACAGGTCAGTCTGACACTAAAGATACCAACATAAACCACAGCTGCTCCTCCACAATGTCCATGAGAAGGGTCAGTCTGATCTGATGTGAATATGAATAAACCATGTGTTGTACCTGGTTTTTTACTGTTTTGAAACCTGAAAAACAGAACTAGCTCATGAACCACATGTTTTTCATGAAATAAAGTAAAATCTGTGTTGCTCCCAGCGCAGATATAATGTAAAACTGTCTGTTCAGATGAAAATGAGAGCAGAGCACTTTCTCTGGATCTATTTATAGTGTTATAGTTTTATTCTACGAGAAACAGGAAGGTTATGTTTGTTAGTTTACTCGCAACGTCAAAACGTGCTCAGAGACTGGTGAAAAGTGCTTCTAAACTCATGGAGGGAATATTTATGATGCTGGGACTGCATTAAAGTGAGACATACTTGAGGCTGATGGAAAGACTTTAACTAAAACTAGTTCTGTTTTCACATTTAAATCAGGTACAGAGCCTTTAAATGAACCGTTCGCCATAAAGTCGCTAACTTTTATCCGTGATTATGAATAATAGCTGCTGTAAAGTTGTTAAGGTTAAGTGCGTACTTTAGCTTGAGCTGGTAGAAGTAAAAGAGCGATAATTTCAGACAAAAGGCTGAATAATCCAGTCTGTTTTGATATTTTACATAAGATCCAACTTGACTAAGACCTGTATGAATCAGTCCATAAATACTTGTGTCAGACGATTTTGGTTTCACTTAAACGCCACAATCACATGACGAGCTGTGAGGAGAAAGTAGTTTCCTCAGATGCCAACTGTGTCTGTAGATTTATACTGGCTCTCCATCTGGAAAAATGGCATCATATTTGAATCTGTAACGCGGTGGACATAACTGGTGTCTCCTCTGTGTCCAGCTCCAGCGCAGGTGTCCTCTCTCCTCCTGTCCAACGGGGGCAGCACTGACTCGCTGCAGGCCCAGTGGGTGCCGCCGTCCGGGGCCGTGGACTGGTACCAGGTCCTTCTGGTCCAGGACAGCTCCGTCATCAAGAACCAGACCGTCTCGTCCAACACGACCAGCATCAGGTTCAGCGGACTCAGACCTGGAACCGAGTACAGAGCTGTGCTGACGGCCGTGAGGGGCGGACGAGAGGGACGGCAGAGCGTGGGAGAGGGGCGGACAGGTGAGGAAACACACCTGAGGCTGACCGGAACACACCTGAGACTGACCTAAACACCTGAGACTGACCTAAACACACCTGAGACTGACCTAAACACAACTGAGACTGACCTAAACACACCTGAGACTGACCTAAACACAACTGAGACTGACCTAAACACACCTGAGACTGACCGAAACGCACCTGAGACTGAGCTAAACGCACCTGAGACTGAGCTAAACGCACCTGAGACTGACCTAAACACACCTGAGACTGACCTAAACACCTGAGACTGACCTAAACACACCTGAGACTGACCGAAACACACCAGAGACTGAGCTAAACGCACCTGAGACTGAGCTAAACGCACCTGAGACTGACCTAAACACACCTGAGACTGATCTAAACGCACCAGAGACTGACCGAAACGCACCAGAGACTGACCTAAACACCTGAGACTGACCTAAACACGCCTGAGGCTGATCTAAACGCACCTGAGACTGATCTAAACGCACCAGAGACTGACCGAAACGCACCTGAGACTGACCTAAACACCTGAGACTGACCTAAACACCTGAGACTGAACGAAACACACCTGAGACTGATCTAAACACACCTGAGACTGATCTAAACGCACCTGAGACTGATCTAAACGCACCTGAGACTGACCTAAACACACCTGAGACTGACCTAAACGCACCTGAGACTGACCGAAACACACCTGAGACTGATCTAAACACACTTGAGACTGACCG
This sequence comes from Rhinogobius similis, assembly GCA_019453435.1. Lineage (NCBI taxonomy): Eukaryota > Metazoa > Chordata > Actinopteri > Gobiiformes > Gobiidae > Rhinogobius > Rhinogobius similis. Next base: position 1,983,473 of record CM033628.1, on the reverse strand, counting down.
AAACACACCTGAGACTGATCTAAACACACCTGAGACTGACCTAAACACACGAGACTGACCTAAACACCTGAGACTGATCTAAACACACCTGAGACTGACCTAAACACACCTGAGACTGATCTAAACGCACCTGAGACTGACCGAAACACACCTGAGACTGACCTAAACGCACCTGAGACTGACCTAAACGCACCTGAGACTGACCTAAACGCACCTGAGACTGACCTAAACGCACCTGAGACTGACCTAAACGCACCTGAGACTGACCTAAACGCACCTGAGACTGACCTAAACGCACCTGAGACTGACCTAAACGCACCTGAGACTGACCTAAACACACCTGAGACTGATCTAAACACACGAGACTGACCGAAACACACCTGAGACTGATCTAAACACACTTGAGACTGACCGAAACACACCTGAGACTGATCTAAACACACTTGAGACTGACCTAAACACACCTGAGACTGATCTAAACACACTTGAGACTGACCTAAACACACCTGAGACTGATCTAAACACACTTGAGACTGACCTAAACACACCTGAGACTGACCTAAACGCACCTGAGACTGATCTAAACACACCTGAGACTGACCTAAACGCACCTGAGACTGACCTAAACGCACCTGAGACTGACCTAAACGCACCTGAGACTGACCTAAACGCACCTGAGACTGACCTAAACGCACCTGAGACTGACCGAAACACACCTGAGACTGATCTAAACACACGAGACTGACCGAAACACACCTGAGACTGATCTAAACACACGAGACTGATCTAAACACACCTGAGACTGACCTAAACACACCTGAGACTGACCTAAACACACTTGAGACTGACCGAAACACACCTGAGACTGATCTAAACACACTTGAGACTGACCTAAACACACCTGAGACTGACCTAAACACACGAGACTGATCTAAACACACCTGAGACTGACCTAAACACACCTGAGACTGATCTAAACGCACCTGAGACTGACCGAAACACACCTGAGACTGACCTAAACGCACCTGAGACTGACCTAAACGCACCTGAGACTGACCTAAACGCACCTGAGACTGACCTAAACACACCTGAGACTGATCTAAACACACCTGAGACTGACCTAAACACGCCTGAGGCTGATCTAAACGCACCTGAGACTGATCTAAACGCACCAGAGACTGACCGAAACGCACCTGAGACTGACCTAAACACCTGAGACTGACCTAAACACCTGAGACTGAACGAAACACACCTGAGACTGATCTAAACACACCTGAGACTGATCTAAACGCACCTGAGACTGATCTAAACGCACCTGAGACTGACCTAAACACACCTGAGACTGACCTAAACGCACCTGAGACTGACCGAAACACACCTGAGACTGATCTAAACACACTTGAGACTGACCGAAACACACCTGAGACTGATCTAAACACACCTGAGACTGACCTAAACACACCTGAGACTGACCTAAACACACGAGACTGATCTAAACACACCTGAGACTGACCTAAACACACCTGAGACTGATCTAAACGCACCTGAGACTGACCGAAACACACTTGAGACTGACCTAAACGCACCTGAGACTGACCTAAACGCACCTGAGACTGACCTAAACGCACCTGAGACTGACCTAAACGCACCTGAGACTGACCTAAACGCACCTGAGACTGACCTAAACGCACCTGAGACTGACCTAAACGCACCTGAGACTGACCGAAACACACCTGAGACTGATCTAAACACACGAGACTGACCGAAACACACCTGAGACTGATCTAAACACACTTGAGACTGACCGAAACACACCTGAGACTGATCTAAACACACTTGAGACTGACCTAAACACACCTGAGACTGATCTAAACACACTTGAGACTGACCTAAACACACCTGAGACTGATCTAAACACACTTGAGACTGACCTAAACACACCTGAGACTGACCTAAACGCACCTGAGACTGACCGAAACACACCTGAGACTGATCTAAACACACTTGAGACTGACCGAAACACACTTGAGACTGATCTAAACACACTTGAGACTGACCTAAACACACCTGAGACTGATCTAAACACACTTGAGACTGACCTAAACACACCTGAGACTGATCTAAACACACTTGAGACTGACCTAAACACACCTGAGACTGACCTAAACGCACCTGAGACTGACCGAAACACACCTGAGACTGATCTAAACACACTTGAGACTGACCGAAACACACCTGAGACTGATCTAAACACACTTGAGACTGACCTAAACGCACCTGAGACTGATCTAAACACACCTGAGACTGACCGAAACACACCTGAGACTGACCTAAACGCACCTGAGACTGACCTAAACGCACCTGAGACTGACCTAAACGCACCTGAGACTGACCGAAACACACCTGAGACTGATCTAAACACACGAGACTGACCGAAACACACCTGAGACTGATCTAAACACACGAGACTGATCTAAACACACCTGAGACTGACCTAAACACACCTGAGACTGACCTAAACGCACCTGAGACTGACCGAAACACACTTGAGACTGACCTAAACACACCTGAGACTGACCTAAACACACTTGAGACTGACCTAAACACACTTGAGACTGACCTAAACACACCTGAGACTGATCTAAACACACTTGAGACTGACCTAAACGCACCTGAGACTGACCTAAACACACCTGAGACTGATCTAAACACACTTGAGACTGACCTAAACGCACCTGAGACTGACCTAAACACACCTGAGACTGACCTAAACACACCTGAGACTGACCGAAACACACCTGAGACTGACCTAAACACACCTGAGACTGACCTAAACACACCTGAGACTGATCTAAACACACCTGAGACTGACCGGAACGC